>CM057451.1:1120847500-1121335000 GCA_016271365.2 Neoceratodus forsteri | reverse complement strand
ATCTACTCAAGGAGACGCCATTCAAGTTGGAAGGGCAAGCGCCCCAAAAAAAGAAAAAGAAAAATCCTAGAGCACTGCCTCCACCTCCAGTACTCGTCCAGCCTGCTGCTAGGAGCCATCATCGCACCACAAACCTGAGTCTTCCCACATGATAGTGCAATATGCTACCAATGGTGCCATCACCCCGAGTGTGCAGGCTACTTTTAGTATTTTTTTTTCTGTTTCTTAGCTGCATTACTCTGGCATTTTGGAGAGGAGATGAAGCAACCTCTAGGTAAATACTATGACTTTAACCTCTCACCTCTGTGAATGTGAAATATTTTCTGCATTCCAACCACTGTTTGCACATGATGCCCCTCAATGTTTTCTGCTACTTACAAGTGCTGACAGACTGCAATGTGATCTGTGACCAAGGTTAAAAGTTAAATTGGTTCTGGAATTTATTGCGGCATTGCTCTGACCGTCTGTGCTAGACTTGGAGAATGCAGCAGGTGAGGTGCAGTAACGTTACCTTGTGGGGCTCTTACCGTAACCTCTGTAATAAGTCTGCAGTTAGATATGCCAGGGTGTTTAATTATGGAGGGATAATTGCATGCCTTGAGGGTGGTGTTGGGCACGAGGGGCTTAGCTGAGTGCCTTTAAACACCTGAGGGCAAAGTGCAGTTATTCACCATAATTACAAATCCTTGAAGTGTCCTAGTGCACTTGTAATTCCCTTATATAAAAATGTGAAACACAGAAGCTGTCGGCAGAAAAGGACCTCTTGGCCCACCCAGGCTGCCCTAAGTCCCTGCCTATTGAGCTGCCACAGACCTTAATGGATAAAAATATTGAGCGTTGTGGTTCTAATCTGGAAAATACTGTTAAAAACTGTTTTCCTATGGAGAACAAAAAAAAAAGTTCCTTGTGGGACAGTGGTTTCGGAGCCAGCAGTTTCAGAGAAA
The DNA here is from genome assembly GCA_016271365.2 of Neoceratodus forsteri. NCBI lineage: Eukaryota > Metazoa > Chordata > Ceratodontiformes > Ceratodontidae > Neoceratodus > Neoceratodus forsteri. The sequence goes on along the minus strand of CM057451.1, from coordinate 1,121,334,056 downwards.
CATGAGACTGAACGGTGTGACTGTAGCGGTTCAGGGAGGGCAAACTAACTTTTTTTTTTTTTTTTTTTTTGACAGGGTTGAATAAGACCCTGTCCCATTTGTTTTGCAGAGAGAGAGAATTGAAAGCCAGGATCTATTTTGTGCTCTCCTGTTTCTGCCACTTGTCTGTCTCTCTCTCTCCCAGCCAGAGTTCCTGTGATGCCCTCGTATTTGGGGGTGCACTGTACCCTCCATAGCTGTTTTGGAGGATACAGATTGTGACTGTACCCCTCTCTCCAGTTTCACGTTTGGTGATTAAAAATGATTTCCTTGCATGCATGTAACCCCAGAGGCTTGGAGCTGTACTTTAAATTCTAATTCTTTGCATGATTCGTGTACATCTCTGCTTGAATGGGAATACTGCCCTCTGCCACTGTCTGACTGTGTAATCCACTTTTCTTCCTGCACCGATGCACTGGCCACTCAGAAGATCCCCCACTCCCCCCCCACCCCTTCCCGCTGTCTTCCTTCCTTACACCAAACAGAAGACTCTGCACACTCTGGAGTAGTAAGTACTGTCCACTCTTGGGGTTCTGTGAAGCAATGTGTTTCAGTACAGATATAGTGAACAACCACAAGTGCAAGCGTCCCACACTGCCAACTACACTTGCCCCGGCATTTTGTCTCCCAACTCTTCCTCAGGGGGAGTCTTCTGTTTGGTGTATTCACACTAGGGCTGGCTGCCCTTGTTTCTGAGCACCGCAATTTTGTAGGCTGACCTTCGGAGTTCTAACTTTCTTCATTCACTTGCTGTTTATATTCTTTCTTTCCCTTGCTTCTCTGTGGTTAAAAAAAAAAAAAAAGTGTGAAAGTGTTTATGTGAAACTGGGATCCCTTGAATATTGTTGCAATATTGCAGACAGCTGTTTGAGTTTATTAGAAAAAAATAGCAAGCTGATTAACAGAATAGACATCCCCAGACAGAATATTTTAGTCTGTTCCCGCAGTCTGTTGCACCTGTGAATTCTGGATGTACTGGTCACAAAAAAAAATTTCCAAAGCTTTATTGCAGTTTGTGAAAAACAGGATCCAAAGTTAAATCTACCAGGCAAAGACATCATATAGGAGAAATCCAGAGAGGCAGGCCAGGTGGTCCGGGCAAGCTAAGGCAGCTAAAGAACTAAGGCTTCCACAGGGGATTAGGGAAGGGGGGGAAAAGGGTTTCTTCAGGTATATAAGAGAGAAAAAGTTGTAAGAATAGGATTGTCAAGAGTAAGTGTGAGGGGATAGGTGGAAGGTAGTGGAAAGCAGAGGCACTGAATGGGTACTTCAGCTTGGTCTTTACTAGAGAAAACGATGGACCTGTGCCACTGGGGAAAACAAGGACTTGGCGGAAGGGGGGAGTAGAAACTAATGGGGGAAATACAGGAGGATAGGGTTTTGAAGGGCCTCTGGGCTCTTTGGGTGGACAAGGCTGCTGGACCAGACCGTGTGCACCAGAGAGTCCTGAAGGAATTGGTGGCGGTCCTGGCAAGTCCCCTGATGCATCTGTTTAACACCTTGCTGGATGCTGGGAAAGTGCCTCCGGACTGGAGAACGGCACATATGGCACCTCTCCACAAGAGTGGCCACAGAGATGAACCTGGTAATTACAGACCAGTCAGCCTAACCTCCATTGCAGGCAAACTGATGGAGACCATTCTGACAGAGAAACTGGTGAGCTTTCTGGAGGTACATGGTCTCCAGGATGAAAAGCAGCATAGGTTTGTCTCGGGGAGATCATACCAAACTAATTTTTGAAAAGGACATGGGACTACTGGAAGGGGTACAACATAGGGCAACAAAGATGATCCAGGGCCTGGGGGACAAATCTTAGGAGGAGACTATGGGAGCTCAATATGTATTCCCTGAAGGACAAAAGAGAGAAGGGGAGGATATGATAGAAACCTTCTAGTACCTAAAAGGCATAAACAAGGTTGGAACAGAGGGCTTATTCAATGTACAATGGTAAAGGGCCATGAGGGGGTGTAGTCTAAAATTGGGTGGGGGGTTTAAAAAGAAAATGGGGAGGCACTTTTCACGAAAAGGGTGGTGTGAAAGTGGAACGGATCACTGGAGGAGGTGCTGATTGAGAACGGTGGATAGTTTTAAGAGAGGGTGGGACAAAGTAAAAGGGAGGATCACAACTGGTGGTAGGAGGGGGTAGGAAAAGAATTCTCTGGGGGGGTATAATTTACTGTGAGTTGCACACCCGAGCAGACTTAATAGACCGTTATGACCCGTTTCAGCCGGTGTCTGCATAAGTTTGTATAAAGAGGGCAATGTTTTAGTTTTCTAGGTGTTTAGATTTAGAGAGACTCGGATGAAGGATTTTTGCTTGAACTGCCTATATTAAAAGCAATCCAAAACAATTTTTTTTGTATTTTATTGTTAAAGGAAAGCTGTCATCATTCTAGCCTCCGGCCCCGCAAGGCTTACCCTCTGAGTAAGCCTTTTAAGTATGTATGGAGGATGTGAGTGGGGCTCCATTATCTATAAAGGTGTGATTTGTATTGAAGCGCACTATGCGTGGCATCTTTACAGATGATGATGCCCACTAGCGTCTACCATACTTCGAGTGCCAGACTTTTGTAATTAAAATAAAGTGTGTTGCATCACGAGAAAGGAAAGTAAGTAACATACTTAAAAGGCTTATCGGAGGGTAAGCTTACTAGAGCACAGGAGGCTAGAATGACGGCCAGCTTTCCTTCACACACAAACACTACTGTTTTACTCAGTCTCTCCCCTTCCCTGGGGGCTCCCAGCACACGGGCATCATGCACGCGTGGGCGCACACATGCCCCGGGACACCATCTCGGCCTTCAACGCCTCCCGTGGCTGCATGCAGGCTCCCTTAGGTCAGCGCTGCCATCTGTCCTCCACAGAATGGCGGCGGTGGCCGAGGAGCATGAAACCCTCCTGTGGGAGAGCTGCTAACGTTGGCTCAGTCTCGCTCCCTGCCCCCGGTAACCCCGACCAACCCGGCCTGCTCCGTCCAGGTTGCCGGTAGCGCAAGGTGTGGCGCCCAGCTCATCCTTCAGTGCCACCGGGCAGGCATAAAACACTACTTTTGATTTTAGAACTGCTCTTGGTTTGCCTATGCCTCTGCAACAGTTTGCTTTGAATGTGTTTTTTTTTTTTTTTTTACAATGCATTGTCATCATTTTATTTTGGCACTGGCTGTATTCTTCTTAGTAGGCTTGGGATTTTGGAAGCTGGATAGGTTTTGGAGCAGGCAGTTTCAGAGCAGCATGAGAGATTTACATTTGGGGTAGTGCTGCGGAGGGCTCCAGGTAAGATTTTTTTTTTTTTTGGGGATGAGTACTGTACTCCTCATTTTGAAAGTGAGGTGAGTAAAACCAAATTCAGATGCATACAAATGTCTGGACAGAGTGGAGTGAAGAGTACATTTTAAAAATACTAGTTTTTTTTCTAAATAAGAATTGATCAAGTGACAGCAATGCTCCAGATAACGTTGGCAGGTAAGGAGTAATTTACTCAGTTTAAAAAGACAAAAGCTCAAAGTGATGTCATGAGGGCTGGAAATCTGTAAGAAGGAAGGGGAAAAAAATACATGCTCCATTTGAATCACCAGTTATGCTATGAAGCACTATTCTTTAGTGTGGAGTATTTACAGATGTTGGGTGTTTATTGTTGCCCATTGAAAAAAAAAAAAATTCTGAACCAGTAGAGACCAGGGGTCCTGATGGGTCTGGGAAAGGGAGTGGCCACCACAAACAGGTGGGGGCCCTGCAGAGCAGGGTGAAAAGGGGAGGACGTGGAGGCTGAAATTCCAGTAGAGAGAGTAAGGGAAGCCCTCGGGTCCCTTCGGACAGAGAAAGCACCTGGGCCAGATGAGATGCATCCCAGGGTGCTGAGGGAACTGGTGGATGTCCTGGCTATCCCTCTAGCAGAGCTTTTCAACATCTCTCTGAGGACTGGGTGGGTGCCCCAAGACTGGAGGGTAGCCCATGTCGTGCCGATCCACAAGGGGAGATCAAGAGAGGAGGTGGGAAATTACATGCCCGTTAGCTTGAAATCAGTGGTCGGCAAAGTGATGGAGGGTATTGTCAAGGAAAGGCTGGGGGGTTACTGGAGCAAATTGGGTACTTGGACGATAGGCAGCATGGCTTTGTCATAGGAAGACCGTGCCACACAAACTTTGTTGAGTTCTATGGCTGGGTGACGAGGGCCCTGGACCAGGGTAGGCCAGTGGATATCCTCTTTCTGGACTTTAGCAAGGTGTTTGATTTGGTACCCCACAGGGGCCTGCTGGCTAAACTGAAGGAAATGGGGGTAGGGAGACAGTTGTTAAGATGGATAGGAAATTGGTTGTCTGAGCGTACTCGGAAGGTGGTGGTTGGAGGGTTAGCCTCATCCCCAAGGTGGGTTACTAGTGGGGTTTCCCAGGGGTCAGGGCTGGGGCCACTCCTGTTCAACACCTATATCTCAGACATCAGGAGGGGGATCAGGAGTGAGATGAGTCTCTTTGCAGACGACTCAAAGCTGGGTGCAGTGGTGGATGGGGTGGATGGGGAGGAGGGGAGGGTGGCCATGCAGGAGGACCCTGGAGGCTCTGGAAAGGTGGTCTGGAAAATGGAAACTAAAATTCAGTCCGGGGAATGCAAGGTTCTGCACCTGGGAGTCAGAAATCCAGGTCAGGGGTATACCCTGGGAGGAGACGTGATTCAAGTCACGGAGGGCAAGAGGGACCTGGGGGTAGTGGTAGATGTCAAAATGAACAACTCTGAGACCTGTAGGAGGGCAGTGGCAAGGGCAAAAAGGATGCTGGGATGCATTGCCAGGGGGATTACCTCCAGAAAGGCGGAAGTGATCCTTCCACTGTACAACTGCTTGGTTAGGCCACACCTCGAGTATTGTGTACAGTTTTGGAGACCACATTTAAAGAGGGACATTACACTCCTAGAGAGGGTCCAAAGGAGGGCAACCAAAATGATATGGGGCCTGGGGAGAGGACCTATGAGGAGAGGCTCAAGTAGCTCAACATTTACACCCTGGAGGAGAGGAGGGACAGGGGGACATGATAGAGGTCTTCAGGTACATGAAAGGGATCAATAAAGGAGGCCCAGTTGGGGTGCTCCAAAGGAAGGAGGGTGAGGCACCAAGAGATCACGGGTGTAAGCTGGAAGGGGGCAGGCTGAGAGGGGGGAGGAGGAGATGTTATTTCACTGAAAGGGTGGTGGAGCCGTGGAATGCACTGCCCAGGGAGGTGGTAGAGGCGGAAACTGTGGATGGGTTTAAGAGGGGATGGGACAGATACAAGGGGAGGGTAAATCTGACCAGGCCCAATACAGGTGGAACATCTGGGACTGGGGACAATATAACCCGAGAGACACCAAATCGGTCCATGGTCTTGATGCTGAAATCGAGCAGACTCTACAGACCATTAGGCCTATTCTGCTGGCATTTTAGTATGCTGGTATCTCTAAAATGAGGTGAGTAAAGAGGTCGGTACTCCACTTATCTGGAGCCCTGGAAAGCTCATGTGGCACTTGCTGACTCTGCTTTGTTTTGTTACTGTGGGAAGTGGGTATTTATAAGTTTGGAGGTTTTAGAGCGCTTTGATTTGTAGTTAGGAACATAATTGCAGAAGTGGGACAGCGATGGTCTTGTACTGTCATTGACGCTTGGTTACAGTGCGAGATACGGGTTGCTAGACATATTGACATTTAGAAAGCACAGAATGGCTGCACAAGGAAAGGTGGTGCTCCAGTCAAGACAGTATCACTAAAAGACAGAAAGGCACTTGCCAACCATATGTAAAACACACAGGCTCCAAAGGTTCCAAGGCAAATATTTATTTAAAAAACACACAATCTGCGCGCTTGACACATTTCGGACGGTAGTTCTTTATCAAAAGCCTTTGATAAAGGACTACTGTCCGAAACGTGTCAAGCATGCAGATTGTCTATTTTTTGAATAAATATTTGCCTTGGAACCCTTGGAGTCTCTGTGTTTTTTACATGTGGTTGGTGAGTGCCCTTCTGTCTTTTAGTGATAAAGGCATATTTAAGTTAATAATTTATTCAGTATGTATGTATGTACAAGCGCTTGGACTTTTCAAAAGTGCATTTTATAAATAAAATTGAAGTGATATTGCAGTTTAACTGGTGCACAGGCTAATGAAGTACAGGAGTGTAATTTATGGCCAGATAATTACACTCCTGCACTCCTTTTAGCCAGTCAGGATGCTTTGTTCCTTTTACACATTGTAAGTGTCCTTCATAACTTCTGCAAGTCTCTGGTACAACTTGTGTTATTGTTTGAATAATATTTGTACTGCACAGCCTGTCTTTTATAGGCTTTCCTATGAACAAGTTTTTAACTAAACCCTGTCTTCTCCCACCTCCCCAAACCTCTATATGTAAGCAATAAGACACAATGGGGTGTGCATTAGACAGTTCTAATGCTGCAGCTAGGGGGACGTAGTGAGGCACTGCGAGGCCACAGGCAGACTGCATCCAGTCCCCTAGCCGTGCATTAGAACTGTCTAATGCACATCCCTAGAGTGGCTTATTGCGCTTATAAAATGGGCCTTTGAATTCTAAATGTGAGTTCTAGTTTTAGCTGTGCATTAGACACATCTAATGCATGGCTAACAGCCGATCAGATTGCTTGAAATCCTTTGCCCATTTTATATGCATGTTTTCCAAACTCTTTTCATAATAGTGATTTTTTTCTTTTAAGGTTTCGCTTATAGATGTTTTGATTTGTAAATGTTCTGTAGCTGTTGCATAATGTGGCATTGTAGTCTAGCTTTGAATATACTGTAACAAAATATTTTGTTGGCTTTATGAACCCGTGTAGAGAGATAGATGTCTAGGGATGTATAACTGTTTACTGCTACTGAGCACTGTTGGGGTGGGCAACATTTTTACTTGTGAACGGACTACTAGGGCTGAAAAACTGGCTGCTGTAGGGAAAGAGGGAGCATTGTTGTAATCTGAATTCTGCTGGGTGAGGGGACAAACAGCTAGGGTCGTTGTGTACTACTGACTAAATTGGTTCTGCTAGAAGGTCGTATCGCTTACACCAAAAATGAGGGTGGACTTGGTGCTGGCCAGAGCGGGCATCTTCGGTAGGGTGATTAGGTGCACGAGGTGCGGGGCGGCAATAATCTTATATTGGCCATGGAGGTTCGGAGGGTGTCCAGTGTGCTATCAGCTGACAGGACTTAGGGAGGAGGTAGAGGGGATCAGAAGGCAGCTGGACGGTGGGAGGGGGGAGAATGGGAGGAAAGGTGTGAAAAGGACCTCACAAGAGTAGTCGAGGCCATTTCGGTATACCCCAGGGAACAGGTGGACATGGACCTTATGGGTACTCTGGAGGGTGGGGAGCACGATAAGCAAGGGATGGAAATCACTTCGGTGGAGGGTGGCCGACCAGAGGGAGCCAAGGAGGGAGGGGGACAGGAGAGCAAGTCGGGGGCAAACATCACACTTGGTAATCGATTCACCCTGCTATATCCAGGAGAGGAGGTGGAAGAGGATGTCGGGGGTGGGGGGAGCAGGTGGACAGGGTTTGATCAGCAAGCCGGGAGGGGGTTGGGGCAGGAGAGGTTTCGGAACAGGAGGAGAGTAGGCAGACAGAGAGGGTTTGGTCAGCAAGCCGGGGAGAGATGGTGGAAGGGGAGGTGGCCACATCCACAAAGGGAAGGAAGGAGGAGGACATGAGCCTAGGTTGGAGGGAGGAAAGGGGGCACAGGATGAGGCCGGGGAGGTGGAGAAATAGGGTTGGGCAGGCACTCAGGTTGTGGAAATCAGCCAAGGAGAGGGAGGCTGTAGGGAGTACTCCAGAAAGGCCAGTGTCGGGGCGGAGATCTGGGAGTTGGGGGAGGAAGGAATACAGCAGACTGAGGGGGAGATGGAGGCAAGGAGGAAGCAGTAGAAGGGTGTCTGGCGGGGACCTGTGGATTCTGGCCCAGAAAGGGAACCGGGGAGATCTGGGGGAGGGGACAGTCTGTTCCACCCAGGAGGTTGGGGGGCGAGGGCAAGCTGGGAGCTGCTGGGAAGAAAGAGCATGGTAGGGCACGCACAGACTAGTGATCCCAGGATGAAGGGGTAAGAGGAGTAGCTGGGGGTTGATGGCGGAAGGAACAAAGGTCAGTAAAATGGGGGGGGGTGGAGGTGATTCTGCTGGGTGACTCCGTGACCAGGGGCATCCAGTGGGAGGGGGTAGGGGAGGGAAAAAGCAGCCCAGTCAAGGATAACTGTATCTCAGGCCTATCTGTACACAAGGCCAAATTCCTGCTATACTCATTAGCATTGGAATGCGGGGATCCCCAGATTTCCTAATACATCTGGGAACAAATGACTTGGAGGGGAACAGTGAACTGGAAATCCAGGCGAGGGTTCGGGAACTGGCCAGGGTCTGCCACTCTATAGGAAGCTCAGTCTCCTCCTCCGAGAGTCTACCAGTACCTAGGGCGTCCGGGAAGACCAAGCATAAACTTAGAGGGGTGAACCAGTGGCTCAGGGATTAGTGCAGGGCAGAAGGGTATGGGCTGGTGAGGGGCTGGGGGGATATGTGAGAGAACAGTGGGGTTATATGCCAGGGATAGGATACACCTCAACTTGGAGGGAAGGGAGATCTTGAAACTAAAACTCGCTGGATTCATAGCCTGGTTAAGTGAAGGAATGGAACCAGGAGGGCCACAAAAGTTTCCAGGTCTAGGGCACGAAAAGAGGGCAGGTGACTGCGAAGTAAATCGAGCTAGAGCTGTGCAGGAAAGGGCGAACAGGGATTGTGCAGGGCCAAGACAATTGGGGGGGGGAGGATGGTCCTGATAAACGCCAGGAGCATAGGCAACAAAATGCCCGAGCTCCAGGCGATGCTGGCTGAGGGATCAGCGGACGTGGCGGCGATTACTGAGACATGGGCCACCCAGAAAAATGATTGGGACCTAAACTTGGAGGGCTACACAATATTCAGGAGGGATAGAGAAGAGGTAAGAGGAGGGGGTGTAGCACTGATGGTCAAAAATGACATAGTGGTTAGTGGAGTGGAGGAGGCTATATGGAGGGTGGAAGCGATTTGGGTAACTGTGCAATCGAGGGGAGGTAAAAGATAGGGGTGATGTACAGACCCCTTGCGATGGATGAGGCCCTGGAGGACAAACTAGTTGAGAACATCAAGGGGCACTGTGACCGTGGAAAGGGTAGGGTGGTGGTCATGGGTGACCTTAACATGCCGGGGGCAGACTGGGACACTGACATCCGCGGTGGCCAGGGAACAGAGACTGATTGACGTGTTTCAGGATGCCTTCCTGGTCCAGCAGGTGGGGGAACTTACTAGGGAGGAGAGGATACTGGACGTTGTCCTAGCAGACAGTGACCAGATAAGGGGTTTGGAGGTGTGTAGCCCGCTGGCAGGTGGTGACCATGCCACGGTCTGGTTTCTGCTGTGTCTAGGGGGGGGAGGATTACTACTCTAATACAGTAGTAGTGGACTTCAGGGGGGCAGACTTCGTGGGCATGGGCAGGATTCTACGGGGGAGCTTGGACAAGATTAGGCCAGACATGAATGCTGTTAGCTTGTGGGAGACCATTAAGAAGGGGGTGCGGGAGGCTACTAGCTTATGTAGAAGGTTAAGCAAGCAATAACACACTCTGAGGTGTGGTTTATCGCCTGAGAAGAGCATGCCCAGGGGTGTACTAAGGCACGAGACGCTTGTGCCGAGTGCCTTATGCCCCTGGGCGTGCTCTTATCAGGCGATAAACCACACCTTGGAGTGTGTTATTTCGCTTATAAAATGGACCCCCCCCCCCATTAAAAATCTCCTCTGGAAAAGAACTAATTATTAACAGAAGTTTTACAATTTAGGTTAAGGTATTAACATGAAAAAATAGTCCCTGCATTTGTGATGTACACCATATATACTGTAAAATTCAGCTATTAGAGGGCATTTTTGTCTGCCCCCCCACACAGATTCCCTTTTTCCATTTTGTTGACTTCTTTGTTTTAGGTTGTTTTACCCATGCCCCCTTCCCTCCCCACACACACCCACATAGTGTTCGTTTTTATGTTGTTTTTTTTTTTACCTGAACCATTATATCTTTGTCTTAGCTTATAGTGAGGTGCCCTACATGATGACAGCCACTATTGCTGATGAAGACTTATCAGGATGTGCGCTCAAACAAGAGTCAGTGCTACAATAATGAGAGAAACTGCAAGTGCTGGTGCCGTTTGTTGACTAAAAGCCAGCATGTCCTTCTGCAGTTACCGTGGTTAAGTTCTGTGCTTCGCGCTTTTAATTACGGTGCTGCAGTAAGATTGAGCTGGTACGTGATCCTCGCGGTTTCGTGTTTTGAAATATTCTCTCTTTATTTTAAACTCTGGCAGCCTGAGTATGGAATACTGTTAATGGTGGGAGAGAGCGATGTCCATAAACCACGGGGAACGAAGACCGCAGAAATGGCAGCAGTGAAACGGACGACTGGAGAAACTAGATTAGTAACAAAAAAAAAAAAATTGAAAGAAAACTAGAGGTACTCTCCTGGGGTACACCGTAATTTACATTAGTTGTGCTTCAAGTGTAACAGTTTCTGTGTGTGTCCTTCCTAAGGTGTAGTTCCGTGTGTGTGTTTGGGGGGGGGGTGCTGTTACGCGGCTCGGTCAGACTCTGGCAGGTCCAGGCACAAGTGCAGAGGCTGGCAGCGTGTCAAACAGTGATTTGTATTGTGAAGCGTCCTGACTGGCTGAAGAGGTGCCGGTTGGCACAATATGCCCTGATAAGGACACGGCCAGAGGCACCTCTCAGCCAATCCGGATGCAGAATTCTCCCAACCCATTTTATAAGGTGTAAGAATGGTAGAGCCAGTAAGCCGTGTTGGTGGACCATGGAGGTGCAAGAGGCGGTGAGGGATAAAAAGGCTGCCTATGCACATTTTAAGCGCTCCAGGGGGGATAGGGGGAGAGAGATGAGTACGAGTTGACAGCTAGAAGAGTCACCAGAGTGGTGAGGGGAGCCAAGGCGAGGATGGAGCAAAACCTCGCTAGGGATATACCGGGGTGTGGTGGTGGATGGATTCAATAAATACATAGGGAGAAGAGAAAGGGAGGGCACATCTCCAGGATTAGGACTTGGGAGGGATGGGCTCAGGAGGCGGGGGACCAGGCAGAGGTGCTAAATGAGTACTTTGCCTCGATATTTATGGAGAGAGACTGGATCCAATTAGCCCGACGGGGGGGTAGGGGAGACAGCAGAGCCGAGAGGTCAGATGGAGTCTCGAGGACCAGAAGAGGCTTGAGTACATGCCGGGCCAAGCCTAGAAGGGGATGGGTGCTTAAATGAGGGGGTGGATTGGGAGGGAGGCCCTTCGGATGCTAAAAACTGATAAGACACCAGGACCAGATGGGCTGCTTCCGAGGGTTATGAAGGAACTGGTGGACGAACTAGCAGCTCCACTAGCTGCGCTCTTTAACGCCTCTCTGTAGGCAGGATGGGTGCCTCAAAACTGGACGGTGTTTCATGTGGTGCTTATCCACAAAGGGGGTTCTAGGGAGGAGATGGGAAATTACTGGCCTGTCTGCCTGCCGTCTGTGGTAGACAAAGTAATGGAGGGCATCATCAAGGAGAAGCTCGGGAGGCAACTGGAAAGGTTGGGGCACCTGGATGACAAACAATATGGTTTTATCCCGGGGAGATCGTGTCAGGACAGCTTCATAGATTTTTGACTGGGTGACGGGGACCCTGGACCGACAAAGACCGGTGGACGTCCTATACCTGGATTTCAGTAAGGCGTTTGATTTGGTACCCCATATCAGGTTGTTAACAATGCTGGGGGGATGGGGGTGGGAGGACAGTTACTTAGATGGGTAGAAAATTGGCTGATGGGGCGAACACAGAGGGTAGTGGTTGGTGGGATAGTCTCCTATCCTAGGAAGGTCTTCAGTGGGGTCCCCCAAGGTTCGGTACTGGGGCCACTCCTGTTCAGTGCCTATGTCTCGGATATGGGGAGGGGGGGTTAGGAGTTGGATGAGCTCTTCGTGGACGACTCAAAACTGGGAGCACTGGCAGACTGGGACAAAGCGAGAGAGACAGTCCAGAGGGACCTGGATACCCTGGAGGGGTGGTCAAGGAGGTGGGGAATGAGGTTTAATCCAGGTAAGTGTAGGGTCCTGCATCTGGGGGTCAGAAACCCAGGTCATGTATACACCCGGGGAGGGGGCTCACTGCAGACCACAATGAGTGAAAGGGATCTGGGGGTGGTGGTAGACACCACAATGAATAACATTGAAAACTGCAGAAGAACTGCAGCAAAAGCAAACAGGATTCGGGGCTGCAGAGCCAGGGGAATTACGTCCAGGAGAAGGGAGGTGATCCTCCCTCTGTATAATGCTTTGGTCAGGCCGCATCTCGAGTACTGCGTGCAGTTCTGGAGACCTCACCTCAAGAAGGACATAGCATGGCTGGAGAGGATCCAGAGGAGGGCAACGAGGATGATTCAGGGCATGAGAGGACCTGTGAGGAAAGGCTGGAAGAGCTTGGGCTGTACTTGCTGGAGGAGAGGAGAGACGGGGGACATGATAGGGGTCTTCAAATATGTAAAAGTGATAAATGGGTGTGGAGTCAAAGAGATGTTCAGAGTAAAGAAAGGGGGCACAACCAGGGGGCATGAGTGGAAGCTGGAGGGGAGAACGAAGGAGACGTTACTTCACTAAGAGGGTGGTGGGGCCATAGAATGCACTGCCCAGGAGTCTGGTGGAGGAGGGCACAGTGGAGTTCAAGAGGGGTTGGGACAGGTGCAAGTGTAAACTGAGCCGAAGATGACCCTTGCTGGGGTGGGTGGGGTGGGACAGTGAACACTCAATAGGGGCTGGCTACCGAGCAGACATGGCAGACCACCAGCCGTATTCTGCTGGCTTTTAATATGTTGGTATGTATAGAGAGAGATGTGTAGCGACAGATGGAGAGAGAGGAAGGGATATGCCGTGGAAACAAGTGGAATACATGATTTATCTGAACAAGATCAGTTTAACCATAGGTAACCTCACAAGTGAGGTGTACGATGTCAGACTGCTAGAGTGCAGATAAATCGTGTATACCACTTGTTTCCACTGCATATTCCTTTTATACACTAGAAAAGGAATTTTTTGATGCTTTTTAATTTTTATTTATATTTTTTTTAGTAGTTTTTTTTTTATGTACATTTAGTGAGATTATTTTGTGTATTCCTGCTCGAGATTGGCCTGCTTCCTATAGTCACTAGCATGGTTGCTGTGCAGCCGTCTCGATGTTAAGAGTGATGTTTTATTGGTTGTTAGTTGTAGGAGGAACGAAGACTTTTTTAAAACATGGCTCCATTTCTCATCTCATGAGTTAGAGCTGCTGTGGTGGTTGTGTTTTGTTTGTTTTTTGGGATTTTTTTTTTTTTTAATTTTCAGTAGCTTTTTTTTTTTTTTTTTTATAGTAAATCATTTATTTGGTTGTTCCTGCCATCACTGTCCGTGGAGCAGAGAAGCAAGCTGCCTGATGAAGTGTGTGGTTGAAGTGGGAGATGAGCAGACTGGAGTGGCAGCCTGTGTGTGGGAGAACAGCAGGGCAGTAACGAGGGGGGCAGCGTTGTTTTCTTTGTGAGGTCAGTGGCTGGCTGTGGGTTCTCTTTGTTGGTGCTAAGGAGAGCACTCTGGTTGAAAATGTTTTGTTTTTGGGCAATTGAGATGAGTGTTAGTGAGTGGGTAGACGGGAGGTGGGGAAAGCGTCAGCAGCGCAGTATTTGGATTTCTGACCCCCCAAAAAAAGAGAAAGCTGATAACTATGTTGGCAGTGTGCAAAAAAAAAAAAAAAAAGTCTTGAATTTGAATATGGGGAGCTGGAGTGCGGGGCAGTTTAGTGAGGGACATGGTTCCTGTAAAATTCAATGTGTGTTAAGCTGGAAAAGTAGTGCCGGGGTTGTTATTTTTTTTTTAACCAGGAGAGACATACTAAGCTGAAGGCTTATTTACAGGTGTGACCTGGGAGCACAAGGAAGTTAAGTAACTTGCTCAGGGTCACACAATATGTAAATGGGGGCTGTGGGATTCAAACCCAGTCTCCAGGTTTGCAGCTCAGAGCCTTAAACCACTGCACTATACTGCCTTGCAGTGGGTTGATTGACAGGTTTCATTTATCACACTTGTGTGATAAATGTTATATTCTAAAATATATCATATGGTTTCTGGGTCCACGCCTGTTGCATAACTTCCAGTGTAACTTAATGATTGTGTGTTGACCACTATTATTGTAACTTCCTGTTTTATTTATTAATCTGTTAATAAGATTGTGTCCAAGAATGCAACAAAAGTTGGGCAGAAAGTTGCGGAGGATCTGATTAGATGGAATAAATTACCATTTGGCGTTTGGGGGAGACTAGAATCTGTCAAAATGAATCTACTACCCAGGTTGCTTTATTTATTTATGATGATTCCTTGCAGCCTGATGAAGAAATGGATTTATGGAATTTCGGCTCAGGTTGCCTATTTCATATGGGGTTATAAAAGGCACAGGTTGGCTTATACCAAAATGTGCAGAACTAAAAACAAAGGAGGGCTGAAAGCACCAGACTTCTGTCTCTATTTCCTGGCGGCTAGAACACCACAACCAGCATTTTGGTTCAAATTAGGGACAGAACAGACGTACATTCCTGACAGGGTATATATTGAACAAGAAATTATGGGTAAACGGGGTATCGACACATGGTTGCTTTTTTTTTCTTTTTCTTCAAAAATCGCTGGGCACTTAAAAAAACAAAATTCTTGCGAACTCCTTCAGGCAGATTAAGCAGCTATCACTCCGTATGCACCTTAATCTAACGCAAGCTGGGATCCAGTCCATCTGGTCTAATCCTAATTTTTTAATGGATGGGAAAACTCTTAATAGATTATGGAGGCATAAAGGCATTCATTCAGTTCAGGATGTCACTAGGAATGACTCCTTTCTCCCCTTTTCTCATCTAGTGGACAATTTTGAAATCTCTTTTAGAAGGTGAATTTTATAAATCCATACAGCAGGCAGTTTAAAAATAAGCTTGATATATCAGTCCCCCTTAATGAAAATTCTCTGTCGCTTCTTGAGTGCCTAAAGTTGTCCCTTCTATATTCACTCTTTACGCACTTCTAATAGAACTGGTCAGGGGGTCTGCTACAGAATCCGTTAGATGGTGGTCCCATACATTGGGGACCCCCATAGATGATTGGGACTGGGCCAGCATTTGGTCACTGACATTCAAGACATTTAGCACAGTAGATCTCTGGTTGATTCACTTCAAGACATTACGCAGTCTGTACTATACACCTGTACAGAGACATAAGATGGGTCTGTCCCCCTCCCCACTTTGTCATAAGTGTAAGCTTAGCGTGGCACCGCGCTGCACATGTTCTGGTCGTGTCCTCTTGTCCAACCCCTATGGGTTGAAGTGAGGCGTTTATTCCATGATATTCCCATGATTTTTAATCTTATTAAATTGAACACTTGTATTTTTGGCCACTTTAAAAAGAGCATACGCTGGACTAGAGAACATACATTTACACTTCTTTTGATAGGTGTCTGTATTAGACATGTGATTCTAAAATACTGGGTAGAGATCATATCACCAACCCTACAGGAATGGAGAAATAGTGTTTTGGAAATTCTCAGTTTAGAAAAATTAGCTTTCTGTCTCCTTATGCTGGTCTCTGGGCTTCATAACTACTGGGAGGTACCTCCTCTTGCCATGTGACGGGCCGGAACACAAAGCTCTGCATCTTGGACATCCTCCCTCCCACTTCCTGTTATCACCAGTTTACTTCCTACCTTGCAGGGAGCAGGTAATCTGCAGCAGAGCTCTGCCACGCAGTGATAGGGCTGAAGACTTCAAGACTGTGAGTTTGGACTTTTTTCCTTACTGGATTTGCACAGAGAGCAGGGATGGGTGGACCAAACGACAAACTTCCCTCTCTCTGCTCTTAGGGGGTCCCAGTCTTAGCCCTGCATGGTGGACAGACTGGCCCCTCTCAGTCGTCAGGATAAAGCTCTCTCTGCTTTTGGGGAGTCCCAGTCTCTGCTGTGCATACTGATCAGATTGGCACCCCTCCACCTTCCTCCATGCAGCCTCAGCCACGCATGCTGTATAGAATGGCCTCTCAATATTTTCTCCCGCACGAAGTGTGTTCATGGCTCTGCCCCCTCCCCCACCCCTGACGCTCCAAGTCTGCTCAGAGGATAAACAAGAGGAAAATTCTTTATTAAACAGGGTCTAAGGCAGCAGATGAGCAGCTGGTCGGCTCAGAGGATCGAAGGGGGAAATCCATTATTATTCCTGATTCAGGCAGCAGACGAGCCGCTATGTTGGAGCTGCCATCTGGCTTATGGAAGCACCACCACCAGCTCCTCGTGGGGCCCCTTTCCAAGCAGCTCGACGATGGGAGAGAGCTTGCCGCAGTGGAGCGCTGGCCACGATTGCACCTGGGCACAAACGCACTTCCAAGGCGCTCAGAAGCATTTCAAGGAGCAATTTTCTGTCAATGGACTCTTCAGTTGCTGGGCTCATCGACGGAGGCCACGTACAACACAGCTATTGGCACAGTTAGCAGCGTACTCAGGCGGCCGATGAACTCTCTGGCTCATTGTTTATTAAACTGGCAGCAACATGCACAGGATGACTTATTGAATTGGCGCCACCACCACATGCCGCCCAGATGCACAGATCATCGACTTTTCCTTCGTCAGGCACCTCTTAGAGGGTCAGCTCATTGCCGAAGGACGCGTATGGTGCAACTAGCCTGGTGGCAAGGTACTCGGGCCATTGACTAACTCCTTGGGCTCTTAGCTCATCGACTGAAGCCTTATGGAACTAGCAGCACTGCAAGCAGGCCACCCAGGTTCACAGTTCAACGAGCAACTCAGGGTGTTGCAGTGCTCGTGGAAGGAGGCCACTACTGCCCTTGGAGGCGACTGGGAGAGGCTTCCTACAATCAGTTTAATGGAAGGCACTCCCTGCATTTTTAACAGCGATCTCTCCCCCAACCCCCCAACGAAGGATCCACCATTACAGGCAATGCTGCTTAGTAGTCAAAGCCAGGAACTGATGCTGTGGGTTAGAGCCCACCCCCCTGCCAAACGAAGGATCCACCATTACAGGCAATGCTGCTTAGTGGTCAAAGCCAGGAACTGAGAGCCAGGAGTCCTGGTGACCTAAAGACCAGAGTTTGGATTTGAGAACCAGACCATGAGTGCAGATAAGGGAATCTGTTTCTGGATAAGGGTCATATCTCCCTGCAGGGGGATTATAGGACTGCGTGGATTGGGTGACTAGTATAGGGGCGTCTAGCTGTATCCATCAGCAGCAGAGCACGACATACTCCTTAGCAGGTCTTCGGATTAGCCTGGCATTCACTCCTCCAAGCAGGAGTTGCTATAGGTCCAGATCCCCCTTGGTGTGCCACCCGCGCTGCTCTCTAGGTCTATACTCTAAGCAAATAACCTCGAGGTCACAGGAGATAACGGAGGCCGCCAGCTCAGCGAACAGCTCCCCCTGTGTAGTAGAGGAGGGTACAGCCTCCAAGGCAAACCCTGTTAACCTCAGAGCCTTGGCGCTGATCCTCCATACCACCTCAGCCCACATTTGCAGGCCGCCCGAGAGCATGACAAGGTGGAAGTATCTCAGAAGGTTACCCAGGCATCCATAACCTCACGACAACAACTAACAATCTCTTTTCACCTAACAATCCCTTCTAGTTCCGGTGAAAACCAAGTCTGACTGCCAACAACCCCAGCTCACAAGCCTAGCCTCTGCTCACTCAGCAGGCAAACTGCTTCGCAACAAATTCCAGGTTTCACCAAATCACAACCCAGCACTCCCTGGATTTTTGGGGTGGTCAGATGGTCACATCTTCAGGAATTCACCTGGAAAATACACCATATGAAAGAATCCCGCAGTGCAGGCCCATCCTTAAAGAGGTAATAACAGTATTCGGGGAATTGGAGAAGGTACACATGCCCCATCAAGGGACAGACATAAATCTTGGTCACCAGGCTCTTGAAAGGTTTTTCATGCCCACGCCTATAGCGAAGGACAGAATGGGTCGTTTCAGGCACGCACACGTTTCTTCTCCCCTAACCAGTGTAACTGCAGGGGAAGACGAGGTAGCACCTGAGTCACAGGGGGTGACATCAAAACCTTGCAGTGAAGACCTCGGGCCCATCCTTGAATAAGGGACAAACACGTCCATGCCAAGTCACGCAAGAGGTTCGGGGCATAGTTCATCACTGACACACCATCGCCTCCCACTCAAAACCACTGTTGGCCTCATGTGGCTCCCTCGCCAACTTCTGACTGTAGTTTGTCAATAGCCCAAGCAAGTTCAAGTGAGCTCTAATCATCTTCTGGCAGGGGCTAGTGAGCAGGTTCTCCCACGGACTAGAACAGGGGCGTTGCGTCACTCTTATAAGGATTGAGATCAGTCTTGATCCTGAAACTTTGAGACCACTGGGTGCGCACAACATAGAGGATTGTGTATGCGCAAGCATATACAACAAGGCAGTTGCGATCGAGAGGTTTCCGTGGTAACCAGAGACCTCGAGAGCGTAGCTCGAGAGGTCCGTTACCACGGAAACCTCAAGATCGCACAACTGTCTTGTTTGTGTATGCTTGCTCATACACAATCTTTTATAGTGTATGGGCAACCATACGCAGTACACCGGGACAAGTTTTTGTAAAAAAAAAAGGCGGCTACTTCAGTTTCTGCCCTTACGCCGCTTCCGCTGCCGCGGCGCTTAATTTTCCAATTGCGACAAGCAAGAATAGTAGCTGATTTTGTTGTGCTGCACCGTGACGCACTCGTGCAGCACAACAAGATCGTGACGTACCGAGTGCAGGAAAACAACGCTGTTCCAGGCATGGATTTCCATGCGGAACAGCGTTCTACCATACACTATATCAACAGAATTACAAGACTCCTTTCCATTTATCTCCATCCGGGAGTCTCACAATACCTCATATTCAAGGTGGGGAACAATCACCTTCAATTCAAAATGCTTCCCTCTGTGCCAGAGGTTCGGTCAAGGTCGTAGGAGTGGTGTTTGCCCCTACTTATGGTAATTGCTCGCGTCACACAACCAAGATACAGCTCTTTCCCCACCTAGTCAACGTCATCCAGGGCCCCACAATTTTATCAGGCAACACCAGCACGTGGCGGAGGTCATCCAGTGCCTCTCTAGGCACAGAATTATCAAGAACCGAAGCAAGAGCTCTTTAGTTCTGCCCCAGTCTCTACCCTGTCTGGGGAGCAGGCTTCGAAACACAGTCAGGGGTCTCGCATACAAGAGAAATCCCATGGACCTCCGGAGCCTCTGGAGAGTTTTCCATCTGCTCACCTCCTGCCGGCTCACTGTTGCATAAGGCTCATAGGGGACATGCTCTGCTTCGTAAACAGTTTCCTGGGCAGTGATTCACAGACAGCACGTCCGTGTCAGCATTCCCAAACTGTGGTCTCAATCCAGAGATGGCTAGAAACAAAACCTTCCACTTCCTTGCCGGGGCATTCTTCATTGTTGGGCTCGGGGACCAGTTTTATGAGTTTGCAATTGGGGCTTCCTTGCCGAGCAAGAATTACTAACAATGGCTGCCTACGGGGCTAGGGAGATTCTGGGTCAGACCTCCACACTCTGCAAGTGGTCTCTGTTGGAATCCAGATCCAGCACAATGGACAACCCAGCAACAATAACTTGTATTAATCACCGAGGTTGAACAAGGAGATCATGGATACACAAGGGACTCCTTCTGCCCCTTCAGGGGGCTGTGTGGTCTCTGCCAAGCCTGATGGCAGTATACATTCCGGCTCTGAATAACATCCAGGCAGACTGGCTACGATGCAAGGACTTCCTACCAGGGGAATTGGAGCGGAAGGACGATGCCTTCAACACCCCTCAGGTAGATCTCTCGGCCTGTCGACAAAACTCCCAATTCTGCTACACTCCAGGGTCCGACACAAGGTAACCGTGGATCTGACAGAACTGTTTTTTGGCCTACTCAAACTAGCCCAGGTGTTCACGGTTCACATGTCTGATTCGCATATCAAGGCAACCTCCAGTAAAATCCGACTCAGCCCGGACCTTCTTCACAGGCCCTGTGTTTCAATCTGCGCAGGCTTTCCCTCTCGCAGGGAGATTGATCAGGAGTCTCCCAAGGAGCTGGGATTCATTTCTTCTGGCATTGAAATGATGCTTCCTCCTTATCTTATTCTAATTCAGAATATGGCGCAGGTTTCCTTTGTGGCTTCAAGGGCAACATATGTCGACTAGGTGGTATCCCTACTCCTCATTCTTCAGTTCCTCCATAAGAATTCGAGAAAGAGCTACAACCATCCTCCTGGTGGGTTCAGATTCTGCACTGGGAGCACTCTGGTTGATAGAGGCAGGAGAGTCATTGTGGTCTCATTCCCAGGTGGTAGGGCTCCCGAGGGCATCGCCTTTAAAACGCCCTTCAATCCAGCTGGAGACTCAACTTGGTCAAAGATGCATCCTCATACTCCTGATGACAATGGTCACATTTCTCATAGCTACCTCTTTAACCACTCTCATCTGTTCGCTAGAAGATATCTTCCATACGGATCCTCATATAGTATTTTTATATAGTTACTCATAGGGACTCTGTGGTCCTCTAATTAGATCCAGAATTATTTTACTGAAGGTAATATATTCTTTTTTTTGGCAACCAGGGGTTGGCCTTCCTCCCTGCTACCTTTCATCAAAATAGGACAAGGAAAACAAATCATACTCTGGATCCTAAGAGTGATACGGGGCTGCCTTAAAAGAGCCAAGCCCATTCGTAAAGCTCCAGCTTATTCGTCCTCACCAAGGACCAAACCATCAAAGAGAGGCTTCTAAGCTCTATGGCCAAATGTATTTATTCACCCATAACCTATACTTTCCAGCTTGGGGATGCCTTTACATGGACCAGTTAAGGCACACTCAGCAAGTGCCGTGGTCGTCTCGGGGGTGGACCTTAATGATCCCTTCTGGCTGGCTTCTGCAGGGCGGCCTTTTGGCCACCTATTCACACCATATCCTGTCTTTCCCAGCTGGATTTGTCCGCCTTGACCAAGGCTGCTTGGCTCTTCAGGTGGTGGTGGTGATCCCTTTAGGGGTATTTACATTCTTCCCACCCAGGAAGCCAGGGGATGTACCGCTTTATATCCCAGTAGTCGCATAGCCCGGAGACCAGCATAAGGAGAGAGAAATAGAAATTTAAATGCCTGTAAATTTTTTTTTCTCCGACTGATGATCTCTGGGCTTCTTCCCTCCCAGAATGTGACAAGCTGGCTGTCAGCTGGTGGATTGTTTGAGATAATGATGTCTCTTTCGGTTTCCAAGTTTATATAGTACTACCAGGATGGAATGGCTTTGGGAAGAACTAGTGATCACAGGAAGTGGGAGGGAGGATGTCCAGGCTGCAGAGCTTTGTGTTCCTGCCTGTCACGTGGCACCTCCCAGTAGTTATGAAGCCCGGAGACCAGCAGTCGGAGAAAGAATATGTACAGGTTTTTAAATTTCTATTTATCCTGAAGGGTTAACGCATCTAAATTTCTTAACGAATGGGACACCTTTTTATAGATCATTTTGTCCAGATGTTTCTCCAGTTTACTAATTAAGGCTGTTCTCTGTTTATTTGGGTTCAGGCCTCTTGTGAACATATGCAATATCTAATTATTAATGTAAGTTGGTAATGCTGGCAGTTTCTCGGCCCACTCTCCCCTATTTAACTTTTCTTCTGTTACTCCTCTTCTATCTCTGTTGGTATTAATTTAGGGTTTATGTACAAATGACTTCTATTTTGTTAATGTAATTTATTGATTTTTTTTTTCATCATAAGTTGACATGACACTACATCTGTTTGTGTGACTCAGGAATGCTGCATAGAATAGTCACTATCTTATTACGCTACTTCTCGGCGCTTAGCATATTTATGAATTTTTCACTCCTGGGTACCTTGCTATATAATTCAAGTAAGTTGTAAAGTGTTTCATTACAAGTGTAGCTGTTTAATCATTTATATACCTATTTATATTTTGATGGTCTTTTGCTATTTAACTGTAAGCTACATACTCGTTAACTATATTGTTCAGTCAGAATTAACATCCAATATAGTACCAATGGTATTGAATGTGTGAAAGGTTAGACGTACATAAACATAATATGGTTAAACTGAAAAACAAATTATCTATGTTATGTGTTAATATGTCCTCTGGAGTCACTCGTTGCTGAAAACGAGAGGTTTCACGTGCCTTCAGCTGAGTGAGAACAGTGAAGTGGAGCTGTTCTGGCTCAAGCTGAAGGCAAATGAAACCACTCATTTTCAGCAATAAATGGTGACGGGGGACGTATTACTATATTATTGATCAACAGCAATTTGTATTATATATAATATATATATTTTTTTTTTTTTTAAACTTCCTAGAACGTGCCCATTTCCAGGGCATCTGCACATGAGACGCTCTTTACAGAATAAGAGTGCCTCACGCGTAGGGGAAAGGAGCGCTCCGATTGGTCGGGAGCGCTCCTTCGAGCTATAATAAATGTAATATATGTCGTCTATACAATGTATGCTTTTGACAGTTGTAGTAATACCTGTGTTGATTATATTCTTTTGTACTGTCTTCCCTATACCAAAAGAATGAAAATCTTATTGACAAAAAACCTTCTTGTATTGTCATGTACTTTATTTGACATGGAACCTTCGACAAAGGGCATTTTGCTCAAAGGTTATTTCCGAACTATGAAACAAATATATTTATGTATATTTTATGTATTTATATCTAAATACATAAAATTAGTGGGAGTGCATTGAAAGCCTTATGTCCTAAGAATGCTTACCAGATTCCCCCTCCCTCTCTCAACCTCCCCCCCCATTAAAAATGTGTTCAGATCTGAGATTAAAGTTTTTCTCACCCCAGCAACTCTGGCAGCGTCTCCCTCATTAGGAAATAGGAGGCTGAGGATAGTACATGATCTTGAACACTGCATATTGAAGGATGTACAAGACTGAACAAAGGTGTTTGATGTAGTTTGCTTCAGCAGAATGCAGGGACCCTTCCCGAAACTCGGATGGTAAATAGTGTAATGTCAGGACGCACTTCTTCTTCCAGAGTATGGTGAACCTATGGAACAGCCTCACAGCAAAGACAATGTAGATGAGGACGGCACATGCCCTTGGGGTATGCCTGGGCACATTTCTGCTTACCAAGGGAATCACGGGGTACCCTGGGTAGTCAGGTGGGTGTGGAATCACTATAAAGTGGTCCATTGTCGATTCGCATACTTTTTAATCTTTGTCTATGAAGTGTGTATAGTGGGGGAACGTAATGGACCACGAGTCCCTTCAGACACGTTTTACTGTATGCTGTTGGCTATTTTTCTTTTGGCATTACAAACTGGTATCCTTTTGTAATGATTTACTCGTTGTTATATTCTTGTAAAACTTCATTAAAAGTTTAAAAAAAAAAAATAGTGGGTCAGGTAGCGTAGTTGTAGAGCTTCTGCTCGCTACTCCGATGACCTGGGTTTGGGTATTGACTCTGGTTGAATGGGGTCAACTGGGGAAGGAGTGATGAGCATCCCACTAAACAGTTCTCTCCATCTGGGAGTATTTTGTCCTCCGCTGCCACTTGAGTCTGGGAGATAGCACAACTGGAGGCAGCCCCAGGGGTATGGGTGCTGCTGGCAGATGCTGATACATGTTCACTCACCACAGTGTGCAGGCGCTGTCCTCACTGCACACCGTCAGGCAACAGGGGAGCAAGTGGAGGAAACTCACAGGGTGGCAGGATAGCGACTGAGCTTCTGCAGGCTCCGAACCACCAACCAGGTACCAGCCTTCCCAAACCTGATCCTTGACCAAGCTGGGGAGGTTGCACTCCCTGGGACCTACCATGGGAAGGACTGTCCATTGATGGACAAAAGAGGCCAGGGTAACATAGAACATAGAAACATAGAATTTGACGGCTGATAAGGACCGCTTGGCCCACCTGGTCTGCCCATTTCAGATGGCAGGTGACAGGGATGGGGGATGGGCTGCGGTCGTATGGGGGCTGCCTTGGGGGAGGAGGTTAAGCACAGGGTTAAAAACAAAAAAAAAAAAAGGCAATTTTTTTTCCCATTTACTTATATAGTAGCATAGTGAAATTTAAGGCAGGAAGGGGGCAATCTCTTGGGTCTGCCCTCCCTCCCTGCTTTATAAATGTGGGCAAACAATTATACTGTGCAGACATCATGTATTGATTTATCGGGATTCTGTACCCACCCTGCTACTCAGGGTACCTGGTGATTCCCTTGGTACACAGAACATTGTCCAGGCTAACTTTGAAGGCCTGCACTGTCTTCATACCCATTGTCTCTTGCTAGTAGTTTAAATATTCCTCCTAGTTAGCTTAAATATTACTTGATTCAAGTGTTTTTCGTATAGCATCCCTTTTTAAAATGTAGATTATAGCTTTTAAGATGGCTTGCAAGGAGTAATCATTTGCGGAAGTTGGACCCATGTAGCAGTGCGTGATCAGCGGTAATGGGTTCACCTGGCTGTGTATTTGTCTTCGGCCCACTGGCACGAAAGCCTTTGCTTGGTTACAATCCAGTGACAGATTTTAGGGTTCATTATGAGACTCAAATGTGAGATAAGTTATTAGGGCCTACGCTGAGTGTCTCTTGTGGTATAACAGACTCTGAGCATGAGGCTTGAGCAAGGGGACCCCAAAGTGAAGATGAATGGTTCCGGCTCTGCCCAAACCTCACAAGATGCATCTCTTATGCTAGCAATAATACCACACAGCGTAGGCAGTAGTGGGCTATATACCCACTCATCCAGAGGGAGTTTTAGCCACTAGAGGGGTGGATATAGTCTTTCTAGGGACATGGATATGTTGTTCATCCACACTGTCTGGCAGGTATCCTTGCCGCTTTAAATCTTGCCGGAAGGTCTTCAAGCTGGCTCCTCCCACCCACCCGGGTGGTAAAACTCTCAGCTCCGCCCCATGACGTCAGATCTTCCTTACCGCTTGGAAGCTCAGGTTCCCTCCTTAACGTTCTGCGTATAAGACTGGTTCCTAATTCTTCGAATTTTTGAAATTTTAAAGTTTTTTTGCTAAAAAGACTTCGGTCTTCTCTCCCTCGCGGCTGCGATGGATAAATCGACTCCCGGTTTCCGGAGATGCCCTTGCGGGCAGAAGATGTCCCGAGACGGATCCGCACTCCATGTGCGTCTACTGCAGGCCTTGAGCAGCGACCTGCAGGCTTGCGACCTGTGTTCTCCTTTCGCCCATCGTCCCCGAGGACCGTGCTGCCCGTTTACAACTGGGGTGTCCGAAGCGATTTCCTCAGTGAAGTCAAAAAGAGGCCAGTTGGCACTGTCCATGGCCCGGCTTTCGGCGGATCAGCTCAAAGGCAGATGGATACGCCCCCAAAGAGGAGGTGGCGGGCCGCTTCTACCTCGGCTGCCGGCATCTGTCCGCTTCTCTCGGTGCCTCTTATTCAGCTTCTTTTAAGGAGCTTTGTCTGACCCTCTCGACTAAAGGTGAGGACCAACTTCTTCTGGACCGTTTTCTCGGTCCAAAAAGAACAAGGGTAAGTCTCACCGTCGGTAAGCTCTTGGGATGGGAAGATCCCTCTCCCAGCGCTTGGCGTGACAGTCGACTACCGGCTTGACCACTGGTCTCCACGGTGTCCCGTCAGGCCAGTTGACCGAGACTCCGTCGGCGCGAGTCGAGTTTTCTCTACGGTTGGGCGGGTTGTCGGCTGGAGAAGCCGAGAATCCCTCTCCCTGGTTTCCCGGTGGGAGTTGGGGACCCGTTGGCTCATCTGTGCCTCGGGTCCGGGCCTCGTTTGAATCTTCCGAACGGGGAGTGCGGTTCCCCACAACACCTCCCGCACCCGTTCGGCAATGCGAGGTTCTCGGTCTCTGACTTCTTCGCGATCCAGCCGTTCCCGCCGTCATAGGCTGTCTCGGTCTCGGCACCGCAGCAAGCGGCGCTGCCGCTCGTCCTCTTCCTCCTCCTCGGACGAGGGGAGGCTTCGGCGCAAGTTGCGTCGAAGATATGAGGAACTCATGTGGCAACAGCTCCTTCTGTCCGGGAATAAGCCGATGCCGTCGTCTTCCCCGGCCATTAAGTGGCTGTCACCGGAGCGGCCGAAACAACCCCTCGTTTTATCCGAGGAGCCTGTTCCCAGGCCGGTTGTTAGGCCAAAATCAGCTGCCCCACCGATTCCGGTGGAACCTCCGAGAATTTTTGGTCGGAGCCCCAACTAACGGCTGTGGAGGCGGTCGGCTCAGGGACTGCCCCATAGGCTGTCTGTCACCCTCACTCCCGATCGACCTCGGCAGGTGGAGGGTGGCTCAGGCCCGAGGCAGCTCTTTGAGGACTCTTCCGAGTCCGAAGCGATTCTCCTTTTCCAAGCGAATGGACTTGGAGTCCTCAGGAGGACAGTCGGTGGACGATAGCCCTTCGTCCTTCCTGGGATTGCTTCGGCTCATCTCGGAGTCCACCGGGATGAAGCTCGAACCCGTTTCTAAGCGGCCCAGGTATCCCCTCACGGAGATTCTGGGCCGAGGGGATTCCCCTACGGAGGCCTTTCTGGTGGCCGAGGCCATAGTGGGCCTGGCCTTGGAACTTTGGCAGCTTCCTGCCCTGCGCCTTCGGCCAGGATGGCCAGGAAGTATGCGGTCCCTACCGGTTCCCTGTCCGGTTTTTCGGAACACCCCTCGGCCGAGGGGTTAGTTACCGACAGCGTTTTCCGGCGTGCGGGAATGCTAGGGATGTGGACAAACCTCCCGACAAGGAGTCCAAGAAATTGACTATGCTGGGCGAAAAGTCTATGCTGCGTCCTCCCTCGGCCTTTGCCAGGCCAGTTTGGCTGTCCTCATGGCACATTTCTCTCATGCCCTGTTGGGCTCCCTGTATGAGGTCGTCCCTCATCTTCCCGCGGATCTGCAGACCACGGTCAGGCAGGTGCGGGACCAGGGCAGGGCAGTGGCCAAACAGCAGCTCCAGACTACTTTAGACATTGGGGACTTGTGTGCCAGGTCTGTGGCGGCCGCAGTGGTTATGCGTCGTCGGGCTTGGCTGAGGATATCCACCTTTACTTCGGATACCCGGCACAAGTTGGCGGATGTTCCCTTTTTGGGGACAGACCTCTTCGGCCCTGGGGTGGAAGGTCACCTGCAGAGGATCGAGAAGTCCAGTGCTACCTTGGACTCTGTCTCTTCCGCTCAGAAGGACAAAGGCCGTAAACCACAGCCTAAGCCTTTTGTCCTTCTGCGCCCAGCCCGTCCGGCCCAGCACGTCGGGGCCAGCAGGCTCAGCTTGGCATCTAAACCAAGCATGGGCTTCCTCCAACAGGAAGCAGGGAGGTAAGGCCCTGGAGGTCCCTCAGCCGGTCCTTCCTCCAAGCCTGCCCAGTGGCGGGCTGAGGGTGTCGCCCCCAACCCCGTCACCTCACCGCCAGGTTCCCCCCGTGGGGGGACGGCTCCGGCACTTCCTTTCCGCCTGGTCTGTTATTACCACGGACAAGTGGGTGCTGGAGGTGGTGGGAAAGGGCCTGCCTCTAGAATTCGAGCAGGTCCCGCCCTTCAGAGCCGTCGCTCCTCGGGGGGCCTCTGAGTCCGCCGCCTCACTGTCGGCTCGTCGGGCCGACATTGCTCTCCTCCTCCAAAAGGAGGTGATCAGGGAGGTGGCAGACCCTCCCTCAGACCCGGGGTTTGTGTACAGGTATTTCCTGGTTCCGAAACAGACGGGGGGCTGGCGCCCCATTCTCGACCTACACGACCTGAACAAGTTCCTAAGGTCTCGAACCTTCAGGATGGTCACTCTGGCTCAGATAATACCATCCGTGGAACACTGCGTGTGGTTCTGCTCTCTGGACCTGCAGGACGCGTTCTTTCACGTCCCTATCCGTCCGTCACCGGAGATTCCTTAGCTTTTCGGCGGAGGATCCCTTCAGTTCGAGCCATGCCCTTCGGCCTGTCTCCAGCTCCCAGGTCTTCGGCACCAAATGCATTGCAGTGGTGACGGCCTTCCCTGCGCGCCGAGGGTCCGGGTGTACCCTTACCTGGACGATTGGCTGATAGCAGCCCCTCCAGACAGGAGGTGGGCGGTCCAGAGATCTGGCCCTCCAGGTTTGCTCTCAAATCGGCCTTCTCATCAGCGAGGCCAAGTCGGAACTCGAGCCGAAGCAGGCGATTCTGTTTATCGGAGGCAGAGCTCGACTCTCTTGAGCCAGAGCACGGCTCGGCGGACAGGGCCGAGGTTCTTACCTCCTTTGCCCAATCATTTCTGGTTGGGCAATACTCACCGGGACTTCCTGCGCCTCCTGGGTCTCATGGCGGCCTGTACCAGCGTGGTCCGTTGGAGCACGCTGGCGCATCACGCCCTCTTCAGTAGGGACTGGCCAGCCAGTGGTCTGGCAGCTCGCTCCATTGGACCAGCTGGTGGCGGTGACCCAGGAGATGTGAGCGCTCTCCGGTGGTGGACCGTTCCATCTCATCTGCAGGAGGGCATCCCGTTTGTCCGCCCCGAGCCGACGGTCTATCGACCGATGCCTCTCTGATGGGTTGGGGTGCCCATCTGGGGGAACACAGGGCGCACGCCTCTGGTCCCCGGAGTCCTGATGCCACATCAACCTGCTGGAGCTCCGAGCGGTCCGCCTAGCTCTCACTGCCTTTGCTCCGTTTCTCGGGGTCAAGTGGTCTGAGTCCAGGCGGACAATACCACGAACATGTACTGCCCTAAACCGCCAGGGGCGGGGCCGCTGCCCCATGCTTCTATGCAAGGAAGCTCTCGCATTTGGTCACTCGTGCGCAGCTTGGAGGCGGATCTCCTAGCCATTCATGTGGCAGGAGCCTCCAACACCCTGGCCGATGCCCTGAGCCGGATAGGGGCTGTATCTCACGAGTGGTCTCTCCTACCGGAGGTAGTACAAGATCTGTTCTCCCATTGGGGCACACCTCAGGTGGACCTGTTTGCCTCCAGGGAGAACACGAAGCTGAGGCTGTTCCATGCCGCCCCCTCAGCAGGGCTCGCTGCAGGGGGATGCCTTCTCGAGGCCGTGGACCCCGGGCCTCTTCCTCGCCTTTCCCCCGTTCCCCTTGATGCACAAGGTGCTTCTCAAAGCAAGGAGGGACAAGGCGCAGGTGATTCTGATAGCCCCAGACTGGCCCAGCCAGTTCTGGTACCCAGATCTCCTCAGCCTCAGCTCCAGGCTCCCGAGGCAGCTTCCAGCTCACCCGGACCTGCTCTCAGTCAATCAGGGGAAGGTGTTCCATCCGGACCTTCAATCCCTGCACCTGACGGCCTGGTTCCTGAGCGGCTAGAGTTCCAGGCCTTGGGTCTTTCCGACTAGGTCCTCAATGTAGTTGAGGCGTCCCGTAAGGAGTCGACCAGGAAATGCTATGCCTTCAAATGGAAGAGGTTTTCCATTTGGTGTCAGAGCAAGGGCTTGGACCCTTCCTCCTGTTCCTTGGCAAGCATCTTGGACTATTTATGGTCCTTTCCAGCAAGGGCTTAGGTCGGCGACCCTAGGGTGCACCTGGCAGCCATCTCTGCTTACCGGACACGGGCGGGCAGCCGAGTGCACAGGAGAAGGTGGTCTGGCGCTTTTCAAAGGCCTTGATCACATTTCCCTCCGGTCAGAATCTCCACCCCGTGGGATCTACTGCTGGTACTGGCAAAGCTCATGGGCAAGCCATTGAACCAGTGCTCAGGTGTGAACTCTCACCTGTCGTGGAAGACTGCCTTCTTGGTGGCTATCCGTCAGCCAGAAGGATGGGAGAGCTCCAGGCGCTCTGCATCGAGTCTCCTTACCTGGTCTTCCACAGGGACAAGGTTGTCCTGTGCCCCACCGAAATTCCTTCCGAAGGTGGTGTCGAGTTTCACCTTAACCAGGAGTTGACTCTGCGGTGTTCTACCCCAATCACACCTCGGAGGCCGAATACAGGCTCCATACTTTGGACCCTAGAAGGGCGCTCGCTTATTATAAGGAGCGCACGGCTGAAATTCGGGGAGAGGTTCGCCAGCTGTTTGTCACCTACGCTGAAGCCGCACCTGGCAGACCTGCAGCCAAGCGGACGATAAGCAGATGGGTCACCTCCTGCATAGATCTCTGCTATAAGTTGGCGGGCATGGAGCCTCCCAGAGGGATAAGAGCTCATTCTACCCGCCATACTGCTGCATCGGTGGCTGCTTCCAGGGACGTCCCTATCCAGGAAATCTGCAGGGCTGCTACCTGGAAGTCAGCACACACCTTCATTACCCATTACCACATCGACCTTGAGTCACGCCGGGATGCTGGTTTTGAGGCCTCTGTTCTCCAGTCTTTATTCACTAAGTAGGGGGTGTGCGCCTTGCCTCCCTCCTTCCGGAGAACTGCTAGGAGTCTGCCAGACAGTGTGGATGAACAACATATCCATGTCCCTAGAAATACAGGTTACTCACCTGTAACAGGAGTTCTAGGAATGGTATATGTTGTTCATCCACACGACCCACCTCCTCGGCTTCGACGCACAACCTGAGCTTCCAGCGGGCCAGATCTGGCGTCATGGGGCGGAGCCGAAAGTTTTACCACCCGGGTGGGTGGGAGGAGCCAGCTTGAAGACCTTCCAGCAAGATTTAAAGCGGCAAGGATACCTGCCAGACAGTGCGGATGAACAACATATACCATTCCTAGAACTCCTGTTACAGGTGAGTAACCTGTATATACTGCCCACCCCTGGAGGGTATTATCGTGTTTAGAAAATGGGTTAAATAGAAAAGAAACAAGAAAAGTGAAAGAAGAGAAAAAAATAATTGAGGAAAAACTAGATAGTTTTTTGATAAAACGTTGTCTTTGTTTTTCTGGATGCTGACATGCACCAAAAGGGCAAACTTTGCAGTCTGCTCAGAAATAACTCCATGTCCCTCTGCAAGTGGATCCAGATTGGTGTACCTTATCTGCAGAAGTATCTAAAGGAAGGGAAACTGAACTGTACAGAATCTGTTGATTTAGTTTTTCACCGTGTAGGTTCCTCTTTTGGCACTTTTTTTTTTTTTTAAATACCAGTGGGTCTCTAGTATTCTTACTTGGTAATCTGAAGTAGTAGTCAAAGCTGAGCTTCAGGTGCTGTTTCTAAGGTGGGAGGGAGCAAAAGCTTGCTTGACTAACTCCAAAATATTCCCTGATTTGCTCTGCAGAGTGTTTTGCTGATAGCTAAAACTTGCTGCTCTTCCAGGATACAGCCGATCTCTCCCTTTGGGGGTTGCAAAAGCTTTCTTATCCAGCCCCAAAATATTCCCCAATTTGTTCTGCACTCAGACACAGATAATGCAGATGGTAGCTAAAACTCACTGCTCTGCATGGGCAGGAAGCTTCTGTATCTGCAGTACCGCCATTTACTTGCCAGCTTCTCACACTTCTCTTGTAGGGAATTGAAAGGTCACAGGTTATGAGACGTATTTGCTATGGCATTATCTTGTGTTTCTAACTGAACTGGCAGTCACAAGATTTATTCTGTTTCTCAGTACAGTATCGCTTTCTCTGCCTTCTGACTCGAATGTAGAAGGCATCGTCTACATAAGCTTTCTTCCTACACCAGTTATATGAAATTTTGCACACTTTTTTTTTAAATTGATTCTTGCAAAATAAGCCTCATTGTGGGAATGTAGTCTGACTTTTGCAGTGCATGTAAGGTGCCAGATTACTGCTCTTGTCTGTGCCTTTGTAAAGGGAAGGAATGTAACTTTCAAATTTGGTAAAGTGGTAGACTGCACTAAGTATAATTGCAACAGGTGTGATCCCTGTACGTCTTGGCACGTGCATAAATTCACAACAAATAATTCACACATCAGCATTTTCTATCAAACTACCTCTGCTTGTCCTGTATCAGTCGTGTATTTGTAAGGGCTTTTGTTGGGTTTTAATTGCCAGGGGGTGCAGAACACAAAAAAGAAAACAGAGGTCCAGACAAAATCCTGGACGTCCTGCAGAGTTCTTCGTGCAACCTTTGGGGCTTGCTGTAACAGTGCAGTCGGACTCCAGCAACATATTTTGTCCTCCTGCCATAGGGACAGCATGACCAGGGGATGCGACACACTATTGGAAGTTGCGTTCTGACAGGCTGCCGGCATGTAAAGGATGTGGTATTCTGCATCCTTGAGAGCCCCACCCCTTTTTATTTTAACCAGAAAATAACTAACTTGTTCAAATATCACCTCTATAAGTCCCCTCCCCCACTCCTAAGGAGGTCTGCTTGCACACACCCAAAATGTCCTTATGAGTATGACTAAATGTACAATAGCAGCAATTCTGCACCATAGCCCATCAACAAACCAGACATTCTTTGCAGTTCTAAATATGTCTACAAGCGTTTTCAGGAGGCTTACTGCTTGTGCTTTTTTCCATTGGGGGGAGCTGGGAAAATGAGGGAGTATCTAAGAAAGCTGGAAGACTGGTCCAGGGTTTGACAGCTGGGCTTCAACGCCAAACAGTGTTTAAAATTCTGCACATGGGGCACAGAAACCCAAGGGCAATGTACCATTTGTTTTTTTTGGGGGGGGGGGTGTTAAACACCACACAACCTTGTCACGCTTATCTTTTTATGTGATAATACATATATAAAACTGTTCACTGTCTACCATATTATAACAGACATAACAAACAGGATTAGGAGCAAGGTCAACCTCTTTGCAGACGACACTAAGATGTTTGCAGAGGTGGATAGGGAGGCAGGAGTTAAGGTACTGCAAGAGGATTTGGCGACACTTGAGTGCTGGTCAGCCACTTGGCAGCCGGGGTTCAGTGCCAAAAAATGCAAGATCTTGCACTTGGAGGGGCTAAAAGCCCAAAGAACAGCTACGGGGGGAGTGCAGTTGGCCACTTCAGAGGAGAAAGATTTGGGAGTGCTGGTGACAGGGGACATGAAACACTCAGCACAGTGCAGGAAGGCGTCTGCAAAGGCGAACAGAATGCTGGGATGCATCACCAGGGGAACCATCTCTAGGAGAGAGGAAGTCACTTGCCTCTGTATAGGTCCCTTGTGAGGTCAGACTTGGAGTGTGGTGTGCAGTTTTGGTGCCCCATCTGAAAAGGGACATCAGATTACTGGAGGGGGTCTAGGGTAGGGTTACAAAGATGACAGGACATACGAGGAGAGATTGAAGGAGCTCAACATGTACACCCTAGAAGATAGGGGAAGGGGAGAGGGGACATGGTTGAGACATTAAAGTACCTAAAGGGCATAAACAGAGTTAATTATGATGGCTTGTTGAAGTTAAAAGGGGGGAGGGACGCAGCCTGAAACTGGAGGGAGGAAGGTTCAAGAGAGATGAGGAGCTACTGTTTCATGGAAAGGGTGGTGACTGGTTGGAATGTGCTGCCACAGGAAATAGTAGCACTGTGGACAGTAGGCAGCTTTGAGAGAGGGTGGGATAAGGCCAGAGGGAGGGTCAAAACTGTGGGCAGGGTGGGGAAAGAGAGGTCGGAAGTGGAGGGCACTAAGTTAGAAGGGGGAGCAAGGGGGGGCAGCTGCAGTTTAACTAGACAACATGCTGCACACTCGTGCAGACTAGATAGACCGAATGCCTGAGTCTGCTGGCAATTTTGTATGTTATCACAGAATCATAGAAATCTGCCAGCAGAAAAAGACCCCTCGGCCCACCTAGTCTGACCGTAACCCGCCCCCCAGGAACACCCCCTCCCTGCTTTGCCAGCATGCCCTGTAGGCCCATGTGCATGCCCCAGGCTCTTTTAAAGTTGTCTACTATATCCACCCCCACAACCCATTTTGGCAACCTGTTCCATGGCTCTACCACCCTCTCGGTAAAGAACCTTCCCCTGATGTCCCCCTTGAATCTGCCCCCTCCAGTTTGTAGGTATGCCCCCTAGTGGAATTATTTTTTTATTTTATTTATTTCAGTTTGGGATTAATACCTTTGAGTCAAGGACTCGTTTTCAAAGGTTCCAAGTCAGTGGTGGACAGACATTATAGATGTACAGAGTATACAGAATAATTCCTTTTCAAAGGTTCCAAGTCAGTGGTGGTCAAACATTACAGATTGTTCACCGTTATTCTTTATACTTTGTACTATTTACACAGGCAAATAAATTGAAATGTATATACATCTTATTGGCATTGGTACCAGAAAAGGGATTGGGAAGAGAGAGGGTAAGACTCCTTGTTGGTGTTCACTTGATGGTGGGTCAACCAAAAAACGGAGAGGGTAGGGTGGTCAGCCAAGATTGGGCCTCGCCATGGGTTGGGGTGAGGGGTGGGGTGGTTGGTCAGAGAATGGGCATCGTTGGAGGAAGGGGGTATGAAAGAAGGGAGTAAGAGGGAAATAATGGGGGAAGCGGAGAAAAAAACGAAGGGGAGATTATAGTAGATGAGTAGGTAGAGAGAGGGGGTGGAAGTGACAGGGAGAAGGTAGGTAGAGGGTAAATGGGGAGGCTGAGGTGTGGTCTGTTAGAGCAGGCAGATACAGGTCTTTGTTGTGTCAAGAAAGGATCTGAGCCAAGATCTGAAAGTACTAACCTTTGGTGCATCAGTGAAGTCAGCTGGTAGCTCGTTGTACCATTTTGGTCCTTGGTACAAGATGGAATTCTGGGCATGTTTTGTCTGTTTGAAAGGGATCACCAGCCTGTCAGTGGCTGCACTTTTGGTTGATTTTAGTTGGAGCTGTTGGTTTAAAGAGGCTGCCCAGAGAGGGGGACTTTAGCAAATTTTTTTTTTTTTTTTAAAGAAGTTATGCTAAGCTTTTTCTTATGGCTCAGTACCTATTACAGATATATACATTAATTTTTTGTTTTCTATTTGCTGTTTGGACTGTACTAACTTGCTGTTGTTCCTATGTTACCGAATTGTTTACTGTATTGTATTCTGTCCTACCCAGGGCCTCCTTGTAAATGAGCTTTGCTAAATGGAGCTTTTTCCTGGTAAAATAAATGCAAGTTCAAGAAAGGGATCTGGGGATAATCATATCTGAGGACCTGAAAGTAAAAGCAGTGAGAAAGGCTGGTAGGATGCTAGGATGCATAGGGAGGGGTATCACCAGCAGAAAAAGTGAGGTTGTTACCCCTGTATAGATCAATGGTGAGGCCACACCTGGAGTACTGTGTCCAGTTCTGGAGGCCACATCTCGGCAAGGACATAGATTGGGTGGAGTCTGTACAGAGAAGGGCAACCAAAATGCTGCATGGCCTGCATCAGAAGCCCTATGAGGAAAGACTCTGAGTTAAGTATGTACTCATTGAAGGAAAGGAGAGAAAGGGGAGACATGATAGACATTCAAATACCTCAGAGGTATCAGTAAGGTCCAGGAGGGTGGCATATTGCACAGAGAGATGCTCAAGGACAAAAGGGCATGATATGAAGCTGGAAGGGGGAGACTTTGAGAGGATGTGAGGAAATAGTTCTTCATGGAAAGGGTAGTGGATGCCTGGAACAGTCTCCTAATAGAAAAGGTGGGTATTGAAATGGTAACAAGTTTCAAACATGCATGGGATAGACACTAAGGGACCTTATTAACAGGGTTGGGGGGTGGCCAGGCCAGAGATCAGTTAGGGTCTACAGTAAACAGTTGGTAGGGACTTTAGGGCAGACTGAGTGGGCCAGAAGGTCCTTTTCTGTTGTTTGCTTCAAGGTTTCTGTGTTGCCATCCTTAATATTTTCTGAGGTGTATCTAAATACTCTTCAAAGCTTTAAAAATGGTACACGCTGGACCCTAGACCGTTAGCTGCTAATTTACACTTGACCCCTGAAACAATATTGTATTGTGTATTGTACTTGAAAGGGATAAATAAGGTTGATAAGGAGAGTCTCTTTAAGTTGAGTGGCTACCATCATCACACGAGGGGGCACAGTCTTAAGCTGGAGGGTGTGAGGTTTAGGAGAGAGGTCAAGAAGCACTTCACAGAGAGGGTGGTGGACACTTGGAATGCGCTGCCAGAAGAGGAAATCTCATTGAAGACAGTGGGCAGCTTTGAGAGGCTGGGACAGGTATGGGGGAAGGTAAGGGTCATGGGTAGGGAGGATGGGAGGAGTGGGGAGAGGGGGCAGGGACAGTAGCTCAAGCTGTGGACCCTGCAACACTAGCAGACTTAATCCAAATGGCCTCCTTCTGCTGGCTTCTTCATATGTTTGTATGTGATAACTAACAACATTTAATATCATGATATCCCCGCATCACGTGAGAAATTATGAAATCTCCCCCTAACCACACCCCATCAAAAAAGCACACTTCCTTTGAGACAACATATGCTTCCGGTTCACCTAGAGGTGGTTCACCGCTTTTCAGATTGTCAGTGCAAGGCTACCTACTGCTCTGATGTCAGCTGTGGGGGATTTGTAGTAGTAGCTGTCAACCTAGAACTAAGCAAAATTAGTTGTTTGCAATGTTTTTACATACATTGCACACTGGGACCAGCCCAACCCCTTATTGTGTGACCCCTGGTGCTGATAGTTCCCTGTTAGTCGTTCTAGAGTGAATTGCGGCTACTGTTGAGTCCTTATGCTTAAAAAACAAAATGGGGGGGCAACGGCCGAGCGAGGAGCAGTAACTCCAAGAAGCCCTATAGCTAAATAGTACTAGACAGAGGATGTTGAGTGGAATCCAGCGATATGACATTTGTCTCGATTTACTGGAACAAGTGCCTGGCATGGTGATACCAAGTAAACGGGTGAGAGTGGGAGGAGAGGGAGCCCAGCTGAAAGAATGGCGGATCTGTAGCAGTAAAATTACTCAGCAGCTGGGCACCAGCGGAGACCCCATGCAGCCCACCAGTGCCACCTTGCTGAAAGCCATCCACTTCATTGACAAGCGGGTAGAGTATTTCCAAGCCCAGATGAAATCTGTGGACAGCAAAACAGGGATCCTTACTGCCAACACACAGAATGCCACTCAGATGGCCAACAAGAGCACTCACTGTGTCTACTTGTCTAACAGAAGAAAATGTTAAGACTGGAAACCTGGAGAGTTTGTTTAGAGAAGCTTGTGCTTGTCTTGAGGATTCCAGAGGGTACCAAGGAAGACTGCATTACTGCATTCATCAGAATATACCTCTGTGAGCATTATCGCCTTTTCTTGGGCCCCCACGATCCTAAAAAAGATACCAGATTACCCTCAGAGGAGCCTGCAGTCTCCTTCTGACCAACTTACTGTAGCCTTGAATGATCCTGGTAGTATTGTGATCCATGTAGAGAGAGAGATTACCTGCTGAGAAGCTAAGCAGAATGGTCCCTTGGAGTGGAAAGACAGTAAAATACACCTATTCCCTGGCCACTGCTATGAGACGTGGCAATGGTGGAAAAGCTTCAGTGGAGTATGTTCCAATTAAGACAGCTTGGAGTTCACCATCTTCTCTTAATGCTTGTGATCTTAAAAGTGGTCTGGGGTGGGGGGACCTACCAATTCTCAGACCCTAAGGAATGCCACCAAGTTGTTGTAAAGGATTGAAAAGGAAATTCAGCAGCGGGACGACGAGGCAGAAGGGAAGGACAGTTGAGCCTGATGTTCTCTTAATATTGGACTGTCAGTGTTCCAGTGAGGTATGATGAGCATCTTTATATTGTGAGTCTGTGCAGGGGTAAGGAATCCAGTACTTGGGAGAGTTGGTGGTGTAGTAACCTAATGGTACCAAACTCTAAAACTCCGGGACTTGTTTCATGTGGATAGACTCTACCAAGTGTTGGGTACTTTACAGGCAACATACAGCACCACGAGGCATCCACGAGATCCCACAAGCTGCACCTCTTTCTTCCTCCACCTGGGAGGTTTACCCTAGCGCCATTTTCACTGGTGCAGGCATGGGGCATATCTTCTTCTGTCTTTGTTGCATCAGTCCCTGCTCGAAAGATGCTGGATAACTTTTACTTACCCAAGGGGACAGTGTTTTTATTTATTTATTTTTTTTTTCACATCAGCCAAACTGACATTCAGTATACAATTCATTTGTCATGAGTTATGGTTGTTTCTTTGTTACTTGTGACAGGGCTGGGTAAGATCCTGTCCCATTTGTTATGCAGAGAGAGTTCAAAGCAAGGATCTATTTTGTCCTCTCTTGTTCTGCCATTTGTCTGTCTCTTTCCTGTCTGATTGTGCAATCAAATTTTTTTTTGTGGCACCTAGGATTTGGCCACTCCAGTGGTCCCACATTTTCCTCGTTATCCACTTTCCTTTACTTGCTGTTTTTGCTCTTTCTCCCTGTAGTTAAAGATTCACATAGTTTTCTTTTATGAAACTAGGATCCCTTGATGTGAAAATGTATACAATTATTTTGTTGAAATTATTTTAGAAAGCTATTTCGATTTATTAGAAAAGATAACCAGACCTCTTTGAGCCTGTTTACAGAATTGTTAGGAGACCGGGTGAGGCACCAGAAGTAACGTTTGGGCACCTCCGTTCCTCGTCCTTTTATAACAAATGCCCTGAGCGAGCGGGCTGCTGTTTACATTGGGTCTAAGCAGGGAGTGAGACCAGTGTGCTTTAAAAGGTCTGTTTGCTAGGAAGAACTATAAATTGATAAATTTGTTGCTTGGAGAACATCCTCTGGGGAGAGGTCTGGCTGTTGCCTAGCAACCGTGGGAGCCCACATAGTTGATAATTGTGGGATTGTGGAGGGCTAATTGCACATTCTCAGCAGCAGTGCGCGCTGGGGCAGTATCCAACTGTATTTTTGTTTTGTTAATCTGCTCACTGTAATTTTAAACTGTGCACAAGTCATGAGGTGGCAACTTTATTCTAGATAGCATATTTGCGAGGCACCAAGTTGCGAGGCACGGGAAGTAACGTCAGGGCACCTCCGGTCCTCGTCCTGTTATAAAAACGCCCGAAGTGAACTCAGTACCGCAAGCGTGTCTTAGAGCATCTCTCGTACATCCGCTTGGAACGCAGGGACAAGGACTTAAATAAATAAATAAATAACAGTCCTAAAGCAGTACAGAGGTAAATAACCTGAAAAAAACTAAGGTAGGGATACTGGTCAAATAAGGAGTGTTACAAAGGAGCAAGACGTGTGGTTTGGGGGGGGGGTAAAGTTATGCTCACAATGTAAAATGTACACGGAGGATGAAAGAAGTCAGGACTTTATTTGTGATAAATGTATGTTAACCTTACAAGGGGAAATAGAACAATTACTAAGAAGGCTAGAAGTTCAAAAGGAGATGGGGATTTTGGAAGAATTCCTAGATACTATGTCCAAGGATATATGCATGCAGGGGCAGGGAGCAAAACCAAATAAAGCATCTGAAATGCGTCACCTTTGTCTGAAGACACAGAGGTACAGGGAGTGGGCTCTAGTTCAAACTCGTAACAGGAAATGCGGGTGGGGGGGAGAGCAGCTATATAGAAGTGTGCCTCTAGAGCTGTAAAATAGATTTGAGATAAATCATTCGTCGGACAAAATAGCAATGGAAAAGACTGAGAATGAAGGTTCTAGCGACAGTGTCACACGTGGTTGAAGATTTGGGCAAAAATACTGTTATCAAAGGGCCATCACAAAACAAGTCGGGGGCAGATGGAGCGGTCCAAACATTTGTTCATGAGAATTTAGTAAACAACATTCACAGTAAGAATCAAAACCTGATAAAGCAAGAAAGAGACATCCTTATAATTGGTGATTCTACCACAAGAGGCTCAGATACAGTGTTGTGTAAAGGGAGACAAATGCACACGACTGTGAGCACACTCCCAGGGGTTCAGTTAGCTGATATAAATAGATTATTGGATGGGTTAATGGAGGGAACTAAAAAAAAAACACTGGTCATACTTCATGTTGGAACAATGATATAGGGAGGCGTAAGATGGAGGTCATTCAAGAAAATTACATTCGTATTGTAAATAAAGTCAAATCTAAAGGGGGGGGGGGGAGTATCATCTTGGGTATCCGCCCAGTATATGGGCAGTATGAAAATAAGAACTGGGCCATATGTAAAATAAACAACTGGTTACGTTCCTTTTGCAAACAAAATAACATTGGCTTTATGGACAATTCCACCACTTTTAGAAATAAATCCGTATACAAGCAAGATGGTCTTCACCTAAACAGAGCAGGAGCCAGAATACTGGGCAAAAAATAAAATGAAGTCATTACTTTCCATGTAAACTGGCAAACGGGGGGGAGGGCCTGGTAGACATGGAGGACATTAAATCAAAAGAAACAAAAAAAATCTTTAAGCAAGGATGGAATGGCATTCTACTCAATGCAAGGAGCATGTATAATAAGTTTGAGGAATTCCGACAGCTATTAGATACCCAGGATATACAGATAGCACTAATTACAGAAACATGGTGGGGAAAAAGGATGACATTTGGGATAAAAACATCAAAGGGTATAACTTATTCCACAAATCTAGAGTGCACAGGAAAGGATTTTTTTTTTTTTTTAGCCATATACATAGATGAATCGATAAACTGTGAGGAAGTACAAGTAGACCTTGGTAATTTGGAGCTATTATGGTTAAAATTGTTAGTGCAAGCAGCACCCAAAATAATGCTAGGACTCCTGTATAGGTCCTCCTTAATTGCTTCAGAAAGTGACATGTTTCTAAATCATATAGCAAATATCGACCCAGCAGAAAGAATAATGCTGTTGGGTTATTTCAATCTACCCGGAATAGACTGGCAGCAGATAAAGGGTGGATCTAAAATGTAAAAAGCAGATCTCAAGGCTTTTGACCAGATCGGTCTAGAACAAAAAGTGCAAGAAAAACTAGAGGGAGTAATGCCTTGGACCTTGTACTAACTAACATGGGGGACACAGTAAAGGATGTGGTAGTGGATAGTCCACTAGGAACTAGTGACCATCAAACTGTATACTTTAAAATAGATGAGGTCCAAAATACAGTAAACAAAGGCATAACCAGCATCTTACACTTCAGCAGGGCTGATTTTATATCAGTCAAAGACGGTATCTCACAGTGGGATTGGACAAAGGATTTGCTAAATAAATCCGTAAACATCATGTGGGAAATTTTGATAGATAAAATAAGAAGAGGTACAAAATCCTATACCTAATAAAATGAAGTATAGCAAAATTATAAGGCACTAAAAGGCAGGCAAAATCAGGAAGGACAGATCTACAGAGACATGGTCAAAAAAACTAAAAAAGAAATGAAAAAAGCAAAATCA
Organism: Neoceratodus forsteri; assembly: GCA_016271365.2. Classification (NCBI taxonomy): domain Eukaryota; kingdom Metazoa; phylum Chordata; order Ceratodontiformes; family Ceratodontidae; genus Neoceratodus; species Neoceratodus forsteri. The sequence goes on along the minus strand of CM057451.1, from coordinate 1,121,292,920 downwards.
GAGTATGAGGTTCTACTGGCATCTAAAGTAAAGGTAATTATAAAACCTTTCATTCCTATAAAAATAAGAAAAAGGTCAAACTATAGGTCCTTTTATCAACACTGAGGGGAATACAGTGAACAATAAAGAAATGGCAGATATCCAAAACAATTATTTTTGCTCAATCTTTAACAAAAAACAGATAAAATAAGGGGTGGTGAAGAATCAGAACCGGGGCAGATCAAAATAAAACTTGCAGACGTATTAGACCAACTAAACAAAAATCAATATAAATAAATCCCCAGGGCCGGATGGAATTCATCCTAGGGTGCTTCAGGAACTTTCAAACTTCCTAGCTCCACCACTCGCCCATATATTTCAGACCTCACTTGATAGAGGGGAGGTAGCTCAGTGGTGGAGAGAAGCTACAGTTGTACCCCTACTGAAGAAAGGTCCTAAATTAAAACCAGAAAACAGCCAGCCCGGTGGCGTAGAGGGCTGAGGCGTGGGTGCCTTACCTCAAACCATGCCGGTGACCCGGGTTCGAGAACAGACTCTGGTCGCTGGGGGTCGGTGGGGACAGGAGAGGATTGAGCGTCCCAAGGACTGCTCTCCTCCCCGGGGGTGGATTAGGGCCATGCCTCGCTCTGCGCGGCCCCGGTGGAGACCGGGAGCACTACAGAGCGGCCTGCAAGGGAAAAAATCAAAAAGCGAAAATGGCGTCCGAAAGACCGGATGACGGCCGCCTGATCCCCGCCTCCATGGAACCCCCGATGAACCAGGGGAACCCCGATCCCAGCAGCATCAGGGCCGAGAGCAAGAATGCCTGAAAGGCAATTTCCCTCCGGAAGGAGGGGACTCGTCCGACGAAGAGTTATGTCTGGCTACCCTGGTCTGCTGCGATCTGGTATCGGGGGGGGGGGAGCTGGCATCAAGGAGGGTTCGGAATGGAGCCACAGGGGTGGTCCTTGGCAGAAGGCCTGAAGGAGAGGCCGGTCGGACGCAGGGGGCGATACATAAATAATGCAAAAAAAAAAAAAAAAACAGAAAACGTTAGACCAATAAGTTTAACATCGGTGATGGGCAAAATTCTGCATGGCATACTGAAAGACCACATATTAACGCATCTAGAATCAAACTAACTAAATGATCCAGTGCAGCATGGATTTACAAAAAGTAGGTCGTGTCAAACATATACACTTGCTTTTTATGACAAAGCAAGTAAGGCACTGGACGAGGGTAACTCAGTTGATGTGGTCTTTTTAGACTTTTCAAAGGCCTTCGATAAACTGCCACATGTAGAACTACTAAACATGCTGAGAAAGTTAACACTGGACATAAATATAGTGAACTGGGTAGAGGCATGGTTGGGGGAAAGAAGGCAGAGGGTGACAGTAAATGGGGATCTTACTTCAAGAGGGCTCTTGCAGTAGGTAATTACATACAGGATTGAAGCCAGCAGGCATGAGGACCCCACGGAAAAATTTCTAGCTAGCAGTCTGGGTCCACGTCAGGTGACCGTCGGTATAAAGGGGCGGTCCCACACGCCCGCCTTCCAGTTCTTTCCCGCCGTTGGCTCGTGTGACCGATCAACTGTCTCTTTTGCTCGCAGAAGAGAGGGCAATGCTGTCTCCAAGCAATGCCTTTCGAAATGGTTGGCTCATTGTATCACTTTCTGTTATGACTATCACAAGACCTTGCCAGGTCAGGTCAGAGATCACTCCACTAGGGGTGTAGCTGCCTCTGCTGCTTGTTTCAAGAATGTGTCGGCGGCTGACATTTGTGCAGCATAGCTTGAACTTCTGTCCTTGCCATGGCACATTACAGTTTGGACATTGCCTCTCGCTGTAGAGCTGGCTTCGGGTTGGCTGTTCTGCAAGGTCTCCTTTCCTAAGACCTTTGCAGCCAGAGGATCTGTGTATGAGTAGTTTCCTTCTCCCGTGAGCTTCTCTTTGTTCCAGACTGCTTGGGACTCAGTCCTGTATGTAATTACCTACTGCAAGAGCCTCTCTCGAAGATCTACTGTTACGGTAAGTTCTTGCGTAACTGTACTTTCTTTCAGACTGGGCACAGGTGACTAGTGGGGTCCCACAGGGCTCTGTATTGGGACCCTGTTTTTTAACATGTATGTAACCTCACTGAAATATCACCATCTAAACATTTGGATAAAAAAAATTGCGGACGATTATAGAATTAGGGCCATCGCAAACATGGGTGTAGCCAGGTATACTCCAAGTACTCCATGGTGTGCAATTGTATTTAAGGGGGGTAGCAAATAGGATCTGAATTTTCCATGAAAACTAACAAAGAAAATGCTGAACCTTTCTGTAATTTTATTCATGGGAGTTGAAACTAGAAGGACTGGTCACTAATACTGTCTTTGCATCCCAAGGACAATACAACTTTACAAGCTCTGGGCTGGTATGTGGGTGTCTTAGGGAGCAATGCATGGCATTTGCATTTACCCATGCATGGCACCAACCACTGTCATGGAATACCAAAATTGTATTTATTGTGCCAAATGAGGCAACAAACATGGTCCTGGTGTACATTTGTATATTGTCTGGCTCACCCGGGGGTAGGGTAACAGTGAGTCCACTTGGTGTGCAGATCTGAAATCCTGGCTACACCCCTGATCGCAAACAACAAAAATGACCATACTTTGCTTCAAGCTGCCCTTGAAAACATTCACAGTTGGACTGTCGTAAACAAATTAGGATGTAACTTGGGGAAATGCAGTCACGCACATGGGAAAGAAAAATAGGAAAGAAAGCTATAAAATGGGGAATCACAGGTTATCTGAAACATCTGAGGAAAGGGACTTGGGGTCACGGTTAGTGATGATTTAAAATTTAGCCCACATTGTGACACGATAGTGAAAAAGGCAAATCAAGCCCTAAATTGTATCCTGAGGCATATAGGGAGCAGAGATAGCAAGGTCTTAATGCCACCGTAAGGATCCTTGGTGAGGCCACAACTGGAGTACTATGCACAGGTATTGGCACCTTACAAAAAGGGGGATATCTGTAAAATTTAAGGTGTACAGAAAAGAGCCATAAGGGCAGTAATAGGCCTAAAAGAGACTACCTATGCAGAGAGACTACGCAGGCTTGATCTTTATACCTTGCATTAGAGAAGAATAAGAAGGGACATGTGCATGCTTTACAGAGCATTACATGACGACACATTATGGGAGGAACTGGGGTTGCCCCTAAAGTACTGTAAGCATGAACCACGAGGGCACCTCCTAAAAGTGGCTATGGGTAAATGGAATTTGATGATGAGGAAACACTGGTTCAGTCAAAGGGTGGTACCATTGTGGAACAGCCTCCCACTGGAGGTGGTAGCTAGTAAAACAATGGACATTTTCAAAAGGAGGCTGGATGAATTCCTAAGTGACAAAGATGTACCCATTTATAACGAAATGGGCAAGCACAAAGGTCACAAGTCTGTCTAGCTTTGTAAAGACCTATGAAACCAGATCTGGCACACACAGTATTTTGTTGCACCTGTTAAAACTAGATATGCTCTTCAGGCTGGTCTCAGGAAGGAAAGGACAATGTTTTGATACATTTTGTAAAAAAAAAAAAAAAAACAGGAGCTACAACTTACAACAGGATGCAGAGTTTGAACTGCCAAGCAAAAACGTCTTATATAATCAGAACAATGTTTTTCCAGGGTGAGACTCTGGTATTGTTTTTTTTTTTGTTTGATTTATTTCATTTTGTACTACCTGTATGAAGAACTCTCCCATGCCTTGGTGCCCCTTGGCTTGCCCCACTGGTGGCACACATCTTCAATTTGTCCCTGTCATCTGGTGTTATTCCAGACATATGGAAGGTAGCCAGGGTGGTACCAGTCCTTAAACAGGGAAACCCCAAATTAATAGAGAACTACCACCTGATATCCATTCTATCAGCGGTCAGCAAACTTCTTGAGAAAGTTGTGGCAGGGCAACTCTCTGAGTACTTGCAGTCACATGACCTATTGTCACCCGTGCAGCATGGCTTCATGAAAAGGCACAGCACATCCTCTGCCCTTGTCACTGTCTCATCATGGATCAGGGCGGCTATGGACCAAGGCAAACTATCGGGGGCAATCTTTATAGACCTCTCCAAGGCCTTCGATCTGATTGATCATGCCATGTTCACCACTCAGCTTAGATCCCTTGGTCTATCTTCTGCTGTGCTCAGCTGGTTCTCCAACTATTTATACGGCAGAACGCTACTAGTCAACTATGGCAAGGAGCTCTCGGGCCCTATTCCTGTAGCCATGGGTGTCCCCCAAGGCTCTGTCCTGGGGCCCCTGCTATTCATCTTTGTAAATAATCTCCCTTCAGCCACTGTTCACTGTAAGCCAATCCTCTATGCTGATGACCTGGTAATCTTGACACACTCCCCGGAGATGGGGGTCATCAATCGCCATCTGAGTGAGGACCTGGGGAACATTTAGTCATGGATCTTGGCCCACAAGCTGGTCCTTAATCTCAAAAAAACCCAGGCCATGCTCTTTGGGTCTCAGGCCAAGATCAAGGCCTCCCCTGTGCCGTTCTGTGTCCCAGGTACTGACAGTGTTCCAATCCCTATCACTGACAACTTCAGATACCTTGGGGTGACGCTGGACCCGCAGCTTGACCTTGGCCACCATATCCAGAATACATGCAAGAATGTCAACTGCAAACTGGGTCTGCCCTACAGAGCTAAAAGGAACCTTACTCCGGCGGCACGTGTCACTCTTCCCAGAGTTGTGCTCCTCCCGTCGCTCTGTTATGGGCTCCTTTTGTTTGCCTGCTCCACCAAAGCCCATCTCTCTAGGTGGTCTACTGCCTACAACAATGTCTGCCGCTTTGCTCTGGCTGCCCCCCTCCCGTCTCACCCACCATTGTGACCTCTACAGCAAGCTAAACTGGCTCTCCCCTTCAAACCACATTGACTTTGTTCTAGGGTGCTTCACGGGAAAGGTCCTTGGCACTGGCACCCCTCCAGGGCTGGCGAAATTCCTTGTCCAGGCTGCCTCCACATCCTATCCTCTCAGGTCTCAGGGGTCTGCCATGCTTAAGGTACCCACCACCAGGACTCAAATGGGAGGTAGGGATTTTGCCGTGTGTGCTCCTGGACTGTGGAACGCTTTCCCTGCCCAGATCCGCGCTGCCCCCTCACGGCTGCCTTCACTCCTCCCTATGGAACCACCTCAAACTCGCTTTGGCCTGTGGGTGCCCAAAACCCCCATGATCTAACATTGCACTCCTCTCTCCTGGACATATTTCCTGGACAAAAGAGGCGTATGCTGTATATAGTGCTGTAGCTGTTGCATTGCAACTGTGCCTTCTGTACTGCTCTTAGTGGCAACATGTCTTACTCTGTGTACTTACTGAACAAAACTATGCCTCATGATGACTTGTAAATTGTCTTAATCTGTATTGTTTTGCCCTCTCATGACTTGTAAGCTGTTCTTAATCTGGACCATGTCGTCCTATGTATCTAAATCTGTAATTCCTGTACTCTCCCGGGTCGTACCTGAAAATAGGCAATTGTCTTGTCTAGTGTACTTACCTGGTTAACAAAAGCTAAACAAATAAATAGTTTAATTTTTCCATTATTATTGAAAATAATAAAGCGCTACTTGCTAATATAATAATTTCTCCTGGTCTGCCTATGCTTTCTGACCTAGGCCACTATGTCAGTTGGTGTTAGCAGTGGGATTTATGCTGTGCATACTCTGTGCCAGGAGTTTTGTGCATGAGTACTAGACCTGGTACTAGGGAAGCATAGAAGAAAGGAATGGATCCTGCAACAGCAAGTCCAGGAGTCATTGCCAGAAGAATGGCAGCCAAACTAGAAACTGAAACAAAAGTCCAAACTGAGGCTGTAAAGCCAGAACCAGTGATGAAAGAATAAGAACAGGCAGGGAGAGAACCTGAAGGCACGCCTACCTTCTTCAAATGGTGGGCCATACAACAAAGAGACGGAGAAACAGTGAAGAGATGTGGCAACAGGAGCAGCGATGGCTGGATGCTTTGCAAGCTGTCCGAGCCGGAGGATCTGGTACAGGTCCAGCAGAGTAACAAAACACAAACAACTTAAGACATTAAATTTACAAAGCTGTGTCCCTTGGATGATATTGAAGCATACATGGCAGTTTTTGAAAGGGTCCCCAGAGCCTGCCAGTGGCCAAAACAGCAGAGGGCAGTCACGCTGGTAGCCTATCCACTAGGTGAAGTCCAACTTGCCTACAGTAACATGGACACTGCACAGTCAATGACCTTGTGAAAAGAGAAATCCTCAAAAGAGCTAAAACCTAGTACCTGGCCACACTGATCCACGCGTTTGTGACCTCTAAGTTGGACTATTGTAACACTCTGTACCTTGGGGTTAGTTGGGTGTATAGTAAGACGCCTACAGCTGTTGCAGAATACTGCTGCTTGGTTGCTTATTGGCTTGCCAAGATCAAGCCATATCCGTCCGGTACTGCATGATCTTCACTGGCTGCCGTGAAGTGGCGCATCTCATTTAAGACAGGTTTATTATTTATGTATTTATCTATTTTCACTTTAACTGGGTAAGTACACTGAGCCAAAGGCCCCTTTTCAGGAATGACCTGGAGCCACTACACATGCAGCTATGACAGAAAACTTATAAAACCCTACATGGACTGTGCCCAGCCAACCTGAAAGAACTCCTGCACATACACACCCCAGTTCGTCCACTCTGATCGGCCGGGGAGGATCTCCTTGTGGTCCTGAGGGATAGTCTGAAGAGCTTGAGTGATCGGACTATTGAAGTAGCGGGCCCATCACCGTGGAATTCTTTGCCTAAAACCCTGAGGGAGACCCCCTCGGTAGATTCTTTTAAAAGGGGACTCAAGTCGTACTTATTTCATCAAGCATTTGGAGAAGTTTCATAAAGTCTTTATGCAGCACTTTTGTAGCTTTATTGTAGCTGAGTATATTCGATATTACTTTTTAATGTAATGGTAGTATATTATGCTTGGTTATTTATATAGTTTTGACCGTGTAATGTCTTTTCTAGGGACATGGATATGTTGTTCATCCACACTCATTGGCAGGTATCCTTGCCGCTTTAAATCTTGCCGGAAGGTCTTCAAGCTTGCTCCTCCCACCCACCCGGGTGGTATAACTCTCGGCTCCGCCCCATGACGCCAGATCTTCCTTACCGCTTGGAAGCTCAGGTTCCCTCCTTAACGCTCTGCGTTTGAGACTAGTTCCTATTTCTCCGTTTGCGGATTTAAAAATAAAATTTTGCAAAAGACTTCAGTCTTCTATCCTCATAGCTCGCGATGGACAAATCGACTCCCAGTTTGGAGATGCCCATGCGGCAGAAGATGTCTCGACGGATCCACACTCCACGTGTGTCTACTGCTTAGGCCTTGAGCACGACCCGCGGGCTTGCGACCTGTGCTCATCTTTCTCGACCTCGTCCTCGAGAACCGTGCTGCCCGATTACAACTGGGCCGTCCGAGCGTTTCCCTCGGTGAAGTCCAAGAGGCCGGTTGGCGGTGTCCGTGGCGGCGGGCTCGGCGGATCAGCTCGGCGGATGGTGCGCCCTCGAAGAGGAGGCGCGGGCGTGATCTTCCTCGACGCGGCATTTATCCCGCTCTCTGGGCTCTTCTTACCACGGCTTCTTTTAAGGAGCTTTGTCTGTCCCTCTCCACTAAAGGAGAAGGGCCCTACGTTGGCGGGACCTTATTCTCGGTCCAAAAAGAGGGACAAGGTAAGTCCCTCCGTCAGCGCTCTTGGGGCGGAAAGGTCCCTCTCCCGGGCCGTGGGCCGTCGGCCCGGTCGACCGCTTCGACCACTGGCCTCACGGTGTCCCGTCAGGTCAGTTGACCGAGACTCCCACCGATGAAGTCGAGATTTTCTCGACCCATTAGACGGCTGTCGCCTTTAGCAGCCGAGATTCCCCTCTCCCGGTTCCCCGGGAGGTGAGGATCCCGTGGGCTCGCCTGTGCCTCGGTTCCGGAGCCCTCGGATGCACCATCCGAGCCGAAGAAGTGCCGGTTCGGCTGACACCTCCCGCACCGACCTCGGAATTCCGGGACTCTGGTCTGGGTCTCCGGACCTCTTCGGCGGTCCAGCCGATCCCCACCGTCATAAGCGGTCTCGGTCTCGGCACCGCGGTAAGCCCGGTCGCCGCTGATCCCTCGTCCTCCTCCTCGGATGAGGAGGCTTGGCGTAAGTGCATCGGCCAGTGCGAGGACCTTATGTTGCAACAGCTCCTCCTGGCGGGAATAAGCCGACCCGTCGCCTTCCCGGCCATTAAGTAACTGTCACGGATCGGCGACACAACCCTCGACTTATCCGAGGCCTATACCCAGGCGGTTGTTGCGCCAAACCAGCTGCTCCACGATTCGGTGGAACCTCCGCCTCCACAGCCACCAATTGGGGCTCCGACCAAGGATTCTCGGTCGGCTAAGGGTCTACCCATCGGCTGTCAGTTACCCTCACTCCCGGTCGACCTCGGCAGGTGAAGGGTGGCTCAGGCCAGAGGCAGCTCTGTAGGACTCTTCGAGGTCGAAGATGATTCCTCCTTTTTCTCCAAGCGACTGGACTTGGAGTCTTCAGGAGAAGTCAGTCAATGGGCGATAGCCCGTCGTCCTTCCTAGGACTACTTGGCTCATCTCGAGTCCACGGGATGGAGCTCGAACCCGTTCCACATGGCCAGGTATCCCTCACGGAGATTCTGGACCGAGGGATTCTCCGGCGGAGGCCTTTCCGGTGGCCGAGGCCATAGTGGGTCGGCACTGGAGCTTTGGCAGCGCCCTGCTTCCTGCCCTGCGCCTTGGCCAGGATGGCCAGGAAGTATCGCGGTCCCTACTGGTTCCTTGTCGGTTTTGGAACACCCCTCTGCTGAGGGTTGGTTACCGACAGCGTTTTCGGCGCCCGTAGCGCCAGGGATGTGGACAAACCTCCTGACAAGGAGTCCAAGAATTGGACTATGTCGGGCGAAAAGTCACGCTCGTCCTCTCTCGGCCTTCGTCAGGCCAGTTCGGCCGCCCTCATGGCACATTTTTCTCATGCCCTGTTGGGCTCCTGGATGAGGTCATCCCTCATCTTCCCCCGATCTGCAGACTACGGTTAAGCAGGTGCGGGACCAGGGCAGGGCAGTGGCTAAACAGCAGCTCCAGACTGCTTTGGATATAGGGACTCATGTGCCAGATCGGTGGCGGCCGCAGTGGCTATCGCGTCGGCGGGCTTGGCTGAGGATATCCACCTTTGCCGGATACCCAGCACAAGTTGGCAGATGTCCCTTTTGGGGACTGACCTCTTGGCCCTGGGGTGGAAGGTCACCTGCAGAGGATCGAGAAGTCAATGCTACCTTGGACTCTGTCTCTTGCGCTCAGAAGGACAAGGCCAGAAACCACAGCCTAAGCCCTTTCGTCCTTCCTGTGCCCCGCGCGCCCGGCCCAGCAGCGTCAGGGCCAGCAGGCTCGGCCTTGGCATCCCAAACCCAAACCGCGGCTTCCTCTAACAGGAGGCAGGGAGAGAAAGGCCCAGGAGGTCCCTCGGCGGTCCCTCCTCCAAGCCTGCCCAGTGAGCGGGCTGAGGGGTGTCGCCCCATTCCGTCACCTTATCCCTGGGTCCCCGTGAAGAGCGGCTCCAGCACTTCCGTTCCGCCTGGTCCGCTGTTTCCACGGACAGGTGGGTCTTGGAGGTGGTGGGAAGAGGCCTGCCTCTGGAATCGAGCAGGCACCACCCTTCAGAGCCGTCGCCCCTCGGGAAGCCGGGATCCCCAGCCTCACTGGCGGCTCGTCGAGCCGGCGTCGCCTCCTCCTCCAGAAGGAGGTGATAAGAGGTGGTGGACCCTCCTTCAGACCCAGGGTTTGTGTCCAGGTACTTCCTGGTTCCAGGCGGACGGGGGCTGGCGCCCCATTCTCGACCTACCACGACCTAAACAAGTTCCTAAGGTCTCGAACCTTCAGGATGGTCACTCTGGCTCAGATAATACCATCCTTGGAGCAGGCGTGTGGTTCTGCTCTCTGGACTTGCAGGACGCGTTTTCACGTCCCTATCCGTCCGTCTCACCAGAGATTCCTTCGCTTCCGGCGGAAGGATCCCTCTTGAGTTCAAGCCATGCCCTTGGCTTGTCTCCAGCTCCAGGGTCTTCACCAAATGCATGGCAGTGGTGACAGCATTCCCTCGCGCCGAGGGTCGGGTGTACCCTTACCTGGACGACTGGCTGATAGCAGCTCCCTCCAGGAAGGAGGCAGAGTGGTCCAGAAATCTGGCCCCTCAGGTCTGCTCTCAACTGGGCCTCCTTACCAACGAGGCCAAGTCAGACCTCGAGCAAGCAGGTGATTCTATTCATCGGGCGCAGCTCGACTCTCTTGAGCCAGGCGCGGCTCGGCGGACAGGGCCGAGGTTCTTTCCTCCTTTGCCCGATCATTTCTGGTTGGGCAATGCGCTCTGCCGGGACTTCCTCGCCTCCCTGGGTCTCATGGCGGCCTGCACCAGCGTGGTCCGTTGGGCCGCTGGAACATGCGTCCTTCAGTGGGGACTGGCCAGCCAGTGGTCCAACGCTGCGATCCTTTGGACCAGCTTGTGTCGGTGACACAGGGGATGTGGGCAGCTCTCCAGTGGTGGACCGTTCCAGATCATTTGCAGGAGGGCATCCCGTTCGTCCGCCCCGAGCCGACGGTCTCTCTATCGACCGATGCCTCTCTGATGGGTTGGGGTGCCCATCTGGGGGAACACCGGGCTCATGGCCTCTGGTCCCCGTGGGAGTCCCGATGCCACATCAACCTGCTGGAGCTCCAAGCGGTCCGCCTAGCTCTCACCGCCTTTGCTCCGTTTCTCCGGGGTCAAGTGGTCCGAGTCCAGACGGACAATACCACGACCATGTACTATCTAAACCGCCAGGGCGGGACGCGCTCCATGCTTCTGTGCAAAGAAGCTCTCCGCATTTGGTCACTCGTGCGCAGCCTGGAGGCGGATCTCCTAGCCATTCATGTGGCAGGAGCCTCCAACACCCTGGCTGATGCCCTGAGCCAGATAGGGGCTGCATCCCACGAGTGGTCTCTCCTGCCGGAGGTAGTACAGCATCTGTTCTCCCATTGGGGCACACCTCAGGTGGACCTGTTTGCCTCCAGGGAGAACGCGAAGCTGAGCCTGTTCCATGCCCGCCCCTCAGCAGGGCTCGCTGCAGGGATGCCTTCTCGAGGCAGTGGACCCGGGCCTCTTTCGCCTTCCCCATTTCCTTGATCCACAAGGTGCTTCTCAAAGCGAGGAGGGACAAAGGCGCAGGTGATTCTGATAGCCCCAGACTGGCCTCGCCAGTTCTGGTACCAGATCTCCTCAGTCTCAGCTCCAGGACTCATGGCAGCTTCCAGCTCGCCGGACCTGCTCTCAGTCAATCAGGGAAGGTGTTCCATCCGGACCTTCAATCCCTGCACCTGACTCCTGGTTCCTGGCGGCTAGAGTTCCAGGCCTTGGGTCTTTCCGGCGAGGTCCTCAATGTAGTTGGGCGTCCCGTAAGTCGACCAGAAAATGCTATGCCTTCAGATGGAAAAGGTTTTCCATTTGGTGTCAGAGCAAGGCTTGGACCCTTCCTCCTGTTCCTTGGCAAGCATCTTGGACTATTTATGGTCCCTTTCTAGTCAAGGGCTTAGGTCGGCGACCCTAAGGGTGCACCTGGCAGCCATCTCTGCTTACAGGCGCGGGCGGGAAGCAGTCGATGGCGGAGGAGAAGGTGGTCTGGCGCTTTCAAGGCCTTGATCACATTTCCCTCCAGTCCGGGAACCCCCACCTCCGTGGGATCTACTGCTGGTACTGGCAAAGCTCATGGGCAAGCCATTCGAACCTATGCACGGTGTGCTCTCTCACCTGTCGTGGAAGACCGCCTTCTTGGTGGCTATCACGTCAGCCAGAAGGATGGGAGAGCTCCAGGCGTTTCCATCGAGTCTCCTTACCTGGTCTTCCACAGGGACAAGGTTGTCCTGCGCCCCCACCCGAAATTCCTTCCGAAGGTGGTGTCGGAGTTTCACCTTAACCAGGTGTTGACTCTGCCGGTGTTCTACCCCAATCACACCTCGGAGGCCGAATATAGGCTCCATACTCTGGACCCTAGAAGGGCGCTCGCTTATTATAAGGAGCGCACGGCTGAAATTCGGGGAGAGGTTCGCCAGCTGTTTGTCACCTACGCTGAAGCCGCATCTGGCAGACCTGCAGCCAAGCGGACGATAAGCAGGTGGGTAACCTCCTGCATAGATCTCTGCTATAAGTTGGCGGGCATGGAGCCTCCCAGAGGGATAAGAGCTCATTCTACCCGCCATACTGCTGCAACAGTGGCTGCTTCCAGGGACGCCCCTATCCAGGAAATTGCAGGGCTGCTACCTGAAGTCAGCAAACACCTTTATTACCCATTACCACATCGACCTTGAGTCACGCGGATGCTGGTTTTGGGGCCTCGGTTCTCAGTCTCTCTTTCCCAAGTAAGTATTGGGGGTGTGCGTCTTGCCTCCCTCCTCCCGGAGAACTGCTAGGAGTCTGCCATGAGTGTGGATGAACAACATATCCATGTCCCTAGAAATACAGGTTACTCACCTGTAACAGGAGTTCTAGGAATGGTATATGTTGTCCATCCACACGACCCACCCGACCTCCCCGGCTTCGACGCACAACCTGAGCTTCCAGCGGGCCAGATCTGGCGTCATGGGGCGGAGCCGAGAGTTATACCACCCGGGTGGGTGGGAGGAGCAAGCTTGAAGACCTTCCGGCAAGATTTAAAGCGGCAAGGATACCTGCCAATGAGTGTGGATGAACAACATATACCATTCTTAGAACTCCTGTTACAGGTGAGTAACCTGTATTTATTGTAATGGCACTCTCGGAAGGGTGCCAGATGTAAATAAAACTACTACTACTACTACTACTTTAAAAATGACATCTCAGGAGAGACCTACAGGCAGAGACTCCTGTCCCTGAAGTACTACAGTCAGCACTCAGATATCAATCTCCCTTCATCCCCCCCACACCCACAGCATGGCATTCTTTTAGTAATTTAAGAAACCACAGTCCCCCACATGCCCAGAGTAAAACATGGCACCTTTTTAACTTTCAGGAAAACATTCCACCATGCGCCATCACAAATCATGGCATCCCTTCCCCCCCATAGCATGGCATTCTTTTTTTCATTTCAGAACAACAGTCCCCCACATGCCCGGAGTAAAACATGGCACCTTTAACTTTCAGAAAAAACATTTTCGCCACACCACAAACCATGGCCCCCCCAAACAGCATGGCATTCTTTTGTCACTTAAGAAACCACAGTCCCCCACATGCCCAGAATAAGGCATGACATCTGTGTAACTTTGAGGAAAAACATTCCACCACACCATCGCAAAACTGTGGCATCCCCCCACCCCCACCCATAGCATGCCATTTTTTTTCTTTCATTTAAGAGATGACAATCCCCCACATGCCCAGAGTAAAACATGGCATCTTTTTGACTTTCAAGAAAACATTCTGCCACACCATCACAAATCATACCATCCCCCTCCCACCTAGAAACCATGCCCTCCCCACAGCATTGCATTATTTTTGTCACTTAAGAAACCACAGTCCACCCCATGCCCAGAATAAGCATGGCATATGTGTAAGTTTGAGGAAAAAAATTCCACCACACCATCACAAAACCACGGCACCCCAGCATGCCATTCTTTTTTCATTTAAGAGATGGCATTCCCCCACATGTTCTTGGACTTAACCAACAGTGCCATAGCATCGCAATTGAAAATGAAATGCACTGACTCACAGTTTGAAGTCCCTCACAGTTCACTGCCTTTATGATCATTTTTAAAGAATTGCACGATCACAGTCTGACGTGACTTTTTCTGACCCACCACAAAGTTTTTGCAGTCAGGGCCCGGATGCAGTCAATATCCTTTATGTCGAAGAAATCCATATTCTGTTTGGCATATCCCTAGGCAACTTCCAATCCATGACGGGCATCCACTGCTGTCTGGGTGACAGGTGTTTCTGTGTCATCGATGCTGTCAGTGTCTTCATCAGAATTTTCTGCTTCATTGGATGGTTTCACCATCTGAACAATTTCCTCTTCATCTGCACAGGTTTCAACATTCTCATCAGCCGGCCGGATGTCTACCGCATTGACATTTGTGGTGTCAGGCAGTTGGTCAAGAATGGAGGAGATGGATTGCACCACAGAGTCAGTGAAGTTGTTAGGTTGTTCTTGGGTGACACTGTTGTCAGTAGATGGCTGAGCAACAGGGTACAGAATTTCCATATGTTTCCAGCAATTGGCTATTGTTGTTGCACTCACATCGTGCCAACTGTCCCGTATGAAATTCAGAGCCTCCTTGATAACATCTGCTGGTTTGCCATCATCCAGGCAGTTGACATAGTGCTGCAGTTGTTGTCGTCGGTACAGAGCCTTAAAGTTCTGGATTATGCCAGCATCCAATGGCTGGATTTTAGAGGTAGTGTTTGGAGGGAGGAAATGAAGGGTGACATTACGGTGGCGAACTGTGTTGGAGTGTGAGGAAGCATTGTCAAGCAGCAAAATCACACGATGTCTCCGTGAGCGCATAGATCGGTCAAACTCCTTTAGCCATTCTTGAAATGCAGCTGTCATCCAGGCTTTTCTGTTAGTGTACCAGTAGCAGAAACTGTTAGGATCAAAGTCCTTTCCAGAGCGCCGAGGGCGGTTAAATTTCCAGATGACCAGTGGCTTAAGTTTGTCTGTGCCACTTGCATTGACACATAGTGCCACTGTCAATCTGTCTTTAATTTTCTTTTTTCCAGACACTGGCCCTGTTGAAAGCGTAGCATTGGGTTCCATCCGAAAGAATAGACCAGATTCATCCATGTTGTAAATGTCATTAGGGTCATACTCTTTCAAAACTTGTTGCAACTGCAGACACCCATCAAACACAACTCCTTCATCCACACTTGCAGCTTCACCATGCAATTTGTAATGCCTAATGTTGTGATGCTGTTTAAATCTTTGCAGCCACCCCACTGAATAGGAAAAGGAGTCTGGCACACCCAGACGCTGGCCAAGTGATTTTGCTTTGGTTAACAGGACATCATCACTTATGGTTACTTTTTGCATCCTGGCATCTATGAACCATAAAAACATGGCATCCTCTAGTTGCTTATGCTGAGGGTTTCTTACTTTAGTTGAGGCATCAGAGGACGAACAGGCTAACCACTTGTCCTTCTCTCTCAAAATGTCTGAAACTGTGGATTTTCCTATTGACAGTTTATGCTCCTTTAAAACATAGGCAGCTATGTCAGACCTTGAGCAGTTCGGATTCTGGGTATGGAAAACACAAATGCTGCGTTTCACATTTGCAGCAATGGCTGTCCTGGCCCTTTTGTTTGCAGGCTCCATTTTACAGTACTGTACGTACTGTGCTGTGCAGATTACAGTTTACTGTAAGCAACTTCAATCTGTAAAAAAAAAAAAAAATTGCTGTTTATTGTACTGCACAGCTGTACCCACCTCCTCTGCCTCGCCCCAATGAAACAGGTGGTATTCCAACATTTAGTTTATGGCTGCTTGACTGGTGGCAGAAAAGTCACTGTACCCCCTCCTCTGCCTTCTGTCCCCCTCACCCCATGAAACAGCAGGTGGTGCTCCAACATTTAGTTTATGGCTGCTTGACTGGTGGCAGAAAAAGTCACTGTACCCACCTCCTCTGCCTTCTGCCCCAATGAAACAACATGTGATGCTACAACATTTAGTTCATGCCTGCTTGACTGGTGGCAAAAAAATTGCTGTACCCCCTCCTTCTGCCTCTCTGCCCCCACCCCACATTTAACAGGGAAGTGGTACTCAACACTTACTTTATGGCTGCTTGATTGGTGGCTGCTTTGCCTGCTTCAGTTTGTCTGCACAAAAAGTTTGAGGTGCAAATTACACTACACAGGTTCTGTACTGTACAGGTTTTACTGTACAGTACTGCTGTACCTGTACTGTTTTCTATTTTAAGTACTGTACTGTATACTACAGTGCAGTAGTTTTCTTAATCTTCACAGTGGTGTTTGTGATGGCGCGTTTACAGAGCTCTCCTGACGTGGCTGGATCCTCCTTGATGTACTGCTTCTTCCAGTTGGTCTGCTTGGAGCGCCTAGAAGTCATGCTAAAAAACCACGATATTTCCACAGCATAGTCTCGTGGAAGGTCGGTTATCTGAAAGTGGAGACTCTGAGCTGCATAGGAGACAACATGCAGGATCAGTGATGGAAACGGATAACGCGAGTGACGGTTAAACGGGTGATAACACAATGGGGTGGGGAAAAAATAACCGGTTGATGACGGATATGTGCGTGCGCTGGTAAAAATGCGAGTCGGATAAACGAGTGCTGACTGTACTCAGTTGACAATCCTCGAGAAGCTTTCACCTGACTCTGAGAGCTCATTAAATGGCTCCAACCAGAGGGTAAGACAGTTCCACAGATAATTGACATACTTGCAGTGGAGCAGTTCATCAACGTCCTTCCTTAGAAAAATTTTAACATCGTTTTAATTATTTATTGATGTTATGTTATGTACAGGCGCCTTGGTTTTGGAAAGGCGCCTTTTATAAATAAAGTTTGATTTGATACAGACAAGCAGCTTTGGGTAAAAACACTGATAAGACAGTGGGGAAAAGGCTGTTTCCTTGGCTAAGGATTATCAGATAGCCAGACAGATGCTGCTGCAGCGAAGTAACAGCCAGGAACAGTAAGAGACTCTTGTTCCATGATTTAACGCCAGGCCTAATACATCTGATTTGGGGGTAGCAAATACTGCATCCAAAGACTTTTATTTGCTATAACTGTAATAAGCCAGGCCATATTGCAAGAAACTGTCATAAGGAGGGAAACGGTGGAGCAAATGGTGGAAGACACTGTTTGCTGGCAGAAGGCACCTAGCTTCACCCGAGCTCTTTTCTTCAAGGTTTGCTTGTAAGGACAGAGCAAAGAACAACATAAGAGCAAGGGAAAATTGAGGCTTCTTTTGGCTAGGTAGATTTACTGTGTTACTGTTTTCTTTTGTACTTATGTTTTGTTACTCTTCTTTGCTTACATTTTACTCGGGGCTCCAGATAAGATTTTTTAGGATGAGTACTTTACTCCTCATTTTGATAGTGAGGTGAGTAAAACCAAATTCAGATGTGTACAAATGTCTGGACGGAGTGGAGTGAGGAGTACATTTTTAAAAACAATGTAGTTTTTTTCTGGGTAAGAACTGATCAGATGCCAACAATGCTGCAGACAGTGCGGGCAGGTAGGAGTAATTTACTCACCGGTTTTAAAATATAGTGAATAAAACAAAATTGGGATGAGTACAAGTGATGTATATGTGGGGTAAAAATGCTACTTTTTAATCACCAGTTATGTTATGAATCACTATTTTTTGGAGTGTGGTGTATTTACAATTATTGGGTGAGTATCAGTACTCATTAAAAAAAAAAAAAAAAAAAAAAAAATTCTGAAGAGTATTTTCTAAAATGAGGTGAGTAAATAGGTCAGTACTCCCCTTATCTGGAGCCCTGATTTTACTGCTTTATTCTCTGATTCAGATTGCTGTTGCAGGGTATACTTTCTGCTGCATTGTTACTGGGTGTGCCTACAGGTTTTTTACTGTTTTGTGCTTACAGATTACTGCTGTAATCTTCTCTGATTCAGATTGTTTTTTACAAGGTATATCTTTTGATAAACTGTTCTGCAGGTTGTGGTAACAGATTTTACTTTGTTACTACTTTATTTTTCTCTGTAGAAAAGTGTTTTTTGCGGGGTATATCTTCTGTAAAGTTGTTACAGGTGGTGCTTATAGGTTTTAACAGTTTTATCTATCAGGCTAAGCTTTCAGGGCTAATTACAGGAGCACATACGAGATGCAGACTGAGGGATAGCAACAGCATTTGTTGGTTGTTTGTTTCTGTTCTTACCTCTGTTTCTTGCATCTGTGGTTTTTTCGGCAGGGGAAGGGCCCAAACACCCCATGCTACACTCCTTTTTATAGAGTAGCACAGTTGTGACATTTCCAGTAACAAAGCAGGAAGGGGAGGATCAGAGGGGAATCCACACAGTGACCTCACTTGCAGGGCACAATTAATTTAACTTGTTATAAAAAGTTATACAAAAACAAACAAAAAAAATCAATCTTTTGCTTTCATTTTCCTTCCAATTACCCAGACCAGGACATAATAATGGATATTATTAACTGCAGGACATTTTTCAAAAGGGCAGTTATACAGGATTTAGGACACTGTCCTACATGCTGGACCATCTGAGATTTAAGGGCTCAGCTCTGAGCATTATGGGCTGAGATTGCGCACCTCAAATTGCACATTCGGGAGGAAATGTATTACAAGAACCGCCCATTTCCCCAATATCCAACTGAAGGACCTCGATCACAGAGGGCAGTTGGTCTGGGAGGTTGGCAGGTGGTTAGGAGGGACAAATCGGGTACCCCATCACTCAGTGCTCACCAACATGTCACCTCCACAAACCATATAAAAACTACAAACAGGTATCTGCCTCTATCTCCAAAATCAAACAAAGGGGCAGAGGACACTGCAGAGCAGGACACTGCAGCACAGGAGCTAGCGCTACAAAACTCGCCCAAAACGGGGACCAAAGCAAAAAGGAAATCCAAAACACTTCTGATTGTAGGAGACTCCATTATTCGGGGAGTTGATACCTACCTCCGACCAAGGGTAATGGTCAGATGTCTCCCAAGTACAGCAGCATGGCGAGACACTGACTGCATTGCTAAAATCATGCAGGAAGCAGGAGAAAACTTCGATGTCCTGGTACACATAGGGATTAATGAGCTCGCCAGCTGGTCAGTTGTGGAGACCAAGGAACACCTGACCAGGCTGGGAGACAAACTGTCATCCATGTCTCCTTCTCTGAGATCCTGCCAGTCTGGGAAGGGGGGGCAGATGGATGGAAGGTCAGAGAAGGGGAGATAGGGGAGCTAAACATGTGGCTCAGGGGCTGCTGCTAGGAAAAAGGACATAAATTTCTAGATAACTGGCAACAGATTTGGGAGCGCAAGTTCTTTAAATTCGATGGACTGCTTCTGACTAAGGAGGGAGTCTGTGCATTGGGGCAGAAGTTTGATGTCTTTGCAGAATATTTAAATTAGTAAATGGGGAGAGGGGTGCAGCACCCAGTACATTGAACGGGAAGAACACCCTTCCCCCCACAGCTAGTGATTAAACAGGAGTTCAGCATGTTTATAGTTCATTTACATCATCAGGTAAGGAAAAAAGGTCTGGCTCCCCATACGACCCGCAGGGGAAAAGCCGGACCTCACCCCACAACTTAACGCACCGAAATCTGGCCAATGGAAAATCATGTACACACATGCCCGCAGTCTGGGAAAACAAGATCCCAGACCTGGAGGCAACAATGACAGAGGCTAAACTGGACATAGTAGCCATTAGCGAGACATGGTTCACCAGTAACCACACTTGGGAGACTTCAGTACCCGGCTGTGTACTGTTCAGAAGAGACCGAGGTGCAAAAAGGAGGGGGGGGGCCTTTATGTCAATGAAAATATCAAAGTTACAAAAATTCAGAATACACATAAGGAGCCAGAACTGTGGGTCACCCTGGAAACAGAGAATGAGACAGCCATATGAACTGGGGTTGTCTACAGGCTTCAAGACCAGGGGAAGGAAATAGACACATTACTGTTAGAAGATATACAAAACATGATCGCTAAAGAGGAGGTTGTGCTAATGGGAGACTTCAGCATGCTAGATACAGATTGGTCAATACCAGCAGGAACATTTGCCAGAACTAGACACACAGTGGATTTCCTGCAGGAGGAGGGCCTCAAACGATTGATACAACAACCTAAAAGAGACTGGGCTATCCTGGGTCTAGTGCTGACTAACGCAGAAAGGATCACAGATCTTCAGGTAGAAAGTTACCTGCTGGCCAGTGACCATCACATGATATGGTTCAATTTGGCCACTAGAACAAAATCATCCCATTCCAAGGCAAAAAGTATGGGACTTCAGAGGAGCTGACTTTGATAAGATGACCAACAGAGCTAAGCTAACCCTGGCAAGAAGAAATGCAGGTGAGGGGGTACAGGCAAAGTGGGCAAGCATTAAGGATGCAATACTTTGAGGCAACATCCCATTGTGCTAGGGAGAAAGGCAAGAGCAAAAGAAGGAGGAAACCACTTTGGTTCTCAAAAACAGTAGCAGAAAAGGTCAGAGCCAAAAGGTTGGCCTTCAGGAAATATAAGGGAAAGCAGCAGGACGAAGATAGGGAGGCATACCAAACTTCCCTCAGGGAAGCAGGAAAGGCAGTAAGGCAGGCAAAGGCCCAAACAGAGGAAACACTAGCACGAACTGTAAAAGAAGCGGACAAGACTTTATATAAATACATTAGTGAAAGGAGAAAGTCCAGAGGGGGTATTGCTAAGATTAAAGGGGATAAGGGGGTGTGTGTGGAGGAGGACCAAGGAAAAGCATTTATCCTAAATAGATACTTCTGCTCAGTATTTACTGAGGAGAAGGTAGAGCATAGCCCACAACTCAGCACCATGGACATGGGGGAGGGAGGTGTGCTCAAGTCTCTTCACCAAAGAAAGGGTCCTACAAGAGCCCGCTAATATGGCATACATCCCAGGGTACTAAAGGAGCTAAGGGAGGAAGTAGCAGAGCCATTAGCAGAACTGTTCAGCGAGTCTCTGAGCATAGGAGAGGTCCCAGAAAACTGGAGAAGGGCTCATGTGATCCCGCTCCACAAGAGTGGCAGCAGGGAGGAGGCAGGGAACTATAGACCAGTCAGCCTTACCTCAGTAGTGGGCAAGATTATGGAGGCACTCATTAAGGAAAGGATAGTGCAACACCTGGAATCCATAGGAGCACAGGATCCAAGACAGCATGGGTTTACAAAAGGAAGGTCCTGTCAAACTAATCTCATAGCTTACTTTGACTGGGTAACCAGAGTGGTGGACCAAGGGGGAGCAGTTGATGTCGCCTACCTTGACATCAGCAAAGCTTTCGATACTGTTCCACATAGAAGATTTATTAATAAGCTGGGTAGGCTTGGGGTGGGTCAGACATTGGTCAGCTTGGCGCCAAACTGGTTGACGGGCAGAAAGAGTGGTGGTAAACAGCATACAGTCAGAAGAGATGCAAGTTGCAAGTGGGGTACCTCAGGGACCAGTCCTGGGGCCACTCCTCTTCAGTATCTTCATCAGTGACATTGCAGATGGACTGGAGGGTAAGGTTTGCCTGTTTGCAGATGACAGCAAGATCTGCAACAGAATAGATGACCCAGATGGGGTGGGCAGAATGAGAAGAGATCTGAAAAAAACTGGCAGAAGTGGTCAGAGGAGTGGCAGCTGGGGGTTTAACGCAAAGAAGTGCAAGATCATGTACATAGGGAAGAGAAACCCTGACACTACCTATAAGATGGGAGGAGAGTTGCTGGCAATCCCAAGGGAAGAAAGAGACTTGGGCATCATCACAGATGACCTGAAATCATCCAAGCAGATAACTAAAGCAGTAGGTAAGGCTAGTGGATCTTGCGTGTATTAGTAGGGGCATCACAAGTCATAAGAGGGAGGTAATAATTCGTCTTTACAAGACACTAGTTGGGCCCCATCTGGAGTACTGCATGCAGTACTGGAGGCCACACCTGCACAAGGACATTAACAAAATGGAGGCAGCCAAGAGAAGGGCAACCAAAATGGTGTAGAGATTGCATCAGAAAACATATGAGGACAGATTAACGGAGCTCAATATGTATATCCTAGAGCAGAGGAGGAAGAATGGTGATATGATCGAAACATTCAAACATCTTAAGGGCATTAACAAGGTGAAAGAATCCAACGTTTCAATGTAAAGAAAAAAAAAGCAGGACAAGACTGCGTGAAATTAGAGGGAGGCTGATTTAGGGGTAACGTGAGGAAGTTCTTTTTCACAGAAAGGGTGGTGGATGCATGGAATTTACAGTGCAGGGCTTCAAACAGACATGGGGTAGGCATAAGGGAACAATACAGATGAGTATGAATAAATAATCCGTTGACAGAGTAAACGCCTATAGCACACTCATAAGGTAGGAAAAAACAGGCAGACTGGATGGGCCTTGCGGTCCTTAGCTGCTGTCAACGTCTATATTTCTGTGTAAATTTGGTCATAGCAAATTAGGGCATGTATTCAACAGATGTTGAGATGGAAGCTAGGACTATAAAGGATCTTATAGATTTGTGAAACAGACAGACCCTGCTGCATGCCTAAGTTCTGGGAACGACTGTGCCAGAGGAACAGGTAAAAGGTAATCTACACCCACAGGGACACATGGTACTATTCCATCACCCAAGTAACTGAACATCAGAGGGGTGTCGCACCAAATGAAAGTGGGGGTAGTACCAAATTTACCTGTACCTATGATTATTGGAAACGACTTTACAGGATTTGCTAGGTTAATCACAGAGGGAGTAAACCCTGCTGTTTTCAGTGGCTGTGATGACGAGAGCACAGGCAAAGAACATCGCAGATGGTGGGGACTCTTCTCCTTTTGGTGTCTTTGATTGAGACTTGTTTTAGCCCAGCTCCAAGATCCAGAAGTCCAGGAAAGAAAAGAAAACACCTGAATAAACAATGGCAACAAAAGACTGATGGACACGGGGTTGATTTTATGAAAATGCTGAAATTAAACTGATAGCTTGTTAATAGTGTTTCTCTCTAAGATTATTTCAAGCATCCATGGGTAAAACAAAAACAGGGCGATCCGATGTTTAAAAAATGTAATGGGAGAATTTTCTCTGTTTTGGTGAGACTCCCCATACCAGAGCTTTTTGGGTCTCATTAGGAATCCTTACTTGCCCCGATTTACAATGGAAGAGCTCTCCAATGCCTTATCTCAGATGCGGACATTAAAATGTCCACGTCCTGATTGGTTCCCTGCCGAATGGTATAAAACCTTCACGGCATCCTTGGCCCCTAGGCTGCTTGATGTTTTCCTGGGGATTTAGTTGGGAAAGTCTTCGCCTTCCTCATGGTCTAATGCTAGTCTCTTGGTGATCCCAAAACCGTGCCAGGACCCTGCACTTCCGCCTTCCTATAGGCCCATATCTGTATTAAATACAGATTATAAACTATTGTATATGTGTCCATTTGCCATTTGGGCTCACCAAATTGAATGGTTCCTCCCATCTGTCATCCACCCAGACCAGTCTGGCTTCATTTTGATACAGAATATCAGCGGAGTCATTCAGTTGATTATGCAACTTAAAAGTTGATCCCTACAGCCTTGGTCAGCTTAGATGCTGACAAGGTTTTAGATAGTGTCATTGCCCTTCCTTTGGCAGACCTTGTTAGCTTTTGGTTTCCTGGACAAAGTGGTTTCTTGGTTGCATCATATATACCAGTGCCCTACAAAAGAACCCCAGAGTAAATGCACTAGGGCATGGGTTATCCCGGAGGATATTGGCCATGCAGGGGATAACCCTTGCCCCGGTGCACATGCTCTGGGGTGCTTTTGTAGTTTTCTTCTCGTTCTACTTTGGGCTGCCCATGACCCAAACAAAAAGGATCCCCTATAGGGTGACTGGCTAACTCTCCTTGGGCTAAGATACAGATATGGCACACTGATAGAGTCCAAATGAGGACGAAACGCGTGTCTGTCTGCTGTTCTCAGCCTTTGCTGATTGTATTGTGAGGCCTTTTGGCACCATGCAAGTCTGCTTAAAGTTGAGCTAGTCCAAATTAATTCATGGGCATTTGCAATCTCCTATAGCATACTTGAAAATTAATGGACAATTATCATCACCTGTTCAGTTATCCCCAGGGTACGAGACAGGGATGTCCCCTCTCGTCATTGTTTGCTCTCTATCTTAAACCTTGGACCATTGCATTTGAAGAAGTGAGCTGAGTGGCAGGCATCCCTATAGGAGGTCAACACTATAAAATCCGTCTGTACACAGATGATATTCTGTTGTCCCTTTTGGACCCGGAGCGTTCCCTTCCTGTAGTGTGGGAAATCCTCTGGGGGTTTGGGGAATTATCAGGTTACATTATAAACGCTTCCAAAACTGAGGTGTTGCCACTCAAATTCACGATGTCCCCGAGGTTGAAATCATTTTTGCTTTTACGTTGGGGCTGTAGTAAAATCAAATACCTTGGGGGTCAAGCTTCCCAAGGATCTTCAGCTTTTTTTTTATTTGCTTTTGTTTATTAGGTAAGCACACTAGACAGCCAAGTGGCTATTTTCAGGTGTGACCCAGGAGATTACAAAGATACATTCAGGCACAACAGGCAAACAATAAGAGCAACAGACAGAGCAAGGTCAGTGCAGTAACATCAGGGGATTTGCATAGAAAGTGGGAGGAAGATAATATGGTACAAAGGAGGCAGGCAGTAAACCGTATACATCAAGCAGTTACAAGAGGGATAGGAAAGGCCGATGACAAACTGGAGGATAGAACAATAGCATATTCATAATTGATGAACAGTAGAGCCAGGATGGACACATCACAATCATTTCTTTAGGTAGCAGCATGCTTCACTAGTAGATAAGGTGAAGAGACCCACCACCTTATGTAGTCCGAAACAGAGTGACATGTTGGAAGGGGTACGTTAAGTGCAGAGGCAAGTAGAGGCTGATTTGAGGAAGCCCCAGAGGGAGGCTTTAAAGCAGGAATGGGAGGTGGAGGAGCGAGTGCTTGCTGGAAGGGAGTTCCATAATCTAGGGGCATGTGCAGCGAAGGCCTGGTCGCCCATTTGGTTGCGTGTTTTAGGAACCAGGAGGACATGGGAGTCACTGGACCATAGATGGTAGGGGGCAGTGGGTAAGAGGGATACAGCGAGGGAAGAAGTGGTGGCAGTTCTGAAACATTGTCGAAGTTACCAAGGACGAAGGTGCGGTGCTTTTCCGGTGGGAGCCACTCAAGCCGGGAGTAGAGCGCTCAGCGGTGAGTGAGGCGGGGAGCTGAAAGTGCAAAGCGACATATGCTATTATATGCCTTATCCCATTTGGAGAGACTGTGTTTTTGTTGCATGGGCAAAGGAGACAAGTCCATAACAGAGTGTGGGTAAGAGGACCCCTCTGGCTAGGGTGAGACGAGCTGCTGGGGTGAGGCAGCTTTTAGGTGTGTATGCAAGGCCCAACTTACAGTTTGAGGCCTTATAAGCATTGCGAATGTGCAGAGTGAGATCCAGTTGTGGGTCAAGTGTCACCACCGGGTACTTGACAGTCAGCAATTTGTAGGAGGGACCCATCTGCACATGAGATCCTTAGGGGGCAGGGACTGCTTCTGTCTTGGTTGTGGAGCCAAAGAGCATGGTTTGAGTTTTCTGCAGGTTGATAGCGAGCTTGTGGTCCACCAGCTAGGTTTGGAGTTGGTTGAAGTTGGAGTTGAGCTTGGCATTGATGACAGAGATGTCCTGGGAGCTGATCAGGATGACTAGGTCATCTACGTACAGAGTAGAAGGCCCATGGGCATCTCATTTATAAAAAGGGAAAATAGGAGAGGCCCAAGGACAGAGCCCTGAGGGACCCCATAATTAACCGGAGAGGGCTTAGACAGGGCCTTGATGAACTTGGTGTACTGCTGTCTGCCCGTGAGGTAGTTACTGATCCAGGCAAGGGCGGGGGAGGAGAAGCCAAGGGATAGAGAGGAGCACAGGGGTGAGTGGTCAACTCAGTCGAAGGCTTTTGAGAGATCCACGAAGATGGCTCCAGTCAGTTTGCCTTGATCTGCAGCAGACCTGATCTCAGAGAAGACGACCGCTAGGGCGGTGGAGGTACTGTGCCCTTTTCGGAAGCCATGTTGTGCAGGGGAGAGTAAATCATAAGTCTGCAGATAGTGGGAGACCTGTGAGGCAACCACCTTTTCAAGAAGCTTGCTGATCACTAACAGTATTGCTATAGGTTGGTAGTTCCCGAGATCTTCAGGGCAGGGCTTGACAAATTTTAAAATTAGGTACTTGTCCACGGACAAGTGGCTTGTCCAAAAGTAGTTGTCCCAGTGCTTGAGTTGGTAGTCCTGGTATAAGATGGCATATTTTTAATGGAAAGTATCAAACTACAGAAAACTCAATGGATTTATTGTAGTAGTTATTTAGTGTTGAAATAGACAAGGAGAATAAATAATATGATTTTATTTTTGTTGGCAGCATGGCGAGGCTGCGAGCATAGACAGAATTGGCATTAGCAGCGAGGAACTGACAGCAAGTGTGGTTGCAGCACAGAGTGCCAGCCTGCAGCACAGTGAGAACATCATTACAGCAGAGTAGCAGACAGTACAGCATCAGCATCGGGAAAAGTTACAGGAAGCCTGAGCTTGCTCCAGCTGGAGCATCATATTCAGTCATGTCGTCATCAAGACTAGTGACAGCCTCAGGGACATTTTCGCGTGAATCAGCAGAACTAGTAGTTGAACTAGCATGACCATGATGACCATGAATGTGGCGTGTGCCAGGACCAGATAGTAGCCAGTGGTTGATAGCTTGATCCGATCAAAGCTGTCTCAATGCAGGGCCTTCAACTACTATATGCAGAAGTGACTGGAGCGCGTCATCAGCCAAACTTGTTCTTATTTTTGTTTTTATAAGATTCTGAATGGAGAATACGCCTCACATTTAGCAGTAGACACACTCATAGCCAGTAACATTTCTATTAGGTTAAGGATGTGAGCAAGCTGGGCAGGTTTCTCTCGTAGTAGTCGTGAATACACTTGCAGATATGGCTTGTCAACTGCAGACTTAAGCATTGCTTTTAATGCACAATACTCCCTTTTTATACTGGTTACATGATCTTCAGAAAAAAGTTGTGAAAGTAGTCTAATAAATTACTTAAATCAGTTGTGCCAAATTGTGCAAGTTCTTCTCGTGACAGATCAAAATTTTTGAAATCCAAGCAACTGAACCATTTCAGAGGTTCTTCCGGAGAAATTCCGAAAACGCTGATCAATGTAAGATACTGCTGCATCTATTAAACTGTGCAGCTGTGTATCAGTCGTAAAATTTACTTCTGGGCAGTTCCCTTTGAAAGTAAAAGGAACAATCTTGTCCTCACTGCCACGTTTTGAAATGAGGTAGTTCATGCATTTCTCTGCAGGATTATATTGGTTCAGAAATGATGTCATAAACTTTCCAGGTCTTGTTTTTAGCTCAGTCAACTGCAGTAAGCATGTCTCAACGAGTTGGGGGGACTTCTAATATTAGTAGGTCATCCTTCTGAAATTCAAGTGATAAATTTTTCAATATTGGCAGAAAATCTTGAAGAATAAACAGTGATTTTACAAACTGTACTGCGTGCGCATCTCTTAGAAGTGCCTTTGCTTTGGCCCCATCATCACCAGCAGAGTTTGACACATGTTCAAGATGCTGAATTACTGTAGGCAGGTTGACTTGAACAGCATGAACTGAACGTGTCTTTCTTGCAAGCCAACGCACTTGCTTTATTGCACTGAAATGAGCCAACTCGGTGTGTATGACATCTGCCATTTCCTGCAGTTCCCGAAGTTTCTTGGGGCTATAGTGGTAAAATTTAAAAATTCCTTTCAAGGTGTTTTCTACTTTTTGAGCAAAGGGATTTTTTTTCATGACGTCGAGAGCTGCTAACTCCAGTTTGTGGGCTACACAATGCATGGGTATTACAGTGGGGACATGTTCTTGAATTTTTGCTATGGTGCCACCTGTATGCCCATCATCACACTGGCACCATCAAAGTTGGCACATACGAGAACTGGTCCAGGTCTGCTCACATCGTTAAGGTCCGTAAAAGAAAGATCAACAGACTCAAGTGCAGAGGTTATTGCTTTAAAACTCCATCTGCGTGAGAATGTTCAAGAGGTACAGCTTTAATTAACACAGTTGTAACTTTTTTTTCTGCGACATCAACAAAACGAAGGAAGACATTTTCCCACTCTACAATGCTTGCATCTGTACTGCCATCTGCAAGAACGGTAATGAATTTTGTATTTTTGATAGTCTGGATCTGTGTTGTAGACATGACAGCTGATATTGCGTTACAGAAATCTCTGGCCCGTTTACCATTTGCGTAATTGCTGCCGAGTTTAACCCCATTTTTTTCTTGCAATGTGCAAAGCCACTCCATATCTGAGAAAGGACGTAAATTTTTAGCCAAGGAATATGCAGTGTTAAATAAATGCCTCATTTTATTTTTGGTGACTTCCTCCATCTGAGAAAATGCATGATATATTGCAGTTTCAGATATGTTAAAATTGACTGCATGTTGACCAGTTTCGTGACTATGCTGGTTTGCACAAATTATATGTGGATTCGATTTCTCATGGGCTCTCACGGACTCAATTCTGAAATTATTTGAACCAGTGGCAAACACGTTAGTTTTTTTGAATAAGCAGGAGTCGCAAGAGTGGATATTTCTCACAGGCAGAGCAGTACATGACGTATTTTTGGTCATCATACCTTAACCAGGTAAACTGATTTAGCCAGTGATGCTGAAATGTTCGAGCCCTTTTTTCAACATCACTATTTTTATCTTTGCTTCTTTTCTCAGTGTTTATTTCCTCATCATCTAAAATGAAAGGTTGCTTTACCTGTACTGAACCAGAATGTGATGGCACTGAACTGCTGCTACTGTTATGCTCACTCGTCTCAGAAACTAGTACGGTCAAGTTAGACTGATCGCCTATTATGTCTACAAACACAGACCCAGACCGAGACCTGGTCGTTTTTTTCCTGACTACTAGTAGGGCCAGGGGGGGCTGGTTGGGGCTGGCTTTCAGACTGTGAAGAAGGCTCAGGCTCTTTACTTTTTGTTTCTGATGAAGATTTTTTTCCCTGTCCAAAGGGAAAATAGAGTAGCTTGCTTTGGCTTATTTTGTTGCATTATTTTAACTGTCTTCTATGCTGCAATTGTGAAATAAACTAATAGATTGTTGTATTATTGTACACAATAAAATTCTATTTTGTTATCTTTGTGTGTGTTGTGTTACTGTAATTTTTTTACCTTAAGCTGTTGTGCTTATGCAGCACTACAAGAGGGCAGGACAGAGGTGGGTAGGTGGGAGGGGGCTGAGTCCAGAGCCGGATGGAGTACTAGCAGGAAATTGCTTTTTCCCTTCTCAGGGCAGGTTCAGAGACCGTCTCACAGCCACACACAAACACACACTTCCACCAGTGTAGCTAGTACTGGTAGGTTTATTTTTTCAGTGTCCCCAAAAATGCCTTTTCCCTTCTCAGGTCAGGTTTGGCCTCACAGCCGCACACACATACACTTCCACCAAAAGTACTAGCTAGGGTTTATTATTTTCTTCTGTGTAATGTCACTGTCACTTTTCACACACACAATGTTTTTCCCTTTCCCCTTCCTATAGGTGGGTAGGTGGGAGGGGGCTGAGTCCAGAGCCGGACGGAGTACTAGCAGGAAATTGCTTTTTCCCTTCTCAGGGCAGGTTCGGTCTCACAGCCACACACAAACA
The DNA here is from genome assembly GCA_016271365.2 of Neoceratodus forsteri. Lineage (NCBI taxonomy): Eukaryota > Metazoa > Chordata > Ceratodontiformes > Ceratodontidae > Neoceratodus > Neoceratodus forsteri. The sequence continues at coordinate 1,121,263,527 of CM057451.1, read as the reverse complement.
CACACTTCCTCCAGTGTAGCTAGTACTGGTAGGTTTATTTTATTTTTTCGGTGTCCCCAAAAATGCCTTTTCCCTTCTCAGGTCAGGTTTGGCCTGATGGCCTCACAGCCGCACACACATACATACACCTCCACCAAAAGTACTAGCTAGGGTTTATTATTTTCTTCTGTGTAGTGTCACTGTCACTTTTCACACAAAAAATGTTTTTCCCTTTCCCCTTCCTATAGTATATTTCTAAGAAAGAAGTCTGCAGTTGTTCCCAAATTCCTGTACCCTCTCCTCTCAGGGCAGGTTAGGTCTCACTCACAGCCCACTGCCACACACACCTCCACCAAGTACTTGGTAGGACAAACAAAGTACTAGCTAATAAGTTTATTTAAGGTAGCTGTCTTTTTTTTTTTTTTTTTTGGGTATCAATCTCTTTTTATACTGCGACTGTTTACTTTATTAAGTATTCTGTTCTTTCCCTTCCACAGTTTCCTCTACTCTACCCTTAGGCTCTCAGGGCAGGTTCGGTGGTCTTGCAGGAGGCACACATTATCAGTCAGGTCCAAGTCCCTGATCTCTGCTCTCTCAGGGAAGGCAGGCTTGTCTCACAAACAGACACCCCAACCCTTATCACATGATTATTATTGAAATGTTTAGTAATTCCACAACTTAAATTCAACACACAATCACTTCCCCCACAGAGTCTCATGTTTTTTTGCCTTTTTTATTTATTTAAGAGCTGTGTATCCTTTTATTTTTCTTCACTTCACATGAGTCCAAACAACACACACAGCTCCCTGAATTCAGTGTGCAGTGTTTTTGCTTAGTTCTCCCTTCTCCCTTCTTTTTTTTATATATATAATCAGCAGATTGTTTTATCAGACTTTCCACTCTAAGCAAACTCTCTTTCCTCTCATATCCCCCTCTCCCCAAACTACAGATCCTCCTACTCTCCTGCTCCAAAATTCCCAATATATATTTGTATTATATTCTAACTTCTCTCCTATTACTGATTTGCTAGTGACTATGGCAATATTTAAATACACAAATACACAGTTTGACTGTGCTCCAAGCGAAACGATGTGCTCTCTGCCTCTCTCCGAGCAGCTAAATGGGCGTTGCCAACGTGCAGGAGCTACTGCCACTCTGAGAGCTCCAGTCCAACCTCTAACGCTGATCACCAATAGCCAGGACTGACAGGACTGTACCATCAGCTATAGGCTGCCTAGCCTGTCAGTCTGGCTATTTTGACCAGTTACGAGCGCGTTTCTTCTTGGCGCTGCCCTCTCGCCTCCCCAAGTGTCTGCTGGTGCCCGATTGCACAGTTAATTCGGGAGTCGGGACATGGAGCACGGGTGCGCACGGCTGTGGTGCAGCGGGTGCGCGCATTCAACAATTTGCACAAAGACTCCATCTAGTGGCCAGCGAGGGAAAAGCAGGTAAAAACCTGCAAATTTTAAACTGCAGCATGGTAGTCCGTGGGACAAGCAGAACTCTGGCATCTGCTTGTCCCTACATAAAAAATGGTAGTCCGGGACGTCGGGCTGTAGGATTTGTCAAGCCCTGCTTCAGGGTCACCCTGTTTGTGAACAGGGATGACTTTGGCCACTTTCCAGGTGTCTGGGATGGCGCCCAACATTAGCGATCTGTTGAAAATGTGGGTGATAGGCCAGGCTAGGATGGAAGCCCCAAGACTGAGTAGTTTGGGCTCAAGGCAGTCGTGCCCGGCACCAGTGTGAGGGGGAAGACCAGCAAGAAGCTTCTGGGTCTCCATGACAGAGATGACCCTGAGGTAGAAGGGAGGTCAGGGGGGGGGTTACCCCAGCAGGGGGAGAGTCCTGGTTTTTGGGGACATGGGACTGGTCGGGGAGAGCAGGCAGGTTAGTGAACAGGGAGTTGAAGGCATTGGCAATTGTGAGGGGATTGTTGCAGTTAACCCCGCCAATGTGCATGTCCGTGACCTGAGCTCTGGCAGACCCTCCAACCGTGTTTTTGATGTTCTGCCAGAAGCTTCTCGAGTTTCTGGCTGAGGAGAGTAGGGCAGATTGAGAAAATTCACTCTTGGCTGAGCGGATGGCTCTTTTGCAGGAGTTCCGCACCCGTCTGTACTCAAGGAGGTCAGTGCTAGAGAAGGAGGCCTTGTAGCGAGCCCAGCACTTGTCCCTGTGCTTCATGAGGGAGAAAAGGCTGCTGTGAAGCCACTTTGTGATTGTGCCCCTCATCCTCCTTTTAGTGAGGGGCGCATGCTTGCTTTGCAGGGGGGTAAACACAGCAAGAAAGTGGTCAAGGGCCACCGTGGGGTCTTCTGCAGCTGTGACCAGAGACCAATCTGTTTGTCGTAGGTATGCAAGGTAGTCTCCTACATTAAGTTTGTATAAGTCCCTCATCTGGATCACTTTGCAGGGAATTTTGGGAGAGGAGATGCCCCATATGCAGTAGGTAGGAGAGTGATCCGAGAAGACATCAGGGAGAGTGCCACAGGAGACAGTTCTGTCCGGTTGGTTGCTCAGCACCCAGTCAGTGAGGGATCCCTTGTCTCCTCATGAGGAGAGCCTCATGGGTTCATTAATGAATTGGCTGAGGGCGAGACCAACCAGTAGGGGCTCATGTTGCTGGACGTTGCGGCCCACCCAGTTGAGGTTGAAGTCACCTAGAACTAACAGTTCGTTCGAGCCAACCATGGAACTGAGACTATCAAGGAGGGAGGAGAGCCCTAGCACACCACCCTTGGGAGGATTGTAAGCACAAACCAAGTGTACCTTTTTAGTGTAGCCCAGCAGGAGGAGAGCATGCAAAGAGTCAACAGAATGGGGTGGGTGTGGGGTGTGCCCTATAGCAGATGCATTTAAGTGAGTCTTGTAGTATAGGAGCACCCCGCCCCCTCTCTTGTTCCCTACTCTGTCTTGCCTAATAAGGTTGTAGCCTGGGAGGGTACATGCAGAGTCTGGGATGTGGGGCTTCAGCCAGGTTTCCGAGATCCCCATAGTATCAGGGTTATAATGAGCCACCCAAGCTGTAAGCTCTGCTAGGTTAGGTAGTAAGCTTCTAATGTTCAGGTGCACCAGCTTCATGCCTTTGGCAGATAGCCAGGCAGGCGGGACGTCAGAGAGGGCCTGGCAACCTGTGGTCCATGGTTTGGGGCTGAGGCCCCAGAGCAGCCAGTCAGTGGCGGCATCCTGGGTGGCAACAAGGGGGGAGGCCAAAAAAATGGATTAGGTCTGTGGCAGTGCGCTGTCCGTGGGGGTGATTTGGTAACGCACTCTAGATTAGTCCTCCCAGGGCTATGGTACAGGGTCAGGTGGCTGAGGGAGGTGATTGGTGGGTAACAGGTAACGTTACACTAGGGCAGGAAGCACTGGTAGGTTACCTAGCTCCAGCTTAAGAAAGAACAACAGATTGCTGTCTCAGGCTCAAAGTTTACTACACATGCAGAATTAACTAGCACTGATCTTAAAACAAGATGCTGTTCCAGGCATCAGAATTTCCACATATACCGAGACAGTAATAAGTGATTGCAAGCTCTATTAATAAGTTATTGCTAGCTCTAGTCACGACAGGGTGAAGCATCACATGCACATAAAAAAGGATACATTCAGTAAAACAGTAGCCTGGCACTGAGCCAACCAGGACGGAGAATACGACAGCCACCCCCCAGGCTAGTGGGAGGAGCTAACGAGCATTTAAAGGGAGGAGGGAACGGGGCCGGTGGCTGGGACATTTTGATAGCTGTGCATGCCCAGAAAAACAAAGCTTGCCTACTGCAGCACCGATCCGGTGAGTGTATCCTTTTGTTTTACAAGTCCCAGTCTAAGTTCAGGGTGCCAGGGGAGGTCCTCCTGGTGGAGCAAATGAGCCGCGCTCTACCCTGGATCACAGCCGATTTTCTCAGGAAAAATATGAAGTCTGTTGCTGGGGGCTGTTGGAGAAGGGTCTCTCACGCCTCCCGATCCTTACACTGAATTATGAGCCCCAGACTCGGGCCCTTGAGTGGGACTTGGGTTGGTAGTCTTCCTTATATTTGCCCTTTCTCTCCTGTATTGAAACTGTTTGCTTGAATGTTCTCCTGAGATTACTTTATTTATTCCAGACACTTCCCATAATCCTCCTCCTCTTATTTTACGTCATGGAATAGGGTATTGTCCCATTTTGTCTAGGGTGGGTTGGGGCTCTGGACTTCGTTGATCCGTTCTTCAGTTACCACAGGCCAAGGGTGTGTTAAACCTCCCTAACCCACTTGATTATTTTCAGGTGTCTATATTTTGAACAGTGGCACTTTGGCTTAACCCAACCTACACTGCCCCTTGGAAATGTATTGAATTTGTTTTGTACGACCTGTTTGACTTTGGTAGAATTTTATTTACCCCTTTAACTGAGTGCCCAAATTTCCATAATTTCGACTTTGGAACTGCGAACATACTTCAGGTTTGGTTCTAACTCGAAATCTCTAGCTGTCTTCCATATTCTGTTATCCTCTGCTGTTATTGGCTGAGGCAGTATTCCTTCCCTCAAGAATGAACCACACTTTCTTACGTTGGCATCAAATGGGCTAATCGTATATTTTTCAGTTCTTAAATTCTCCATGAATTCTGTTTGCCCAGTTACAAGCTATATTTCCTCTGACAAATGAGGAGCATTTTAGAGATTTGCAGATTTGTTTGTTTCTGCTGCATAAAGTTCCGGAGAAGTGATGCTTGCCCAACCCTATGCCAATTTTTTTGAAACTGCCGCTTGACTCATTGAGGGGACTGCATCTGCCACACTTGGTTGGACAGGCTTTGACTGACCTCACTGTTTCTTCCTTGTCAGTCTTTCAAGCCTGGAATTGGCAGTGAATATTTCTTACTCTGATTGGCTTAAGTATGCCCTTCCTTCTTTGAAGGTCTCCCAGGCCCTATATTGGAGGGAATTTGCATGGAAGTGTCACTTGAGGTATTTTAATACACCCTCTCAGTTAATTAAATTTCATCCGCTTAAATATGGCTTCTGTTGGAGTAAGTGTGGTGGGGAAAAAAAAGCTACCCACTCCCATATTTTCTGGTCCTGTCCAGTCATTTCCAGTTTGTGGTCTCCGACAGCAGAGGCCCTGATACAAATTGTGTGGCCAGAGGCAGTCCTTACCTCTGAGTTGATTCTGTTGTCAATTCCTCCTCAGACTTAATTCTCGAGCTGTTTTATACCTATATTTTAAGAGCAAAAAGAGCCCCGGCGCTTGCCCTTTGGCACTCTATAATGAACAAAATGTACAGTATTACTTAGAATCAGGGATATAAATTAACTTTTTGCGGTAGCTGTGCTACAGTGCATGTGGCAACAAAAGTTACTTGCACCACAGTCAGGTTACCAAAAATTATAAAAATTGAAAAACAGATACTGAATTTTGAAAAAGTAGTATATGGAACAACTGTAGCATTAGACTGGAAATGAACAGCAATTCCCCTTAGCTTGGGCTGCTGCAAATCTGACAGTGAAAGGCAGTCTTTGCTTAAATGGGTAATTTTTTATATCACACACTCACATAAGTATTTATTTTTTATGATTTCCACGCTTCCCCCCCCGCCACACACTTTTAGACAAAGAAGAAACTGGACTGGTACTACCGGACTGGATGCAACAGTGCTTTGCTTAATTGCTTTTTGTCAATGTCTGCTGGCCTGGGACTGACTGACTGACCCACACACGCTCTGTGAGGGATTTGGCTGCTGCGGTTTCTGCTAATATACATTAAAGAGCTTTGTTTACATACTGCCCTCACAACAAAAGCAAAGAAACACCAGGTCCATTAAAGTATTTTTTGTTCCACACAAAAACCGGGGATCAAAATGTAGCAAGGTTGTGGTAAAAGTTAACCACAAAATGTATTAGTACAGATTCTGAGACGGACAGCTAAGTCCTCCTTAGTTTCTTTAGATTAAAATATTCAACAAAAAGCAACCGTGGTACTGCTCTCTGTGTTTAATAGTATGGTATTAAACCACAGGACTGAAAATCCCCTTGCTTGGCGGTGGGGTGGTGAAGCCCCGATTTACTTTGGTTCTGCCACTGTTAATTTCCTAATACAAGTATTTTTTTCCCTTGAATTGCAACCTTTAGCTTGTTAAACACCTCTTCCTGCCTACAAACAGCTAAAAATGTTTTGTTGGCCCACAAAAAAAAATTTGATTTGGTCATGGAGCTTCCCACCTAGCGACTGTACTCCATGAAAGTCTCTCAAAACTGCGTAGTTGCAATGGATGCGCATGCCTATGTGAACCTTGCTGTACCACGTGTGAGATAGACACGTGGTACAATAGAGTTAACATAGCATGCTGCCAGATGCCAGTCAAGCCATATTAGGACCCGCCTTAGTTGAGCAGCTCCAGAGTGACTGTCCCATGCCACCCCTCGCCCCATTGGCACAACTCCCTTCTCCAGTTACTTGCAGCCTGCCCCAGTGCAGTGCCAATGCCCACCCCCAACCCCTTCATACCAATCACCAAAAGCATCCTGGCAGATCATTAATATTGATAGTGCCACTGCCAGCCCAGCCTACCTTCCATGATGCAGCTTCTGTTCTGATAAGTCCTGCTGCCGTGCCGCGTCCTGCCTCCTTGTTTGTAGCACTCCTCAAGGCTCTGGCTTGCGTTGCAGCTGTTGTTCGGGATGCGAGTTCTCTCAGATGCCACTGCTTGCTTCCGATTCGTCCTCATAGTAGCTTGCGTGGACGATCACAATGTCATTTAAAAAAAGTCTGCCTGTGCAATTGGCGTTGCACCCCTATTGGCGGCTCTTGGAATTGCAGCCTGAGCGCAAAAAAAAAAAAAAAAATCACATGCATTATAGTGCAGGCAAGAAATAAAACTACTTGCATCAGCCTGTTCCTACTTGCATTTGGAACAAGCTGGGTATGTTAATTTCGACCCCTGCTTAGAATGTCTGATCTCTCGTTGTAGTTGGAGGGAACAGTCTGAAATAAGATGGGAGACCATGTTTTTTTTTTTGTTTTTTTTTAATGTGGGGAACGGGATGACTCCTTTGTTCCATGACAGTTGAGGGATGCTTTGGTGAAGATAGACTGAAGATTCTAATTTTCAATCTAGAAACTCTTGTGTCCATAACCTCTGGTGCTTGAACACTATTGAACATATATTTAATTTTTCTTTTTAGGTTCACCTTTTGAATCCTGTGTCTATTATTTATTTTTGCTGTTTTTTTTTTGTTTTTTTTTTATGTTTTGGGTTCGTAATAATTAGCTCTTGTTTTACTAAAAATACTCCTTATGTAAGCCACATACTTTGTTTTTGCTAGTTTATGTACTTTATTGTAAACCTGAGAAATGATTAATGGCGTATATAAGAAACCTGTAATGGGCTGCTTTACAGAGTTTGTTTTAATCCTCTGACGCAGGAAATGATAGAACAGTTAGTCATACCAAAGAGGCATAGAATGGCGTTGCTACAGGCAGCACATGATTGTCCTAGGGCTGATTACTCAGGGGGAGAAACCGCTCCCTTGCCAGATTGTTATACAGATTTTACTGGCCAGGGATTCATGAGACTGTTGCTACTGTTGCAGTTGTTGTGCAGAATGTCAGACAGTAGCCCCAGTGACTGAAAAAGACAAGATGCCCCAGCCCTTGACAGATGTGCCTTTTGAGGAAGTGGATGTGGCTGGCCTCTTGGACAAAAGTTAATCGATTCATTTTTGTAGTACGTGACTATGGTGCTTGATACCCAGAGGCAGTTTCAATGCATACTGACGCAGCCCCAAAAGCGACAGCAGAGCTTGCCAACATTTTCAGCAGCGTAAGCGTACCTAGAGAGATTATTACTGATCAATGTAGTGATTTTGGTGCTGCATTGCTGAAGGAGTTCTGTTGACTACTAGGTATCACTGGCATAAGAACCTTCCTTTATCACCCTGAGGCAGATGGGTCTTGTTGAGCATTTTAATGAACCCCCAAAACGCATGCTAAAAGGTTTGTGAAAGGTGACAGGAAAGATTGGGACCAATACTTTACTTAACCTGCTTTTTGCTTATAGGAAGCACCCAAGCATTAACTTTTTTTTTTTTATTTTACTCTTTGAAATGTTGTATGGTAGACATACTAGAGGGCTGTTGAATGTAATAAAGGAATCGGTGGGAAGATAACCTTGCTCAGAAAGAATTTTACATCTCAGGCCCTGTCCACACTAGAGCGCCTGTAACGTTACTGGCACGTTAAAACATTACAGGTTCTCCGAAACATGGTTCATGTCCACACCCGTAACATTTATAAACCATGTTTCAACCCTACTCATATCAGGGTTTTAGCACGGTTTCCAACACAGTTTGAAAACAAACATGCTTACATCAGCAGTGTGGACGGGCATCTGTACCGTGTTGCAGCCTGTGCTGCCAGTGTAGACTTGCAAAGAGCCATGGTTCACTGGCCCCTCAAGTCAACACTGATCGGAAACCGGGTTTGCCTTTGAAGTATGGACGCAGTTGGTAACCGTCCTAGGACACACAAGCTTGGTATGTTTCAAGACATTTTTAAAAACATTGTGGCTGAACCATGTTCTGTGTGGACAGGGCCTTATATGTGTGCTCTGAGAAAGAAACTGGCAAAATATGTTAAAACTGCCCACAGTAATCGGGGAAGAAGCCCCCAAAAAGCAGAAGGTATAACTACAGAAAACAAACTGTTAATGGAGTGGCAAGGGTTTTATAAACTGGTTAAAAGGACTGGTACATTTAACTATGAGATTGAGACCACGATAGAAAAAAATTCCTATCCAGATATACCATGCTGACCTCCTGAAGGAATGGGCTGAAAAAACACCAAAGGCTGCTTTGTTAGTATTACCAGACACTGCTAAAGAAGGTATTGATAATAGCTTATGACAACTGGAACAAACTAACTTCTGGTGCTGTAAAGGTGAATGTTTCCTTACCCACAAACAAACCACAATGCCAGCCCAGTGGCACTGGCGCCTTGCCTTGTGCCACACCGGCTACTCTGGTTTGGGAATGACCTCGGGTCGTTGGGGAGCCGGCACGGGGGGGGATTGAGCAGCTGCAAGGCAGCTGTCCCCTCCCGGTGTGGATGCCTACACTCTCCGTATTTCCGCTACCACTGACTGGAGGTCCAGTGGGAAGTGTAGGCATGAAGGGTGCGGCAGCAATAGCCTGTGGTGGGGCGGATAGCTGGCCGAGCAAAAAGGGGTTGAGCATGTTAATAGTGACAGGGAATGATTGCCCTATCAGAGAAAAGATGTACCAATTACCAGATTGGTTAAGAGCAGATGTGGTTAAGGAAGTATAAAAAATTAATCGGAGAATCAAAATGCTTGATCATTCCCAGTGGTGATTGTAAATTAAAACAAGGGTGTAAGAATCTGCCTTGATTTTAGGAAACCTAATCAAGTGTATGCATTTAACTGCTATCTTATGCTCAGGATAGATGATTTGGTGGACAAATGGGGAAGTGCCAAGTACATTAGTACCCTCAATCTCACCAGGGGTTACTGGCAAATTCCCCTAACTAAAGAATCCAGAGAGACAACTGCATTTTCTACACCAGTTGGATTGTGTTGGTTCACCACCATGCCATTTGGTTTACGTGGTGCACCCACTACATTCCAGCGGTACATGGGTGTAATTCTAGCCCCTCACACTGACTATTGTGCTGCTTACCTGGATGTCATGGTGTACAGTGCAGACTGGAAACGTCGCCTCGAACACCTACGAGCAGTTATCCAATCTGTCAGAAATGCAGGTCTGACCAGAAATCCTACCAGGTAAGTATTGGGCATACAAGAAACCAAATATTTTGAGTTCTATTTTGGGAAATGGAGATGTAAAGCCAGAGATTTCCAAGATAGAAGCTGTAGCTAACAGTCCTCCTGTCCCTAAAACAAGTATGTTGGGTCATTTTAAATTTGGCTGGTTACTACTGGAGATCTGTTCCCAGCTTTGCCTGGTTAGCTACTCCCCTCACTGAACTCATGAAAAAAACAGTGCCCATGTAATGTAATGTGGTCACCAGAGTGTGATGAGGCATTTTGGGCCATCAGGGCTGCATTATGTTCAGCCCTTTTAAGTCCAGACGTAAAGAAACAATTTTTGTTTTTTGCTTCGATCTCCCTCCATGCCGGAGGTTCCAGTCCCCCCCCCCCATCACACTCAGTGACCCCAGGCTTACCCCCTCCGCGGGACCACCGGGCGGCACCCCTCCAAGGAACACAGTCTCTTTAGCTCTGGCTTGCCCTCAAGGCAGGGCCACGGGACCAGCACCCCCCCCCGGGTATTGTGGGTGGAGGTGGAGGCAGTCAGGAACGGGCCTGGAATTTTTTATGATGATGTAGATCCCTGGGACGGGGACATGCAGTGACGCCGGTGTCCACCCTGCTCCCCTCAGTGTGAGGCGGTGGTACCCTCAGCCTCCGCCAGAGGTCAGCATAGAGCCAGACACTCCTTCCTCTACTTCCCCTGGAAAAGGAGAGCAGTCTCTGGGATGCTCAGCCCTTCTCCCCCTGGCCAGCCCTCTGACTCCTGAGTCAGTCATCAAATCCGGGATGTCTGTGCCGTGAGTGGACGCCTTGCCACTGCGCCAGTGGGCTGGCTAAGAAACAATTTCTGGTACAGACAGATGCATCAGAGGTAGGTCTAGGTGTGTCAGAATATAGATGTGTGAAGGGACATGCTCTATTGTTTATCAGTAGGAAAGTGCACAACAGAGTAGAAGAGTACTTAACAGGTGAAAAGGAGGATGCCTTGCTGCGAAACTGTCAGTGGAGTCCCTTGAAGGAAAAGTCACTTTAACCTTTTTTTTCTGTTTGTCTGCATAGTTTGTATACAAGAACAAAGAATCTTCATCGAGGGTATCTCTTATTAGGCCACACCTATGGAACTATAGGTGCCAGGCACTAGGATCACATGGAAACATATTAGCTAGTAGTCTGGTTGGGGTGGCACATGCCGTCTGATGCCAACATCCTCCCTATATAAATGTGAGCGGCCCTGTGCCACCCTCAGTTCTTTTCTTGCTGTCTACCATTGTGCATTGGACTCCATGGAGACATTGCAGTTTTGGTCAACTGCCAAATCTCCGACAGTGAATTAGATTCTGGAGTACTTGCTGTCGCTCTCAGATTCTGGCCTGCACTACTCCACCATTAAAGTGCACCTGGCTGCTGTTTCAGCCTTCCATGTGCCTGTTGGCTATATGGTGGCGCAACTGGAAGTGGAGGTGTTCCGTACATTTTTGAGGCATTCATCATCTGAAGCCTCCCATCTGCAATCCAGTCCCACCTTGGGATTTAAATTTTGTGTTTGAGAAACTTACTTTGGCTCCTTTCAGCTGGCCGCAACATGCAGGCTACTCTTTGTGTTGTGAAAAGTGTTACATTTAGTGGCTATTACTTCTGCTCGAAGGATTTCTGCGCTTCAGGCCCTGATGTGAGTCTCATTTGGTTTTCTACAAAGACAGCAGTTCAGCTTTTTTGCCCTGAAAGTCGCCCTGGGGGCAGTACTGCCTCCAAGGCAGCACTTTGTGTTTTGCAAATATTTTTTTTTCACAACAAAGTCACTTTTATATATTCTAACACCACGCTGTCATGGATCACCACTCAAGTGAAATTCTGACAAAAGAGAACTGAGGGGACCATATGTGGATTCAAGCTCTCAGCCTCTTGTGTATCAGGCTGTAGACCTTTCCATTACACAACCAAGCTGTGGAGTTCAGCTCTATAGCTCTAGTGGTTAAAGCACTGCCGTCTCTAAGGCAGGCTGCCTCGGAGGCAGGTTTGCCATTGCTTCCTCTTGGGAGACTTTGAAGGCAAAAAGCTAAATTACCAAGACAAGGGTGTCTTTGTGTACCAACCCTATGTTTTTACCAAAGGGGGTGTCTGAGTTTACTCTGAACCAAGCCATCCACCTGCCTGTGTATTACCCAGAGCATGCCAGTCTAGGGGAAGCATTGCTCCATAATTTAGATGGTCATAGAATACTCGAATATTATGCTAATCGCACGAGGGATTGCAGGAAGGCATTGCAGCTGTTTTGTTTCTTTTGCCCCTGGGAAAGAGGTCGTACCAGTTTCTAAACAGTGCCTGTCCAAATGGTTGGCCAGCTGTAGTATTTTCTGTTGCAGGAAGTACGGTAAGGGACTTTCTGGGGTTGTGCATGGCCACTTTACCAGTGGCATGGCCAGTTCTGTTGCCTCTTTTAGAAATGTGCCAGCCGCTGAAATCTGTGCCACTTCCACTTGGAGTACTGCCAGCTTTTGCTAAACACTACAGTCTGAACATGGTTTCGGCCTGGCTGTGCTTCAGGGCCTCTTGTCTTAGGCCTATAGTCTCCAGCCACTCAGACTGTCTGTCAGTACTACTTGGGACTCGTTCCGTAGGTGTGGCCTGATGCAAGAGATACCCTTTATAAACATAGTACAGTTGCATAAAAACTTACTGTAACAGTAGATCTTAGAGAGGATCTCGTGCATCAGGCCATACCGTCCCACCCTCCATCCCCCTTCGCCTCAGGGCTTCTCTCTACTTGTCTCTTTCTTCAGTACAGTTCACCTTGCTTAGTGGCAGGACATTCTGGCCCTCCCTTGGTTTCCCAGGAGGAGGTCCTGTGCATATGGTCTCCAGTGGGGGAGCTAACGAGAGCACGAGGCTGCCCACGTTTTTATTATGGGGGGACGTCTGCATCTGATGGCATGGGCAGCCCTAACTAGACTAAAAAGTTTCCGTGTGATCTTAGTTCCATAGGTGCGGCCTGATGCAAGAGATCCTCACAAAGATCTACTGTTACGGTAAGTTTTTACATAACTGTATTGTCCTTCTCATTTAAATTAAGTTGCTTCACTGTGTTGAGTCCTGGTGTGAGATCATGACCCCACTGACGAAAGGAAACATGGGAGCTGATAATGTGCATTTCCACATCAGTGAGATGGAGTGTAAGCAAAGGTCATGACCCCACTCATAAAAGGAAACATGGGAGCTGATAATGCATATTTCCACATCAGTGAGACTGAGAGTAAACAGAGCTCCTAGCACATAGGCATTAATCAGTTGAATAACAAAACATCACAGGCACCATCATCCATCCAGCTGCAGTTCTCCAACTCGGACGCATTTTAAACAGACAGCATTAGGGAACTTACCTTGAAAATGGTGGCCAGCCCAAGACAGGAATACAGGGCCTTTAGAAGACATACAACAGAACTGACTGAGAGTAGCATTTCTGCTGGCTTGTGCATGTATGCATATTCCACTCCCATTATGCCTTGCATGAGTGGGGTCATGATCTTTGCAGTGGAGTGAAACAGGCATCCACACCAGGGCTGCACAGAGTGAAGCAACTTTATTTAATTTAAATTAGGATTAAATTGGGGGTGGGGAATGTGAAAGAAGTTGAAAAAGGCCCTATCCCATTTGTTATGCAGAAAGAGTTAAATGCAGGGATCTGTTCTGTCCTCTTCTGTCTTGTCTCTTGTCTGTCTGGTTACGCAACCAAATATTCTTGTGAGACCTAGGAACTGATCACTCGGACGGTCTTGCGATTCTCTGCCTCCCATTATCTCTCTGCCTTCACTTGCTGTTTGTCTTTTCTTCCCCCTTGCATATCTGTGGTTGTAAAATATATGTGACTCTTTATGTAAAACTGAGATCTCTCTGTTTGAAATGTATATAGTTATATTGTTAAAATGATTGCAAAATCCCATTTGTAATTTAAGGAGTTAACCTGAGATGCAGTTGAGCTCCTCTCAGGCTTGTTTGCAAACTCTTTTGCAGAGCTGTCAGCAGGAGGCCAGCTTAGGACCCTGTTCTGTTTGCAAGCCTGCTCTGCAGTGAAATTGACAAGAACATTTTTGTGAAAAACAGGATACCTCCTTAACGAGTTCCCAGGCAAAGACTTCTAAAAAGAGCAGCAATACTTTTGTTAGAGACTGAGGGACTGAAACTGGAATTGGCAAAACCCTTAGATGAAGGACTTCTGTTTTTTTCCATTTGTATTGCCGTTGTAAATAATTATACTGAACAATTTTATTTTTTATTTTTATTTGACTGTTATTGACAATAATAAAATGCTACTTGGAATTTTATAAAACTGCTCCTGGTTTTCCTATGCTTTTTGACCTGTGCCTCGACGACAGGGGAGTGTAAGAGAGTGGGCTTTTGTGCTGCATGTTGATCACCGGGGGGAGGAGGGGCTCGTGGGTGGCTCAGTCCTGTGGTTCCTGTTTCCCCATCATGTTTTCTTGCAAATGTTTTTTTAACGTTCTTGCAGTTCTGCTAGTGGGTATTTATTTAGCTTTTGTTAACCGGGTAGGTACACTAGGCAAGTTATATGCCTATTTTCAGGAACGACCCAGGAGAGTACAACAGGTATTACAGGTACATCAGAACAGAACAGCAGGTAAGCAAGTACATTGAGTAACGTAATACACTGAGTCACAAAACAGTAAGGCATGTAGTGATCTACTATGACAGAAATTGGTAGAGTACATATAATCAAACAGTATGTAGTCTTGAACACACAAAGTGTAGTCCAGTGCCTTAAAGGGAGAGTGGGTCATTAGAAATGAACAGTAGATCATTAGGTCCTCAGTTCAGATTGGGTTCCGAGTAGGTGACCAATGTGAGGGTCCAGTACATGGGACAGTGTGCTAGGGAGGCATGGGACACTCGCATGCTGAGGCCAGCTTCAGATACCCCCACAGGGATTTCCGGAAGCACTGATGGGAAGGGGCGGAACGAACCTGTTCAGGAAAGGAGTTCCAGAGCCTAGGAGCACATGCAACAAAGTCCCTGTCCCCCATGAGGGTTCGGGTAAGGGGTACTTTTAGCATCCCAGGACCCTGGGACCTGAGAGGGTAGATGGGGAGGTCAGGAGGGGAGAGAAGCTGTGCCAGCCCCAGGGGTGGCTGCCAGTGCTGATCACTTTATCATGAGGCATCCCAGCCCAAAGTTCAGGTGGTTGGTCGGGGAAAGCCAACCTAGTTTATCATAAAGCTCACAGTGGTGGGTGAGATGGTGGCGGCCAGTGCAAAGCAGCAGATATTATTGTACATCATGTGCCATTGAGTAAGAAGAAAGAGCTTTGGAGGTACGAGCAAATTGGTGGAGGCCATAGCTAAGGGAGGGAAGTAGTACACATCTAGCAAGTGCCATGCGAGCAACAGGTGTCAGGTTATATTTGGCCCTATAGGCCAGACCCAATTTACAATTCACAGTTCTACAGACATTGAGGATATGACTGCCTAGGTCCTGTTGGGGGTCAAGTGTCACCCCAAGGTATTTGATGGAGTTCACAGTTAGGAGGGGAGTTCCATCTGCACAATTAATATGCAAAGGGGCTGGAGAGGCTTTTATCTTGGCAGATGATCCAAATAGCATAGCCTGCATTTTTTTCAGGTTGAGGACCAATTTGTGTTTGGTTACCCAGGAATGAATGTTGTTAAAGTCCTTGAACAGGTGGTGATTGAGAGTTGCAGTGTCCTGGGAGTGGGCCAGGATAACCAGATCATCTGCATAAAGGGTGACACTACAGTTTGTTACTGTGGCTGGGAGATGGTTAACAAAGAGGGAGAAGAGAAGGGGTCCCAAGACCAAGCCCTGAGGAACGCCTGAGGTCACCGGTGAGGGATCTGAGAGGACTTCATTGAATTTGGTCAGCTGTACTCTGCCATGCAGGTAGCCAGTTAGCCATTTCAGAGCAGGAGGGGACAGGCCAAGGGACTGCATCTGAGTACAGAGCAGAGAATGGTCTACAAGGTCAAAGGCCTTGGACAAGTCAGTGAATATCACTCCAGAGAGTTTCCCCTGGTCCATGACTGCTCTGATGCCGAATGAGACAGAGACCAGGGTCGTGGTCGTGCTATGCCCTTTACGAAAACCATGCTGGGCTGGGGACAGCTAGTCATGGGCCTGAATGTACTCAGTGAGTTGTTCAGCCACGGCTTTTTCAAGGAACTTGCTAATAACCGATAGGATGGCGATCGGCCGATAGTTGTACGGAACTTTGGGGTTACCCTGCTTCAGTATGGGGACAGTCCTGGCCACCTTCCATATATCGGGAATAACCCCCGTGGCAAGGGACAGGTTGAGGATGTGGGCTACTGGGGAGGCGATGTGAAGGGCTCCTAGTTTCAGAAGCTTGGGCTCCAGGTTATCGGGGCCAGCACTGGAGTGCTGGGAGAGGCCAGAGAGGAGACTCAGCATCTCCTTGTCTGACACAGCCCTAAGAAAGAATGATGGTCGGGAGGGGCGAGACTCCTGCCAGACAGGGGGTGAGGGGCCACTAGTACTCTCATCAGGAGGGAAGAATGAGGAGAGTGCTGATAGGTCAGTGAAGACGGAATTGAGAGCATTTGCAATCGTATGTGGATTGTTGCAGGAGACCCCACCAATAATCATGTCATATACTCCTGAGTTAGAAGAGCCACTAACAAGAGTTTTTATGTTTCTCCAGGACCTTCTTGGGCCATTGGCAGAGCTAAGTAGATCTATGTACGTATGTTACATTCAGTCATGATGATCAGACTTTTACGTATTTGCTGGCACCAGCTCTTCACTTTTTCAGAATCCAAGTTGTGTTGACCTAATTATGCAGAATTCTGGCCTGTGATTGTATTTTTGGCAACTTGGTACAGATATTCCTTGGTACAATTTTAATGAAGTTTACAGAATCGAAACACTAGTAATCTATTTATGTGTGAGTTCTGGTTTGTAATTGGTAATTAGATTTTTTTTTGCTATATCTTGAGAACCGGTTATCCACCCATCTAAGTTTATATGCACGGTGCCGTGAGACTCTTATGGTTATGTGTCGTCTTGTGTAGTTTGGACTAGAGGCCTGCATAGCAAAGACAAGTGGTTCTGTCTGCCTAAACTGTACGAATGCTCTTGCACTATAAAACACCTCTCCAGAGCCAGCAATTTTCTGTTTTCAATACCCCCCACCCCATTGAGGGCAAATTGCCCTGTATCACACAAACAAATTTGTCATAAAATGGAGAGAGTTGCCCAAAAAGCTTGTGCAAAGTGTTGGTACACATTTATTTTAAATTATTTGAGTTGGTTAGTGAGTTATGAGTTCCATTCAGTTTTTTAATTAATACTGTGCAAGTACTGCTTGCGCTGTGCCCTCTACCTCTGAAGTGGATCATTCCACTTGATTGCTTCCTGTATGAGATTACAGCTCTAAACACGATTAGAGGGTCTGCAGTTCAGGTTGCCTGAAATCAGATGATATGTAGTGACCAAACTTACATTGGAACCAATTCTTGAGAATTACTGTGACATAATTAGAGAATGAATTGTAACTTTTGTTTAGTTTATACATTTTTGGCTATCTCATGAGAACCACTTACCCAGTTGTGATAAAACTTGAACGACATCCCATATGCTGTTTCCTGAGACTTTCAGAATCTTAGGCGTGGTGACTGCATTAACTGCATGTTAGGCCTTTTAAGTGTACGTGTGCTTGAAAATGTTTGGCACATTTGGATAGTGGTGAGTGCTACTTTCAAAAAATATATATATTTTTGAGTTATCCTATGGCCAGAAAGGGTCTTTTTTTTTTTTCCTGTACTAATATTTAGGTAGCCACCTGCTTTTTGCTTTGGATAGAGAGACTGTGCAGAGACCTGAGAGAATGCAGGGAGTGGTCATGGGTATGTCAGCAGGGTTTTAATGTGGAAAAGTGCAAAATCATGCACGAAGGGGAGAGAAATCTGTCCCAGAGGCAGAGTATAATTATAGGGGTGGGGAAAGAGGTATTGATGGTCATCAAACAGGAAAGAGTCTTGGGTGTAATCATATCTGATGACCTTAAGGTGTCAAGGCAGTGTGACAAGGCAGGTAGGGCCAGTGGGATGCTGAGGTCACAAGGAGGGATATTAACAGTAAAATGGAAGTGGTATTGCTACTGTAATATATATAACTTGTTGGTGGGACCCCAGCTAGAGTACTGTGTCCGGTTCTGGAGGCCACATCTCAAGAAGGACATAAGGTGGGGGCTGTTCAGAGGAGGGCAATTAAAATGGTGCAGGGGCTGCATCAGAAGCCCTACGAGGATATGATAAGGTAAGGTATCTTGGTATGTACACCCCGGAAGAGAGGAGGAATATGATAGGGACATATAAATACCTCATGAGGTTGAACAAGGTTCAAGCCAAACGGTCTGTATTTGTCAGCAAATTTTATATTTCTAGGTTTCTTATCAGTTTTACAGGGGGGAAAAAAAACAAACCTGCCATCTGCTGGCCAAGCAGCAAAATTACAATCTCTCTGAAGGATTACTTGTCCTTTTTTTTTTTTTTAACCTTTTGTTCTAATTTTTACTTACACATATTTTTTTAAATATTTAAATATCTTCATCGAGGATATCTCTTGTAGCAGGTCACACCGTAGGAACTATAGCGGTCAGCCACCAGGACCCCACGAAAATATCTTTGCTAGCAGTCTTAACTGGGGTGGCCCACAGTGACATCACGCCGACATCCTCCCTGTATAGCCCTGTGCCCTCCTCATGGTCATGCGTCATTGGGCTTCAGACCCTTTCAGTCGATGCCCCTGACTGTTCCTTTGACGTCGGGGATGCAGGTTCCTCAGCTGGTCCCTCAACCTGCCCCCATCTCGTCGCTGCTTCAGCCCTCCGTGCACTGGGACCTCAGTACCCCCCCCACCCCTTCACTTCCACAGGGCTCTCTGACACCGGTGACCACTGATGTCCAGGCCCTCCTTTCCTTGGTGTAGGACTTCATGCAGAGTTGCCCCACCTCGGGGCTCGTTGCCAGCAGGGTCTTCTCGGCCAGCGTCTGCACTGTCCCTCCAAGTGTCGTCACGACCACCCCCTTCAGGGTCATAGATTTTCTTCTGTGCCTATCTCTGAGCAAGGGGACAGTAATGATTATCGCCCTGACTTCTTGCTACCCAACAAGGAGGGATGAGGGTGCCAGGGCCTGGACCCCATCTAGCACATCTGTTTCCTCAGTGGGGGAGAACTCCTCCAGATACACCCCATGGTTCCCACTGGATGGACCCCTCCTTCACAGCAGTAATGTGGCAACTGTAGTCTGCTAAGGTGTTTGATGCTGCGGAGCAGGACATTACTTGGAGGAATCTGCTGGATTCTCCAGATTCTCATCCCTCATTATTCCTCCCAAATCTGTGCAAATGAGGATGCCACCATGGCCTAACTTGTCTTTACGCTCATATGCTAGTTTTCTCCCTAAGGTGGCTTCAGAGTTTGCACTCTGTCTATCCACCTTCTTGTTTCTTTTCTTGGGCATGCCAGTCCAGGGGAAGCACTGCTCAATACATTGGATGTGCACACAACTTTGAAGTACTACCTGCCTCAGATGTAAGAATCCAGAAAGTCAAAGCAGCTTTTTCTTTTGCCCCAGGTAGAGATTTGGAGCTGAGAGGGTGCTTCAGTTCCTCAGTTCCTAAACGATGTTTATCCATATGTAGTTGGTTAATTGCATTGTGTTGTGATACAGTAAGTATGACAAAGATTTGCCTGGTGCTGTCAAAGCTCATTCCACCTGAGGCATGGCTACCTCTGTGGCTTGTTTAAAAGGGGTCTCAGCTGCTGACATCTGCGCAGCTGCCATCTGGAGTACAGTCCACTTTCACCAAGCATTACAGTCTGGACATTACTTTAAGAGCCCGTGCAGGATTTGGCAGGGCTGTACTACAAGGACTCCTGTCCTAAGTTTACGGAGATCCAGACTCCCTGACGATCTGTTTCACTTGTTACTGCTTGTTACTCATTCCTGTGGTGTAACCTGATGACTGAGATACCCGTGAAAAAGATAGAACAGTTGCGTAAGAACCGTAATAGTAGATCTTCGAGGGGATCTCAGTCATCCGGTATGATTTCCCACCCACCATCCCCCTTCTTGAGGCTCCTGTCTAGGAACTGGCTAGCTGGTGTATCCAGTTTTTACTGTGAGCATGGCACCTCTTTTTCTTCTCTGTTCTCAAGGGCATCAGCCTTGCTCCCTTTGTCTCCGAGGAGGGGGGAGAGAGAACTGAGGAGGGAGTGGGGCCGCCTATGCCTATATAGGGTTGCTGACGTTAACCGCTTGGGCGGGTCCGTTTGTACTGCTGAAAATCTTCCGTGTGGATTCCTATTCACCGACAGTGAAGTTCCTATGGTGTAACCTGATGACTGAGATTCCTTCGAACATCTACTGTTACGGTAAGTTCTTACGCAATTGTTCTTTTTACTTGATTGAGCAAGATGTTTCAAATCTGCATAAGTGACTGGTTGATTAGTTTTTAGATTTTCGTTGATCAGTGTACACACTTTGTGATTTCACAACAAACCTTATAAAATTTATTCTGACCTTCGACCCACACTGTGGCATCATGGGTTAAAGCATGTGTTTGTTTTTTTTTCAGCACCTCTAGTGAACCGCAGTTTTGATCTGAATTGTAGTCTACAGATGTATTTTTATATACCTGTAGGCTTTTCTAAGTGTCATTTTCCAAAACAGTTTGATAGTTTTTTCCTAGGTCAGAGTACAGCTAGAATGTGTTTTTAAAAAGATATTCCTAATGTTTCAGGGGATTTTGGTTTTATTAATATTACTATATCCTATTTTAATCAGTCTTAATTGCACATACGACTCTGTCACATTTTTTTCTTCCAAAATATGTTATCTAAGAGCTGGTAAACACAGCGCAGCCCTTTTGTTCCAATTACATACGGACTAAACAAGACACACCCTAGGTAATGAAGTAGGTCAGCACTAATCTTAGTTCTGAGGTGCAGTTTACTCCACCTTATGTGTGTTTTGATCTTTTATACAAAGATGTTGTGAATCTAAGTCAATCATGTGATGTTGCTTCCATGTCATAAGGATTAAAACTCTTAAATGGTATTTGGTGAGTTGGCTGCCCAGTGCCAGAGTCTCAGACTTTATTTATACATTCCCCACACCCACCCACATAAAGCTTTTTCTAGCTTTGGGATGGTGGCTGGGCTCTTCAGGCCCTGCTCAATTCCAAGACTGGCATCCACCCCCTGGACTCACCAGCCTCGTGATTTCCCCACAGCTGTCTCCCCATGGGGTCCAGATCCAGCACAGTAGCTGGGTCCTGGGGCGATGGCATGGGCTGGAGCTGGCGGTGGTGCTTCCTGTTTGCACAGCGCTCCCCGGGTTCTCCCTGGTTTTCTTCTCCATCCTGAGGTCAGCGTACGTGCACTGGCGTGGGGTGGGAATATGCGGCAAGCATTCTTACATCTACACCTGGCCCTCTGAGATGGGGCTGCATGCTGTGTCAATCTGCCTCCGCAGGGTGGCAGTCAGGCAGTGGCATATGCTGTCCCCACTCCACCTTGAAGAAGGCAGGCCATCTAATGACACTTAGTCCTCCTTTCCCCAACTGGCATCAGAGTGATCTGGTTCTTTGGTGTGGCAGGAGGTAAGGAATCCAGCACTTCAGCCTTCCATGCCACCGGGCTGACTCGTTTTCCCCCTTCTTTTAAAAATGGGTGAGTTTTTTTTTTTTTTTGTTTTGTTTTTTTAACACTGATTTGGCTTAAATGGACATTTTATGGGCTGAATACTCAAAACATTTGCATATAATTGGTAGCTTCTACAAATCTAACCACCTATTCTTGCAGGAAAATGCTCACCCAGAATGTCTGGCATCAGAAGTATTTATTAGGACTGAACATGGGATTCCCTTAGAAATTATAGGCAGGCTTTTTTTTTTTTTTTGTCTGTGAAGTGTTTAAAAGATCTGTAGGAACCTTTTTAATTTATATGGGGTTGAAATTATGTTTTGCAGCCACTAGTCAGCAGGGCTAGTGACTGGAAATATCCACTAGCCCTACAAACGTTTCCATTAGCCCAGCTGGTGTACTTATGGAAATGTTGCCTTCTCCAGTACAAGCCCATGGGGCTAGTTAAAGGAGTAGTACACCTTCATATGTTGTAAATGTTGTTTCCTTATCAACAGACCACTCTTTCTGTGTAGCTGTTAAGGATATATGTGTTTGCCTTAGTTTATTTTCACTGTTCATACCGGTCCTTGTAACTATCCTACGGGTCTCCATTTTCTGATTGTTGAAAAATCATTGTACCCCAGAGCTGCGTTAGCATATGAGAATATGATGTGGCAACACTCTTTAGACTCTACGGTATGCCTGTCAGCTTACTTAAGAATTCAACAAAAGAATTTGCAGCAAGATGTGAAATACCCCATTTACCTTCAGTTAGCTTTACAAACGGTCTTAGATGTAATGCAAAGTTTTTTTCTCTTTAAATTGCATTCAGTCTGTGTATTTCTAGAGTTTTTTTTAGGTTATGTGTACCTTCAACATATGGATACATGGTGTAAATGGGTGCTATGGTAGCATGTTCACATATGCTAATGCAGCTCTCGGGGACAATGAGATTCAACAACCAGAAAATGGAGACCTCCCAGGCCAGTTACAGGGGCTGGTTTGAACAGTGAAAACAAACTAAAGCAAACACACACATTACCCCAACTGCTACACGAAAAGTTATCTGTTGACAAGGAAACAAAAAATAACATTTACAAGATATGAGGGTGCACTACTTCTTTAATGGTAGATCTTACTAGCCAGATACAGAATCTACCAGCGTGTAGCTAGTGGGCCATTGCCGAATTTTTTTTTTTTTTCCTCCCTGTGAAATGGAAATGGAAACACATTCTTTAAGGTAGATACCCAGCTTTGTAGTTCCTGAAGATCAGACTGATGTCAGTCTGCATTTCAAATAAAGAAATGAATCAAAAAGTCATAAAGTACTTAAGATGCATGATTGCTGTGATACATTAATTGTGTATACAGGTTAAATATGAATAACGTTTTTAAATAACATTTGCAGGAACAATTAAGGGGCGTGTGTGTGTGTGTGTGTGTGTGTAGATCTTTTGAATATCTGTCCCTAAATCTTTTGTTTTATTCTGTACTGTCGTGGATTTTTTTTTTTTTTTTTTAATAAATGGCCTAGAGAAACTGGGAAATGATTTAGAGCTGACGGGGTTGTCAGTTGTAATCAGAGGCACAGTCCTAATTATATTGTACTAAATCTGAGGGCCCTGAGTTATGTACCATGCAAAAGTTAATTATATTTTTTTAATTATGTATATTTGGGCCCGGATTACCTGAAAGAGCTGCTGGTGCCTTACCGACCGACGTGACCACTCCGCTCAGCCAACGAGGGGTTGCTAGAGATCCCGAGGGTCATTTTTAAAATCTTCTGGCGCTCGAGCTTTTATGTTCGTGGTGCCGACCCTCTGGAATTCTCTACCACGTTGGATTCGAGAGTGCATGACGGTGGAGGGTTTTAAAAAGGGCCTAAAGTCTTTTTTATGGCATAAGGCATTTTTAGATAATGTTGATGCCTATTAATTGCCCTGCTGTTAATTCAGTTTTATGATGTTTTAGTATGTTTTAATCTGTATTTTATTGTAATGCGCCTTGGTTTTAAGAAAGGCGTAGATAAAGTTTATTATTATTATATTTTAATTGTTCTGTGGAAATGCATGTATATGGGATTGCATGTATGTGGAATATAAACATCCAAAGAAATAACCCTGCAACCACGTTGAATAATGGATCTAATTCGGTTCCCAGGAAAGATAAAGATGAGGCCAAGCAAAGCTGCTATGTGTGTATACATGTTTAGTGTCTTGCTGTACTAAACTGATAAACCATAGTCTGCATGTCCAGCTTCTGAAACTTGTGTTAATTTTGATTTTTCAATAGGTTGTGTTTCACAAGATGTCACCCAATGAGACACTTTTCTTGGAGAGCACCAACAAGATCTACAAAGATGACATTTCCAACAGTTCCTTTGTCAACTTTCAGATCTGGGACTTTCCTGGTCAGGTGGACTTCTTTGACCCAACGTTTGACTATGAAATGATCTTCAGGGGCACTGGAGCGTTGATATTTGTCATTGATGCACAGGTAGAGGAATAGGAATTGGAGGACATGCAATAACATGTGAAGTGTCCACACTCGAGACATGCAGATAACAAGCAGTGCAAAGCTGACCTCGTGTGCCTGTCCTGTTTAGAAACCTCTTCAGTCAACTACTGCTGAGACTGATCGTTTGTTCAGGAGAGAGCCCTGTTCTCTCAAGGAGTTGGTTGTCCCAGTTCCAGGGCCTCCATTCCATGAGCACAGGAAAACTAAGGGTCAGGTTTGACCCCCTGCTCCTGCTTTTTGGAGAACCAGTCCAGAAATAAAAGGGTGGCAAATCTCCTGTCTTTATATCACATTAGGTTTAATTTTTTATTGCTAAGGATATGGATGCAAATATTTCGGCATGCATTGTCCTTTGAAAACACACATTTTTAAATGCGGTTCAGAATCTTAAAATGTTAGTAGTGGGTTAAAACCACCCAGTCCATTTATTGCAGCTGGTACCTTTTTATCATTGCACTCTTGATTAGAACAACAGATAACATCTTTGACTCGCATTATCCAAGTATTTAGAAAATTTATGATTGGCAGAAGCTTTATACATGTTTGAGAGTTCAGTTCATTAAAAAAAAAAAAAGCATTTGTTAATGCCGAATGGTTGCTTGCACGTATGTGCTGTGCAGGTGTTTGGTACTGATAGTGCAAGGGTGCAGATGCCGGCGCTAAAGGAAGACTTCATCCAAGTGCCCTGCACTTCATTGCAGTGATGGATGTGAAGAGTTCATGGGGCTGTCTGGTGGACTGCGGAAGCACAGGGCCCTGTGGTCCCTGCACTGCAGTGTGGCCGCAGACACAGACTCACAGGGCAAAGAGTGCATCTGTCAGCCGTGCACAAGGCACTCTGCTACCCACGTGTAGAGAAGTGCAGGGCTGTGTGCCAAGAGAACAGTTGGCTTCACTATATGGTACCCAGGCCCATGCGGACAATCCTGCACCTTTCATTCCTTGGCTGGGGGGGGTCGCATAACAGTGCCATTTCCCCACCCTCCCCTATCCAGCTAGTTCACTATGCTCACCCCTGAACTCTGCTCACAGGGATGGGATCCCAAAGCGTGGTCACGGGGGTGAAGACTGACACTATACACAGAGGTTGGTAAACAATTTTTTTTTTTTGACCCCAACCTTTTAAGATAACTTGTTTTATGATTCGCCTTATAAATGTGGCATGTACCAGTTATAGTATATGGCCAAAATGTAATTTCGCACCAGAGGTGTGAAAACACATCTTGTCCAGCATTTAAAAAGTGACACCTCACGTTTATGAGGTGGTGTGGAAAAATGGTTATGTTGAAAGTTTGGAGTCAAAATATCGTAAATTAGCAAAGTTATGAGTGAACTTTGAAATGGTGTAATGTTCAGTCATAACCTGGGCATTTTACTTTATTTGTATACCAGATTTTCAGCATAGCCTTCTTATTACTCCCACCTTATCAGTCCAGTAGGTGAAAATTTTCAAATCTCTGCCAGAATGTCATTCCATGCCACAGGTACGAAAACGCATTTTGGCCATAATTTGCAAAATGACAGCTGTGTGAAAAACATGATGATGTTGAAAATTTGGGATACAAATATTTAAAATTTACTAAAGTTATGAGCGAGCGTAGAAACATTTCAATGTATGTGCATAACTTTGCCATTTTTACATATACTGACCCCAGATTTTCAGCATAGCCTTCTTATAACCCCATCTCATGTACAAGGGTGGTGAAAATGGTCAATTCCCATCTAAAAGGTGATTTCACAATGCAACTGCAAAATCACCTTTTGGGCCTAATTTGCATAATTTGACCACCATTTGTCATGAGGTGGGGTCCCAAATAGGCCATGTTGAAACTTTGGGGCCAAAATATGTGGAAAAATTACAAAGATATGCATCAAAGGTCAAAACCACAGTGACATGCGTTAAACCGTACTTACCTTAGTTTCTCAAATTGCATTTAGCGGTTCCAGCAGCAAGACGTGGATCTTCACCCTGGGAGATGTTCAGGTGAGTGAGGGTGTGTGTGGGAAGGGGTGGGGAAGGGGGTATGAGGTGGTGACTGCTGAGTGGGAGTTGGGGTGAGGTGGGTGGGGGAGAGACAGATTGGTGAGGGATATTTTTCTGTTTTATAGGGAGAAAAAAAAATGGGGCAGTTTTCTTTATTTTACTGATTTTACAACATGGAGATTGGGCACCCCACTGTAGGCCTCTTTGGGGACAGGGTCAGGCAACCTGGAGAGGATGGTGGTCAAGAGAAGTGGTACAGATGGTGGGTTCCCCGGTCTGCTTATATTTTTTTTAAATATTTAGAAAGATTGGGAAGGGCAGGTGGACGAACAGCTTAGTGGGGATGGGCACCCCGCTTTGCTTGATAGAGAGATAGATGGATGAATTTTATTTATGACTTTGATAACCGAGTGAGTGCACTGATCCCAGGGACCATTTTCAGGCACGACCTGGGCCATAGCACATGGTGCAGGGTGACAGTGGAGTACAAGGTAACAGTAATGCACATGAAACAGATTTGATGCAAGCAACAATAGTAAGCACAATGTACAGGTTTGATGCATAGGTCCATTTGAGAACAGTGAATACAAGGTTTCAATGCATGCATGGATGGCGCGATCAATGAGGCTCCTGATGTTGAAAGCCGGTCAGCAGCTTACTGACCGACTTCATGCAAATGAAAGGACTGAAGCCCCCTATAATTGGAGTGGCTTTGGTCTTTCAACTACACAAAGTTTCTGACCAGCAAGCAGTGAATGGCATCTCTACCACAGTGTGTGGTCATTGATCTGGACTGCTGAGCCCCTTCCAGTTTGAGCTGCAGTGAATTTGGCAGTGACACACCTCTGAAATGCTATCAAGTGTGACAGAACATTTCATGTGCAGACGGAAACAGAAGTGTGGTTGGTGTCCTTTTTAGCACAGAATGACTGCATTTTTTCTCTGGCCTTTTTTTGTTGTTTTTTTTACCAGGAGATGCACTAAGCTGAATGCTTGTTTACAGATGTGACCTGGGAGCACAGTGAAGTTAAGTGACTTGCTCAGGGTCACACAGTATGCAAGTGTGGGCTGTGGGATTCAAACCCAGGTTTGCAGCTCACAGCCTTAAACCACTTCACTATACTGCCTCCGCCTCCCTTCCTTTATCAAGTCTACATCGCTTGAAGATTTTAAGATACCTTTTTTTTTTTTTTTTTTTTTGTTGTGCTAGTCTTGTTTTGTGTAACGAGAACAGTATATTTAAGAGCTAGAGCACTGCCTGAAATTTATTTATTTTATTTAAGTCCTTGGTAACCGGGTAAGTGCACTGATTCAGGGGACCATTTTCAGGCATGCCCCGCCACACAGGTGGCGGTTAAGAGGTAGTGACAAGTAATACAATGAGTACAAGCCATGTGGCTAGACAGACGTCATTGGTGAACAAAATGGAAATGGAGACATCATTGGTGAACAAAGTCATTTGTAACCCAACAGGAGGCAAAGGGTAGTGATGGGGAATTTCTCCTCCTCCTCCTTTAGTCTCCAGTTGTGCGGAGTTCCCCAGGGTTTGGTCTTGTTCCCAGTGCAGTTTGCAGTGTACATGCTGCCCCTGGGTGGGATTATTAGGAAGTATGGTCTGGGGTTTCATTGCTCTACTAATGATACCCAGCTATACTTGTCCTTTGCCCCAGGAACATCCAACGTGGCAGACATGCTAAATAGCTGCCTTGCTGAGATCAATGACTGGATGGCCTCCAGCTGGTTGCGGCTGAACCCCAATAAGATGGAGGTATTGGTGGTGGAGTCGAACAGAGTGTGGGATAGGATGGCCTCTGGTGCAGACTTGTTCTGGGATCGGTCCCATTGAAGGCCTCCTTTGAAGTGTGGGATCTTGGTGTCATTCTGGACAGGGGTTTGACAATGGCGGCACAACTGTCTTCCATTGTCCACTCCTGTTTTTTTCCATCTCCGGAATGTTGCCAGGATAAAGCCCTTTGTGCCGCCTCTGGACCTTCCCCACTTTGATGCATGCCTTAGTGACATCAAGGCTTGCCTTGGTGACATCAGGGCTTGACTACTGTTAACGTGCTCTACTTGGGGGTCGCGGGAGGATCTCTTCGCAGACTGCAGCTGGTGCAGTACGCAGCTGCCAGGTTACTTACTGAGCAGCCTAAATATTGCCATATTACACTGGTACTGTGTGAGCTACACTGGCTGCCGGTCAGGTGGAGGATCCTCTTTAAGGTGGGTCTCCTCACCTAAGATGCCCTACATGGCCAGAGCCCTGGTTACCTGATGGACCTTCTTACTCCTGCTGTCTTGGTCTGTCTCCTCTGCTCCTCCGGTAGGGACCTCCTGGTGATTCCAAGGATGAGGTTAAAAACTGCCGGTGACAGGGCTTTTAGTGTCACTGGCCCCATCCTGTGGAATCACTACCCCTTTGGAGGTATTCAAGGCCCACTCGTTCACCCAGGCTTTGCCCGACCTAGCTTTTTAAGAGATCAGTATTTCAAGGTTTCGATCTCCGCTCCCAGCCACCATGCTTTTACATTTTTCTAGGCAAATTTATTTTATTTTATAATTTAAGGAATTGATATTTATTCTGAGTTTTAGTTGTTTTATATGTTTGTTTTGTTTGTACGGTACCCAGAGCCTCTGGGATTGGACGTCTTTTTAAATAAAAATTGTATTGCCTAACATAGGAAAGAAAATTGAGAGCCTGAAAAAAAAACAATCAGTTTTTATGATAAGCAACACTTATACAATTATTTACAAAGGATAAGTGCAAATTAATGCATGATGTAAAAAAAGAAAACAAAACATACAAGACAATACCTAAGTGGGAGAGCTTGAGAAGCAGGTAGTGAGGGATGTAAGAAAGGAGTCCAAAGAAATG
The DNA here is from genome assembly GCA_016271365.2 of Neoceratodus forsteri. Classification (NCBI taxonomy): domain Eukaryota; kingdom Metazoa; phylum Chordata; order Ceratodontiformes; family Ceratodontidae; genus Neoceratodus; species Neoceratodus forsteri. Next base: position 1,121,234,734 of record CM057451.1, on the reverse strand, counting down.
AGGGCAGGGGAGGCCAGAGCAGCCCAAGAGGGAGAAGTCAGAAAGGGTAAAGGGGGTTTATCTGAGCTAGCAACAGCTTGTGGCCTCATCAAGCAGCCAGGATTTGAGATGGGGGTCAAGAGAGCGGATGGGCACACTCATAATAATAATAATTTTTAAAAGTAGTCCACTGTTACCTTTTTATATCTTAAATACTTTCCCATTTGTTAATTAGAAGAGTTTCTTTCAAAATGGACTGTGTGTGATATGTGGAACAATACTCTATCTGAAGGCTGACGTATATCTAGATATTCCTGGACTTAGTCTTCACCACTCATTTATACTGCTGGGTACTATGCCGTAAGCGCTAGGACCCAGCAGGAGCCAAAAATCTTCAGAGGTCAATGCTCAGGTAGAATCGCACATGCGTGGCACCGCGAGACTGACTCTCTGCATCAACCCCTCCCAACCTCTCAGTTCCTTTTTTCCCCACCATTGAGTGCGCTTCAGTGACGCTACCCCCCCCCCGGAGTCGAATCTTCACGCCTGTATGACAGCAGCTATATAGTTGTTTAGTTTCGCTTAGTTATTTAGTTTGTAGTAAAAAAACATTTTTTCTGAAGAAAACAGAGTCTCTCAACCTGCCATCAACAGTCGACCATGAACGGTATCTGCAATGGCAGGAGACTTCTGGAAAGTTGTTCTGGCAGTGGGGCTGTGTTTGGTTCACCACCCTTTTCTGGGGGGTCAGAGCGAACAGTCCAGTACTCAGGAGGGGGGACAGCCTTTTGTAAGCACAAAAGGAAACAGGCCCAATCCTGGTCGGGCCCCGGCACCATTCGACCTCAAGTTCATTCGTTCTTCCTGTTGGAAGAGACTATACCGCTCAGTCACCCTCTAAGTCTGTGAGGAAGCTTTGCATTGTGAGGAGTGGTAGAGCCACCCCAACCCCTTTGGGGTCCCCGGAGGCCTCTGTTCTTCACTGCCGGAATCCCTACATCAGAGACCCTCTCTGTCCTCTGAGGTTTCTGGTGAGCAGTTTCACCACTGGGCTGCTCTTATGGAGCAGTGGGCTCAGTGTCTGTCTTGGTTGCCCTTGCCTGTGCACCCGATTCTGGGGCCTTTAGGTCTTGGAGCCACTGGGCTGCGGCTTGAGCAGTCAGGACAGGATGTGCATTCGGTGCCACGGACAGAGATTTGTCCCCTCGGTATAGACACCTCCGACGCCAGGCCCATGTGCCTTACCCCCTCACCAGGTTTCCACACAGGTGCCATTTATCCTTCCATTTTTCTTCTAGGTTTGACAAGGGTTTTGGCATGTCGGTGCCGTGCACGGCATCAAGTTCTTCGGTGCTGCCCTTGACCTCGGTGCCGCATACAGCGCCGCCCTCGGTAACATGTATGGTGTTGAGCTATTAGGCACCGACCTCGGTGCCGTGTGTGATGTCTGGTTCTGCGGTGCCATGTGCGGCATTCCTTGATGCTGATGTGGCCTCCAATGCCTCCTGTGTTCCCTTCGCCTGTTCCTGGCTTCGATTTAGCAGGACTAGCTCCTGACCTTTTGGGGTGTTGAAACAGAACTAGAGTCTGATCCCGACCTGATTATATCAGACAATGTCGAGGATGACTCTATGACTTGGAAAGTAAACCTTCAGTCTTAGCTGAACCTGTGGTCGAGGACCTTACTTTTCAGTCCCCCCTTCATAATGTGGGTTCCACTCTATCTCTTTAAAACCTCTGCAGTGGACCCTGGGAGACTTATGCGCCTTGAGTTTCTTCATGATCCTAATATTCCTACAAATCTTACACCCCCTGTGCCCCCCTCTTTTGAGAGACTATCTGAAGCAGTGTGGACCAGGCCAGCGCATATTCCAGCTGTGGCTAAGGCCATAGCTAGGAAATGCACTTCTCCCAAGGAATGGCCCTACTTGGCATCACAGCCTATTGCGGATAAAGCCATTCTCCCTCAGGAGTTGCCAGCACGGTCTATAAGTAAGGAATCTTGTAAGATTGAGACTTTGGGGAAATGGGCATTTGCAGCTGCAACCTTGAGCATGCATACTGCCAGTTACCAGGGCCATTAATTAGTATGAGTGCACCTTGTGTAACGCTCTCAGATCGGTGGTCGAGGACCTCCCAGAGTGTGATGCTAACATGGAACTTCTTCCGACCATTACCAAGGGCATAAAGTCCAATAATCATCCGCTGAAAGCTTCTATGGATGCCTATGACACTGCAGTGAGGCCAGCTGCCACTGGGATCTGTGTCAGGCGGCACCCCTAGTGGCTTGTCACCGGATGCTCAACGGCAGGTAATGAATGTCCCCTTTGATGGTGCTTACCTGTTTAGCCCCCTATTTGAAGAAGCGCTGGAGGCCATTGAGAAAACCAGGACTGCCATCAAAACAGCCAGGCAGGCTTCTATGACCCCTCAAAGGGGCAAGAACTGTCAACAATTTCGTAATGGGCAGTCCTTTCGTGGTAAAGGCCGAGGAGCCTTTGAGAAACAAAACTCCTTGGCCACAAAAGAAAAAGCAGCAAAAGGCACAGGGTGCGAAAGCGCACAGTGTCACTCTCTGAAAATCTGGCCGCTGTCCGGCCTCAGCTGCCCGAGGTGGACACCCCCTAGGCAGTATAGGGGTGTCTGACTGTTCTACAACCAGTGGAAGGCTATCGCTACGGACAGATGGGTCCTTTGAATTATTCGGGAGGGGTACTCCCTTAATTTTGCAGAGACCCCTCCAGACCTTCTACCCAAACGACAGCACAGTCTGTCCTCTACTCAGTCAGACCTTCTCACTACTGAGACTCAGGGCCATCTCAGAAACAGGGCAGTAGAAGTGGTTCCCTGGGCAGAACGGATCATTGGTTTCTGCTCCCATTACTTCCTGGTTCCAAAGAAACTGGGCGGCATGCACCCAATTCTAGGCCTCAGAAAGCTAAACAAATATCTTTTCAGAGAGAAATTCAAGATGATCTCCATGGGAACCTTGCTTCCTCTCACCAGTACGACTGTCTGGCATCCCTAGACATGCAGGACACCTACCAGCACATTCTGGTTCACCCAAATCACCCGAAGTATCTCCACTTTGTGGCACTGGGTCAACACTACCAATTCAGAGTCCTACCCTTTGGGCTCTTCTTGGCGTCTCGAGTCTTTACAAAAGTGTTTCACAGTTCTTGTGACGTACCTAAGAAAACTAGGCGTTCAAGTCTTTCCCTACCTGGACGACTGGCTCCTAGCAAGTCCATCCAGGCAGGAGACACGAGGCAGTGGTCACGGCCTAGCAGTTCCTCACCTCCATGCGAGTTCTCCTGAATCTTGGAAAAATCCCAGCTTCAGCCCTCCCAGCAGCTGCTCTTTATAGGAGCCCTCTAGGACAAGTCCAGAGCAAGGGCTTTCTTCCCGGAGGACAGGAGGAATGACATCCTGCAGATCACTGGCTACATTAGGGAGAACACCTCTGTACAGTCCATCTCCATGCAATGAATGTTAGGCCTCATGACATCTGTGTTCACAGTACTTTTAGCCCGACTGCACATGAGGACCACCCAGTGGATGCTCAGTATGCAGTGGTCCCTGACCACGCATCCACAGTCCTACTGAATAAAAGTGACAGAACCTCTGACAAGATCACTTGCATGATGGAACCAGGAAGACAAACTCCTCCAAGGTCTACCCTTTGCCCCACTGGAATCTCAGATCACTATCACCATGGATGCATCTCTGATTGTTTGGGGTGCTCACTGCCAAGATCTCCACGCACAAGGGGTGTGGAATCAGGATGAATCTCATCTACATGAGAGCTGTCCTGTATGCAGTTCGAGCCCTGAAGGATTTCCTTTATCAGAAAATAATCCTTCTTCAGACAGACAAGTCAGTGATGTACTACATCAACAAACAGGGCGGAGCACACTCCTACCCTCTGCAGAGAGGTCATGAGGGTATAGGCGTGGTGCCTCGAGAACAATGCTCTCATTCAGGTAGTCTACCTACCAAGATCCCAAAATTACCTGGTGGATCACCTCAGCAGAACAGAGGCGGAACCACATGAATGGTCGCTTGTACAAGACTTTGTGCAGTCACTATTCGAAAAGTGGGGCAGTCCAGACCTGAACCTTTTTTTGCATCCCCACTGAACGCAAAACTGCCTCTCTTCTGCTCCAGACATCCGGAACCTGGTGCTTTGTCAGGATGCATTCAGACTGCAGTGGACAAGATGCTTTCTGTACGCATTTCCTCCTCTTTAGTTGGTTGAGGGTGCTGCTCAAATTGGAGGCAAGGGGGGGCAGGATGATTTTAATTGCCCCATACTGGCCTTGACAGATATGGTTCCCATTGATCAACAACTTGTTGGAGGTCCTCCTGAGGCAACTTCCTCTGTGAACAGACCTCTTGATGCAGGGACATTTGATCCATCCCAGCCTGCTCCCCTTTCATCTCCATGCCTGGCTCCTGAGGAGATAGAAGTGGGTAGGTTTAAGGTTTTTCAGAGAATCTTGGAAATGCACTTGGCAGCGAGTAAGCCCTCTACTAGGACGACTTTCACTGCTAAATGGAAACGCTTCTCAATTTGGGGTGCAGAGTCCTTTCTGGACCCATTCTGTTTTCCACCAAATAAAATGTTGGGAGTACCTCTTGGATCTGTCAAATGCAGGAATTCAATACTCGACAGTGAAGGTAGACCTCTGCATGATTTCCGCCTGCCATGAGCCAGTACAACGTATGACACTGGCTCAGTTACCTTTAGTCAAGAGGTTCTCAATGGTATCCTACACACTAAGCCCCCGGTAAGGAGACCGGTGGCTGCATGGGACATTACGCTAGTGTTAGATATGTTCACCCGTAAACCCTTTGAGCCTCCAGCCACTTGTGACTTGAAGTTCCTGACCTGGAAGACTGCCTTCTTAGTGGCCATTACTTCTTCCTGCAGGGTCTCTGAAATGCATGCTCTGGTCACAGACCCTCCGTATACAGTTTTCCACAAGGACAAGGTGGTACTTCGTACTCACCTTAAGTTTCTACCTAACGTGGTTTCGGAATTTTACTTCAATTGGCCCTTTGTTCTCCCCACTTACTTTACTAACTTCCAGAATGAAGGGGAATGCACCCTTCACTCCCTGGATGTTAAAAGAGCTTTACGATTCTACATCGAGAGAACTGGAGAGATTTGTAAAACCAAGCAACTTTTTGTATTGTTCGTCCAGCATGGGTCAGCCAGTTGCCATCAGATGCATTTCCGCTTAGATCAAGGCATGCCTTTGCGATTGTTACTCGATGGTGCAAGTCAAGTCGAAAGGCTGGGTATACGCCCACTCTGCCAGAGCAGTGGCGGCATCCCTAGTGGAGATCTGTAATTTGCCCATTGCAGAGATCTGCAAAGCAGCTACTTGAAGCTCAGGGCATACCTTCATGAAGCACTATGCTGTAGACGTACATGCCAGACGACACACTTCCTTTAGCAGGACTTCTGTCCTGAGCGAGCTCTGTCTCCTGCCACCTTTCTCGGGGAGATTGGTTTTAGCTTGGTACTCCCTAGCAGCATGAATGAGTGGTGAAGACTTTTAAGTCCAGGATGATAAGGAAATTACATAAGTACTGTAATTCTTGATCTTCTTGGATAAGTCTTCACCACTCATTCATATGCCCACTCACCGTCCCCCGAGCTTTGCTCATCGTGTTCTGGTCTTCACCCCCTCGTTAGTCTGGGCTGTGAAGACACTGTTGAGTTGACCCTTCATATACAGGTCCACTAGGCTGTCTTATGCCTAGTTTAGGTTAGGAGTTTCCTAGATTAGTTCACACTGCACCTCCTCAATCAAAAAGGTACTGAGTTGGTTGGGGATGTTGACGCAGAGATAGCCCACACAGGCACAAATCAGTCTCGCAGTGGCACGCATGCACAGTGCTACCTCAGCGCTGACCCCTCTGAAGATTTTTTGCTCCCGCTAGGTTCTAGCACCTCTGGCGTAGTACCCAGCAGTATGAATGAGTGATGAATACTTGTCCAAGAAGATCAAGAATTACGGTAGGTATGTGATTTCCATTTCTTTCCCCCTTAATACAGCATCAGCTTTGTCTATGACATCACAGCTGACCAAGAAAAGTCAAGTCACCTACTCCCGTGTCGGTCACTAGTGATTTTATTTGTAATTTTTGACCAGGAAAGCAATAAGCTGGAACAGCTTGTTTTCAGGTGCGCCCTGGTGTGGGTTACATGGACCTGTTTTACTACAGAGGAACGTTAGCCATGACACCTGGAAAACTCCCCTTCTCTTCATCGATAAGTGCCATGGGGTCTTTTACTACCACCTTAACAGTGACCAGAGATGGGCTGAAGAGACCTCGGTTTAATGTCTCATTTGAACGATGGCACCTGAACAGTGCAGTCCCCACCCCCCCCTTTTTTTTTTTTTTTTACTGCACTGCAGCATCCATTATGGTTATTACCCCAAGTACCTGGTGTGGGTCTAGTAGCCAGTGTCATAAATCCACTGGGAGGGGGTCAGGCCCTCTGCTTCCACAGTGCCCGACCTTCAGGTACGATTCATGAACAGGGGACAAACAGGGACACCCTCCTCTTTGCTTTGGGTACGAGCGAACTACCAGTCTCGAGTCCTGGGGTCAGTTATGAACCCTTTTTAGCTAGCACACCCAGGTAACTGGTCCAGATATCACACACTCTTCGGGGAAAGCAGTGCAATACTTGTTCTAGCGGGCATACAGCCAACCTGGTTCACAACCCCCTGCCGACTCAATTGAGACGCTGATATTTTCTTACCTTGCTGGATCTTTACACAGATATTTTGTTAGCATGGTTGCATATGGTGACACTCTAAGCAATTTAACAGTTATGTCAGAATTATCAATACCATCCCACCATTCACACTCAAAATGAGCAAGTTCCCAGGCAGGTTTAAGGAAAAACAAGGTTTACTAAAAATAGTAGATAAATACAGAATGTATATACATTAAGGTTACAGTGAGAAAAGAAATGGACAGTTACAAAAAAAAAATGCCTTGTAACTGATATAGCTAATGCTACCCCAGGTTTTCAGTTGGTAAATGATTTGGGCTGTTGCCTATCTTAGCAGAAGTGTCCCTTAGAAGTCCAGAAACAAAGATGACTCTTAGAAGTCCAGAAAAGACTGTCAGTCCTTTCAGCCAAGCTTCACCAATATCGGGGGAGGCTGGAATGTCCCTCCCTCCCTCCTTATGATGTCACAGGTCTGAGCTGCTAGTGTGAGGTCACACACAGTCCTGCATACTTAAATCTGTAACATGCAACTGCATAGGCAAAACAGGTTAGATTACTACTTGATTGAAATCTGCAAATAGAGCAATATTTTTTTTTTAATTAGAACAAGACAGTCTGTCTTCCTCAGAGTATGGTTTACGACACCGTTTGATGTTGCAGAAATATCCTGTAAGGTTAATTCACATATGATTTTCAAAAACGGTCTCCCTCCTGTTATCCTATAAAATGTAACCTTTTACAGCAGTCTTCCTAAATTCAAAGCAGTTGTTTTTTTTTTTTTATAACCTGGTTGTATGACAGCTACACAGGTTTTAGCAGGTAGGTGTTAAAACAGGAAAGGAAGCGCTAGCCAGCATATCCTCTAGGTCAGCGAGAGGGCAGACCATTCCCCCCCCCCCCCTTCTTTTAAAATCCAATGTCCCATGAGGCTCTGCTGCTTGGCCTGTTTCCTAAACAGGACTGCCATACAAAACATATTTTTATAAAAAAAAAAAATGATATACACATAACTGGCAGATGGCTATGCCCATTACAGCCAGGACCTTAAAATCTTTCAGCTGCAGAGTTGCACATGCTCCTTAATGAGCTACTGATTCAAGTGAGGTCACACTGCTTGTAAGGTATGAAGGAGAATAAAAGTGGTGCCAGTATATTAGCTACCAGATAAAGTTCAGCTGTTAAAATCATATCTAATGTTATCAAGTATCAAATAGATGGGTAGTTGGTTAGAAGGGAGGCAGCAGACGATGGTGGTCAGTGGGGTTAAATCAGAGGAAAGGGAGGCTACGATTGGGTTCCACAGGTATCTGTCCTGGGTCCAGTCCTCCTCCTCATGTTCCTTAGAGACATTGGTGAGGGAATCCAGGGCAGGCTGTGTCTCTTCGCAGATGACACAAGCCTATCTGGGAGGGTGGATAGTAAAGAGGGAATAAGGGATATGTAGAGTGACTTACAAAAACTAGAGGGGTGATCCAAAGTCTGGCAGTTAAAATTAAACATCAGAAAGTGCAAGGTAATGCACCTAGGGAGATGAAACCCCAAGACAGAGTACTGGATGGGTGGGGTGAGACTAAACTCTTAGATTCCATTTCTCTCCTCTGGTGCTTTCAGTAACAACTGAGCCAGCACAACAAGGCCCAGAGCAAGGCTAACGGGATGCTGGGATGTATCGTGAGGGGTAATACTTCCCCAATGCAGAACCCTGGTTAGGCCTTATCTGGAGTACTGCCTCCAGTTCTGGAGCCCTCACCTCAGAAAGGACAGGGATTGGTTGGAAACAGTGCAGCGCAGAGTAACGAAAATGATTCAGGGTCGGCAGGGCAGATACTGTGAGGAGCACTTCTAGGCACTAAATATGTCCTCGCTGGAAACCAGAATGGAGAAGGGCGATGTGATAGAGACCTTTAAGTTCCTTAAAGGAATTAATGAGGTAAACTGTGAGAAATAATTTACCCCGAATACAAAGTTGTGGTCACAAATGGAAATTAACAGGAGGGAGGTTCAGGAGGGACATGAGGAAGTACCTCTTTACAGAAAGGGTGGTGGAACCTCGGAACAGTCTGTTGGCCGAGGTGGTGGGTGCAAACACAGTTGGGGGATTCAAGCAGACATGGGACAGAAGAAAGTGAATAGTGGTCTCCCAGGGCGACAAGACCAGAAACACAGAAATCTAAAAATTTGACGTTAGATGAGGACCACCTAGCTCATCCAGACTGCCTATTTTTCCTACCCTCTACAGTGTTTCTTGTTTACCCTTTTTTTCTCTGACACTGTATATCTCTTGTGACGATCCCACACATTTTTGAATCCTTTCACCTTCTGTGCCCCCACGACCGCTGTGGGAAGGCTATTCCAAGCATCCACCTTCCTTTCCTTAAAAAAAAAAAAAAAAAAAAAAAGTACTTGCTCACATTACCCCTGATTCTACCTCCCTGCAGCCTCCTCTCATGACCCCTTGTTCTTGAGTATTTTCTTTTGTGAAAGAGGCTCCCCTCCTGTACCTTATTTATGCCCTAGAGGTATTTAAATGTCTCTATCATATCCCCCCCCCTTCTCTCTGGTGAATACATATTGAGATCTTTCAACCTTTCCTCATATGTCTTCTGGTGTAGCCCATGTGCCATCTTCGTCGCCCTTCTCTGAACATCCTACACTGCGTCTGTATACTTCCTGAGATGTGGCCTCCAGAACAGGACGCAGTACTCCAGATGAGGTCTCACCAGTGATCTGTAGAGGGACATCACTACCTCCTTCTGCTGGTGATGCTACTGGCCTTCTTTACTGCTTTCTCACAGTCTAGGTCAGTGGTTCTTAGACTTTGTCACAGTGAGGCTCCCCAAATCCATGGAAAAGATTTTGAGCCTCCCCCAAAAACTGAAATAATCTTGGGCCTCCCCAAGGAAAAATAACATGCTGTACTTTACGTAGTACACAATGAATAAATTGAAACCCCTTTGAGTACTTGGCTCACATTCAGTTCTTTCATTCGGTTCTTTGTGTTATACTGATGTGGAACCTTTGAGAAAGAGCTAAAGAGCTCTTGTGCTCAAAGGTGTTATCTGAATAACAAATAAAATAAACAAATATTATTATTCAGTTTATTGTAACAGCGCCCCCCCTCCCCCCCCGGCCAGCGTACTTGCTCTATTTTCATTCTTGAACCATTGTTACCCCTTGTTGCAGTACCTCCATGGGTCAGACTACTTTCTCTGTTCCCTCTCTCTATGAAATAACCTTCCTGTATACTTTGCCTCTCCCCCTCTTTCCCTGCTCCTAAGCAACTTCTCTGGGATTACTTTGCTCCTTCCTGCTATTGTTTATTTATTTCAGTTCTAGGATTACAATTACCTTTGAGCCCAGGGCTCTTTTACAAAGGTTCCACATTGCTCTTAGAACTTCTCTGCTCAATCATGGGCTGTTTGGGCTGTTCTGCCATCAGTCTACAAATTGATCAGTTACCGCCACTCATTATCAGTTTATCATTTACATTGTTTACACTGTTGTTCACTGTGTATTTCTTGATTGTTTTTTAGTTACCTTTTGAAATGTATTCACTACCTACACACCTGAAATGAGCCTTGGCTCATTCACCTTCCATTGTCACCTATTAGTAAATAAATATGTAAAATTCACCTACTATTATCTTCTTTCAGTTTGCTTCATCTCTTCACACAAAATACATAAAACTCAAAATTTAAATACTGTACTTTTTCAGACTTGCTTGAGCCTCTTGTGGAACAGGTTGGGGCCTCCCCAGGGAGGCTGGCCTCACCATTTGAGAACTCCTGATCTAGGTCATCCGATATAATCACCCCAGATCCCTTTCCTGTTTGGTGGCAGTCAGCAACTCGCCCCCATTAATTACTCCTCTTCCTGGTTCCTGCACCTTAAGTGTATCATTTTGCACTTCTTGGCATTGAATCTCAGCTGCCTTACATTCAACCACTCTTCCAGCTGGTTCTGGTCACTTCTCATTCCTTCCACCTCCCGCTGGAGTGTCAACCCTATTAGAGATCTTTGTGTCATTTGCAATTAGACATGCCTTACCCTCCAGTCTCTGTGCAGTGTCGCTAATGCAGACATTAAAGAGGACTGGGCCCAGTACAGAGTCCTGTGGCACCCTGCTGGTCACATCCCTAATCTTGGACTGAACTCCGTTCACCACCACTCTTTGCTTCCTGCCGCTCAACCAATTTCTAACCCTGTTTACCTCTCTTTGCCCGACTCCCATGTTGCACAGTTTGTTTATTAGCCTCCTATGTTGGACGGTGTCAAAGGCCTTACTAAAATCCAGCTAGGCCACATCCACTCCCCCTCCCGGTTTATCACCCCAGCCACCCAGTCAAAGAATTGTACCAGGTTTGTCTGGCAAAGGCCTACCTGCCGTGAACCCATGCTGCTTTGGATCCAGCTGGCTGCTGGCTTTGAGGTACGTTACAGTTCTCTGCTTGAGTAATGACTCCGTCAGTTTGCCCACCACTGAGGTTAGGCTGACCCCCCAGTAATTTGTCACCTCCTCTTTACTCCCACTTTTGTGGAGAGGGATGATGTGCGTCCTTCTGCAATCTTCCAGCACTGCCTAATCTCTAATGACTGCACCTCAGTCTCTAATGACAAAAACTACAGTCCTCTGGGACCACCTCAGTCTCTAATGACAAAAACATTTTTTACCACAGAAGCAGCAGCAGTGAATAGGGAGGTGAATGGGGATAGGAGGGGGCGGGTTAGTACTCCGGATGAAGAAAAGGTTCCAGGGATTATAGGGAATATGGGCAGACTTGGATGACCTTGGGCCTTTTTCTGCTATCGTCTATGTTTCTGTGTTTAAGTAAACAAACAAAAAAAAAATCTTTCTAATGAGAAAATGGAAAAGAAAACTACTTCAGAAATAAAATGTAACAGGCTACTTTTAACACACTTACAGCTTTTATCTGCCACTTTCAGTACTGCTAGCTCTTTAAAATGATCTATACAGTGATGCTTTCCTGCAAGAATATCACATTCATTTTATTGCTTAACCTCTTAATAGCAAACTCCTTTCCTTTTTTTGTTGTCCAGTTTGATCGGCTCTCCTTAATTTCCTTTTTTTTTTTTTGCACAGTACTTACAGAATAGTGTGTGGGCAACCATGCACAACAGGGCTATTTTCCCATTGAGGGGCTATTGTGTCATGATGGTGATTGTAAGAGCAATATTGGAGAGATTCTGTTTGTTATAACATCCCTGAGATGGGAGCCCAGCCCAGTTGTGATCGTTGCTAGCACACTGATTTTTAAAAAGTACAGTTCTACTAGCGTGGATATGTTGTTAATCCACACTCTCTGGCATGTCCCTTTCCCCTTTAAACTTGCTGGAAGTCTTCAAGCTGGCTCCTCCCACCCACCCAGGTGGTAAATACCTCGGCTCCTCCCCATGACGCCAGATCTTCCTTTTCCCTGGAAGATGCAGGTCCCACGTGCTACTTCTGTACCTCGTAGGCCCTGGTTTCTAAACGTCAGTTTTACCGCAACTTGCTATCAGACTCATTAGAGTTTGCAATTCCGATTCGGATATGGAGGACAAATCGTCCTCTGGATTTCGCCGGTGTCCCTGTAGCCAGAAAATGTCACGCACCGATCCCCACCTAGCATGCGTGTACTGCCTCGGTAACTGACACGACACCTCATCGTGTACAGTTTGTTTGGCCTTCCATCCCAACATTCTGGATGACCGCAAGGTGTGCCTTCAGCTGGGGAGACTGGAGAAAAGGAACCCGCCGGTGAAATCCAAAGAGGCGAGGTGGGCGGTTTCTGCGGCCGTGGGATTCGCCAAGCAATTGGAACAGATAAAGGCATTCGAGGAGGAAGCGGCTCAAGCTTCTATCGGTTGAAGCATCTTTGTTCCCCCTAAATCTCGGCTTGACTTTTATGGGCTCCTTTCAGAAGTTGTGCCAGTCTCTCCCCACCAGGGGTGAAGCACCCTCGGGCTTGCACTCCTCCCGCCCTTGGAAGAGTGACAAAGACCCCAAGTCGTCTTCCTCCAGAAGAAGACGCTCCTGGGACCGAGAGAGGTCAGAGTCCCAGGAACACACGGTCTTGACTTAGGTCGAGATTGCATCTTCGGCCACAGAGTTTACGGATCTTCCGTCGGGTCAAGGCACCAAGACCGAGGAAGCGGCTGAACCGGCCAAAATTACGCTCAATCCCATCGAGCCCTTATCGCAGAGTCCTGTTGACAATTCCCTAGAAAGGACCCCGGTTCTTTCTTTTCCCAACGAGGAGACTGTACCTTTGGGTAACCTCATCGAGGAAATTGTTTCGTAGCCTCGGTTTTCCCCAACTCCAACATCCCCTGATTGAACCAGCCGACCCCGTCTGTCTCAATCGCAGACCAGGACCCCTTCAGTTGAAAACCCCAAAGAAAGGTCACAAACACTCCAGAAAAGGTGTCGCCATCAATCCTCATCCTCATCCTCCTCGGATGAGGAGAGACTTCAACGGAAACTCTGTCGACATTATGAGGATCTCATGTGGCAACAGCTGATTCTGACCGATCAAAAGCCGGCTCCCACCTTCCGGGCCGATGCCGACCCCTCCGGAACTGAAGGCTTCAATTCCCCAACCCGTGGGGCTGGCCCGTATTCCGGCTTGGCCTATATCGATCTCCCCACTGATTTTGGTGGAGCCACCACCTAAGCAGCCTCAGGGAGGGGCTTCCTTGAAAGAGGACCAGACAGACAGACACCAGACTGCCCTTTCGTCTGTCCATCACTGTTGTCCCCGATCGCCCTCGGCACATTGAGGGAGACATAGGTGGGAGATCGTTGCATCCAGACTCTTCGGACTCTGATGCCACTGGTTTGCACTCACATCCGGGGGATGACAAGTCATCAGTGGCAGGTTTGGAGGACGGTCCTTCCTCTTTCAAAGGCATCCTCCACCTGATTTCCAAATTGACTGGAATGCCCCTGGAGCCTATCCAGAAGAAGGAGGAATACCCCCTTATGGATTCCCTCAAAAGGGGGGATACCCCAAAGGAGGTCTTTCCAGTGGCCGAAGCCATTGTTGGCGCAGTCCTCGAGCTCTGGCAGCATCCTTCCTCCTGTCCAGCTCCGTCTGCCCGCATGGCCCACAAGTATACGGTACCCATGGGGTCCATGGTGGGGTTCACAGAGCATCCCTTGGCCAAAAGCCTTGTGACTGCTTCTGTGTTCAGACGCACTGGCAGCTCAGCCGACACTGACTGCCCCCAGGACAAGGAGTCCAGGAATATGGACCATTCTGCCCGGAAGGTATATGCAGCTTCTTCCTTAGGCCTTCGTCAGGCCAGTTTGGCTGTTATCATGGCACACTTCTCTCACGCCCTCTTCCCTCATCTCCCAGTGGACTTGCAGACCACTGTGAAGCAAGTCCATGACCAGGGCTGTGCTGTTGCAAAACAGCAGCTCCAGATGGCACTGGACATTGGAGATTCCTGTGGGCCGCTCCTTAGCAGCCGCAGTGGCCACTCGCTGCAGGGCCTGGCTGAGGTTATTCTCCTTTCTGGCAGATACTCAGCACAAGTTAGCTGACATTCCCTTCCTAGGCACCAACCTCTTCAGTCCAGGAGTGGCTGGTCACCTCCAGCGCATAGAGCAGTCCAGTGCCTCCTTGGATGCTGCCTCTGCGAAGCGTTAAGGTTATTCGGGCAAGAACCAGCAGAAGTGCAAGAAGCAGCCTTTTTGGCACTCTCTTCCTGTGGTTAGACAGCCCTTCTTTCAAGGAGGCCAGCAGCAGCAGGCTCAAGCTTGATGCCCCAGGCCCAAGCAGGGTCCTCAACAGCCCCGTAAAGGAGGCAGAGGTGCTGGTCCAGGAGCCTCTTCCTCCTCTAAGCCTGCTCAGTGACTGGTTGCGGGGTGCCACCCCTACACCTGTCACACCAGCTCTGGGTCCTCACGTGGGGGGCTGGCTCCGACACTTTCTTTCCGCCTGGTCTGGTATCACTTCGGACAGGTGGGTTCTGGAAGTGGTCGGTCAGGGACTGCCTCTGGAATTCGAGCTGTACCCTCCCAACCGAGCCCGTGCCCCTTGGGAGGAAAGGATTTCAGCTTGCACTCAGTCGGCCCTGCAAGATGACGTCGCTCAGCTCCTCTGCAAGGAGGCGGTAGCTCCAGTGCCTGAGCCTTCTACAGACCCAGGCTTCGTGTCCAGGTATTTCCTGGTGCCCAAGTGGACAGGGGTTGGCGCCCCATCCTAGATCTACACAACCTGAATTAATATCTCAGGGCTCGCGCCTTCCGGATGGTAACTCTGAACCAGATCATACCATCCCTGGAGCGAAAAATGTGGTTCTGTTCATTGGCTCTACAGGACGCGTTCTTTCACGTCCCAATCCGTCCGTTCCCACCAGTGATTCCTCTGCTTCAGGGTTAAGGGTACCCTGTACGATTTCCGAGCTATGCTGTTCGGCCTGTCAGTGGCCCCTCTGGTCTTCACCAAGTGCATTGCAGTGGTGGCGGCCTGTCTTCGGAGTCGAGGATTTCGGATATGCCCTTATCTCGACGACTGGCTCTTGGCAGGTTCCTCCCTTCAGGAGGTGGAGAGGTCCAGGGATCTGGGCCCTCCGAACCTGCTCCCAGCTTGGCCTCTTGATCAATGAGGCCAAGTCGGAACTCGTGCCCTCTCAGGTGATGGGCTTCATCGGGGCAGAGCTAGACTCTCGTCAGACAGGGTGGAGGTTCTTCAAACAACATGAAGTCTTGCTATATTATGACAATTGCAGTGAGTCCCCATCTTCGAACTGCTCCAGAGGTGAAATAGTTAACTTTCCGTGCAGGCATGGAACTTTGAGCGCGAGCTCGGTTGGAAACTTTGTCTGTTGTTGCTCAAACACAAACTATCAGATTCTTTACTCCGCCTCACTGAACAGTCGCTCCGGAGATTTCTCCTTCTGCTCGGTTTATTTTGTCGGTTAAAAGTATTATTTTATTGTTTTTTTTACCGAAATTAAACCGCAACCGGTCGGTTCAAGCTCTGTCTGTGGTAATGTAAGTACTAGATAGGATTTACATTTTACTTTCTGTGTGGAACTTGTAAACGTATTATCGGTTCAGTTTAAACCGATCAGGTTGTTTTTAAAAACACTACTAGTCCTTTTAGAGTGCGGTTCCCGGTTCTTATCGGTTGTAAAAAAAAAAAATGGATTTCATTACGGTTTTTTCCACGACCTGTGACACGGTTGGGAACCGATAAGAGAGTCTTGCTTAGCGGATTGCTATAAAAGGGCAAGTTTGGTTAGGCTGGCACCATGTCTGAGAAACCCAAAAGAAAAACCGGGCCCACTGGGTTTCAGCACTGTAGTGTTTGTGGGGAAGCCTTTGCTAAGGCTGACCCCCACACCACCTGTGTTTATTGTCTGGGATTTGACCACCTCAATGCAGACTGCAAGATTTGTAAGAATTTCCCTGCTGCCACCATAGAAAAGAGTTGGTAGGCTCAGGGAAAGGGAGGCCAAAAAGTCCGTTGACCCGGATGGCCAGCCTGGTTCGGTTCCAGCCGAACCGAAGGGGGTGCCCTTTGACCAGGGCGAGACTTCCTCGGGCAAATGAAGAGCCGGCTCTGAAGAGCCGGTTTCAGCAAAAAGGACTAGAAAGTCAGCTGGTTTGGAGCCAAAAGTCCTCTCTCCAGCCGCTGAGGAAATAGCTAAAGCAATTCAAATTGTACAGTCTTTGTCCCCGGTTCCGACCGAACAGACACCATCAGGGGGACGCTCGGTTCGGCCGGTTCCACCGGTTCAGGATTATGATTTTGAGGAATTTTTTGAACCGGAGGAGGGGGAAGAGGAATATGAGGAGAGTGAGTGTGGCTTTGAAGGTCTGGATGTGCCCATTGAACCGGACATCTCTCCAGACAGACCTTTTAGGGGTTTCTCCTCTCAGGCTCTCTGAGTCCCCTTCTCATTTCATGTTTTATAAAAAAGTTGCTGAAACTCTCCAGCTCCCTGTTGAGGAAGCTGTTGATGACCAAGAGGAGCCTGATTATGTAGAAATGATGGATATTCCAGAGTCTAGGAGACTGTCTATTCCCTTGCATAAATCTTTTCGGAAGCAGACAGTAAAAGTTTTGCAGACTCCTAACACTATACCTCCTGTGGATAAAAGGATGGACAAGAGGTATACTTTATCAGGCTCTGATACGGAGTTCCTCTCACAACAATGCAGCCATGTGGGGGTAGTGCAGGCTGCAGCCTGTGACGAGGCGAATATTCCCCTAGCTTCACACCCCCCCCGAAAAGGACTCCAGGAGGATTGATGCTATGGCAAAGAAACAGTACATGGCAGCATCCTTGGGACTCAGACAGGCAAATTATATGGCTTATGCTGCTAGGTACCAGAAATCCAGATGGGATACTGTGCTGGCTCTAGCAAAGCAGGTCCGTGACCAGTTTGCCAGGGAGCTGGAACAGGTGGCTATGGGCGGTATTGAGGCATCAAGGTGCAATTTACGTGCTGCAGTAGACTCTAATGATGTTTCATCAAGAGTCATGGCTACATCTGTGGCACTTCATGGAATAGCTTGGCTCAGATGCTACACCTGTCACAGGATACCCAGTCTAAGGCCATGGATTTTCCTGTTGTGGGCAATTCTCTGTTTGGGGACCAAACAGAGAATTACATGAAGAAGATGGATGAATATAGGACCACCTATAGGAGTGCACAGGCTAAGGAAAAGCAGGTCACTCCTCAAAAGCAGCTACCCAAGGGCAGGGGCAGGCCTTTTCATAGGCCTTTTTACCAAGCCCAGGCCTCCTCTTCTGCTTATGCTCAGAGGGGGTTTTTTAGAGGGAGAGGCAGACAGGGTTCAAGCAGGCCTGCTTCTACCCCTCAGCCCAAAGTCCCTGCCAAACAGGCACCCTGATGGGGTAACCAGGGCCGATTCTCATCTACTAGTAGGGGGCAGGCTGGCTTACTTTGTCCAGGACTGGAAGTCTCTAACGTCAGACAAGTGGGTCCTGGAAATAATAAGCCAGGGACTGGTTCTCAGCTTCAAAAAATTTCCAAAGATGAGAGCCAGATCTTTTCCACCTGCAACTCCATCAGAGGCACTAGCCCTAGAGGCAGAGGTCTCTACCCTCCTGGCTCTCAGAGCCGTGGAAAGGGTTCCACCCCTACACCAGGGCAAAGGTTTGTACTCCAGGTACTTCCTTACCCCCAAAAAAGTCCGGAGAATGGCGGCCCATCCTGGATCTCAGATACTTAAACAAACACCTTTTAAAACCAAAATTAAAAATGGTGACTCTGGGAATTATTCTACCCTCTCTAAGGCCAGGGGACTGGTTAGCGTCCCTGGACCTCAAGGATGCCTACTTCCATATTCTCATCAGAAGCTCCCATCGAAAGTACCTCAGGTTCAAGCTGCCCTCAGGCCATTACCAGTTCAGAGCAGTGCCTTTCAGCCTCACCTCTGCTCCAAGGGTATTCACCAAATGCCTGGCAGTAGCAGTTGCCTATTTAAGAAGGCAAAAGATTGCCATCTTTCCTTACCTGGACGACTGGCTCATAGTAGGCCAGTCCCCAGACCAGGTCAAATTACATCTTCAGATAACGCAGCAACTGCTTACCTCTCTAGGTTTCCTTCTGAATCTCTCAAAGTCCGTTCTAGAGCCTGTCCAGCTTCTCACCTTTATAGGCGCAGAGCTGAACACACAGGAAGCCAGGGCCAGTTCCATTTGAGAGCTTTTTGGTCTCAAAGAAGGGATCCTCTTACCAAGTTGATCCCAGCAACTCGAACCCTGATCCAAGCCTTACAGTGGTGGCAGGACCAGAGCAACCTGAGACAAGGGGTTCCCTTTCTCATTCAGTCTCACTCTTTAACCCTTACTACAGATGCATCCCTCTTGGGGTGGGGAGCTCACATGGGCGACCTCACTACCCAGGGACTGTGGTCCCCCCCGGAATCTCTACTCCATATCAACCTGTTGGAGCTCAGAGCAGTTTTTCTAGCACTTCAAACCTTCTCCAAATCTGTTCAGAACAAGATTGTACAGGTCAGAACAGACAACACCACTACAATGTGGTACATCAACAAGCAAGGGGGCACTCGGTCTACAGCCTTGTGCACCGAAGCAATGAAGTTGTGATCTCTGGCTTACTCCCTGAACACTTCCCTTACGGCAGTTCACCTCCCAGGCAAAGACAATGTCCTGGCAGATGCTCTCAGCAGGATTTGTCAGGGTCATCACGAGTGGTCACTGGATCCACTGGTCCTGGGAGTAATATTTGCCAGATGGGGCACCCCGCAGATAGATCTTTTTGCAGCCCCAGACAATCACCAACTTCCCCTGTTTTGCTGCAGGCCCCCAGTGCTGGGCTCAGTCCCTCTGGATGCCCTAGTTCTCAATTGGGAAGGGAAGTTTCTATATGCCTTTCCTCCCTTCCCTCTCCTTTTCAAAGTGCTAGTCAAAATCAGATCCCAATCCTGCACGGTCATTCTGATTGCTCCAGACTGGGCCAGACAACCCTGGTATCCACTCTTGCTGTCCTTAGCAGTCCACCCTCCCCTCTGTCTTCCCAGGAATCACAATCTGTTAACCTGTGCCCAGGGGAGGGTTTGGTATCCGAACCTCAAATCTCTCAATCTCAAGGCCTGGTTCTTGAAGAGTTAGAGTTTGCTGATCTGCACCTCTCTCAAGGTGTAATGAATATATTGAAGGCTTCTAGGAAGCCTTCCACCAGGGCTACTTACAATTCCAAATGGAAAAGGTTTTCCATATGGTGCTCGGAAAAGCATATTTCTCCAGATTCTCCTGATTTACCCACAGTCCTGGATTATATGGTTCATCTAAACACGGTGGGGCTAAGACCAGCTACCCTGAAGGTATATTTGGCAGCTGTGTCTGCTTTTATTTCAGCAGATAAACCCTCTTCTCTTTCAGCTCATCCTGTATTTTCCAAGTTTTTTAAGGGGTTGCTTCATACCAACCCTCCATTCAGGGATCCTGCCCCTGCCTGGGATCTTAATGTTTGCATTGCTCAGCTTATGCAACCCCACTTCGAGCCCTTGTCTTCAGCTGAACTTAAGTACTTGACTTGGAAGACTGTGTTTCTGGTAGCCATCACCTCTGCCAGACGCATAAGTGAATTACAGGCGTTGTCAGTGGGGCCGGATTTTCTCTTTTCATAGAGATAAGATGGTCCTCCGGACTAACAGGAAGTTTCTACCTAAGCTGGTTTCAGATTTCCACCTTAATCAATCTGTTTCTCTTCCAGTGTACTTCACTGACCATTCCTCCTCTGGTGAGAGGAGGTTGCACAGCCTAGACGTGAAGAGAGCCCTTAGTTACTACATAGAGCGTACCAAGGGTCACAGGTTTGACTCCCTCCAACTGTTCCTCACTTATGGAGAGGTCGGTAAAGGGAAGCCAGCCACTAAAAGATCCATTGCCAGGTGGATTGTCTCTTGTATCCAATTCTGTTATGAAAAGCTGGGAAAAGTTCCTCCCTCAGGCCTGAGGGCTCACTCTACCAGAGGTACAGCTGCTTCTCTGGCTGCTGCCAGGGACATCCCTATTCTAGAGATATGTCAAGCAGCTACTTGGAAAACAGTTCACACTTTTACCAAGCATTACTCCTTGGATATCCAGGCTAGGAGTGATGCTCGGTTTGGCACAGCCGTGCTTCAGAGCCTATTCCCTAAGTAGGTTCTGTCCCTCCTCCTTGAGGTACTGCTGTGTAGTCTGCAATTGTCATAATATAGCAAGACTTATGTTGTTTGAGAAGAAAAATTACTCACCTTAGTAATGTTGTTTCTTCTAGTGGAGTCTTCTATTATGACCGCCTCCCTGCCCTCCTCAGAACCTCTTTTTGGACGGTGGTGTATCAGTGTTGGTACTTCATTTATGCCCACTTGGTTGTTTTTCACCCTTCCCTATTTTGGGGTGAATTAGTGTTGTGTTTTTCATTTTCTGAGTCTCCTGACTTGAGTTTTCGTGTTGAGACCAGAATATGTGTGTTTGTTAGTAGCCAGTTGGCTAGTGTAGGTTTACAGCTTCCACACAGAGCCTTAGTGAGTTTTAGCTTGTAAAGATCTGACAGTTTGTGTTTGAGCAACAACAGACAGAGTTTCCAACCGAGCTTGCGCTCAAAGTTCCATGCCTGCATGGAAAGTTAACTGTTTCACCTCCGGAGCAGTTCGAAGATGGGGACTCACTGCAATTGTCATAATATAGCAAGACTCCATTAGAAGAAACAACATTACTAAGGTGAGTAATTTTTTCTTTCCTCCTTTGCCCGATCATTTCTGGTTGACACGTGCGCCCTGCCTGGGACTTTCTGCGCCTTCTGGGTTACATGGCAGTGTGCACCTCAGTGGTCCATTGGGCCAGGTGGCACATGCGCCCCCTCCAGTGGGAACTGGCCGCCCAGTGGACTCTGCGCCATAGTCAAGTCGACCAGCTGATCACTGTAACCCAGAAGATGTGGGATGCTCTCCAATGGTGGACCGCCCCAGAACAGCTGCAGGAAGATATCCTGTTTGTCCGCCCAGAGCTGACGGTCGTCCTGATGACCGATGCCTCTCTCATGGGCTGGGGAGCCCACATGGGGGACAGCAGGGCCCACGGGTTCTGGACCCCCTTGGGGTCCTGATGCCACATCAGCCTGTTGGAGCTCAGATCAGTCAGACAGGCGCTGTCAGCTTTCGTTCTTCAGCTCCGGGGTCAAGTGGTTCAAGTCCAGACAGACAATACCATGACCATGTACTACCTCAACAAACAGGGTGGCATGCACTCCCGTCTGCTGTGCAGGGAGGCGCTCTGCATCTGGACCCTCGTAAGTTGGTTGGAGGCGGATCTCCTAGCCATCCATGTGGCAGGGGTCTCAAACCAACTGGCAGATGCTCTCAGCCGCATAGGCCAGACGTCCCACGAGTGGTCACTCCATCCAGAGGTAGCTTACAGTCTTTTCTCCTGCTGGGGCAAACTGTTGGTGGACCTGTTTGCCTCCAGGGAAAATACCAAGCTAAGACTGTACCATGCCTGCCCAAATCAGCAGGGCTTGCTGCAGGGGGATGCCTTCTTGAGGCCGTGAACCCCAGGCCTCCTCTACGCCTTCCCTCGATCCACAGGGTGTTACTCAAGGTGAGGAGGGACAAGGCAAAGGTGATTCTGGTAGCCCCAGATTGGCCACACTAGTTCTGGTACCCAGATCTCCTCAGCCTCAGCTGCAGGCCCCCGGAGTGGCTTTGTACATGCCCGGACCTGATATCATTGAACCAGGGGAAGGCATTCCATCCAGACCTTCAGTCCCTGCACCTCACAGCCTGGTGCCTGAGCAGCTAGAGTTCTGGATCTTTCCGAGGATGTCTACACCATAGTGGAGGCATCTCGTAAGGAATCGACCAGGAAATGTTATGCCTTCAAGTAGAAAAGATTTTCCATTTGGTGTCGGGGTAAGAGTCTGGACCCCTTATCCTGCCCTGTGACTGACATTCTAGACTACCTTTGGTCTCTCTCCAAAGGGGGTCTACGGTCATCGACCCTTAGGGTGCACCTGGCAGCCATTTCTGCTTACTGGGCGTGGGCTGGTCAGCTGACTTTGGCTCAGGAGACAGTGGTCGGGTGCTTCTTCAAAGTCCTGGATCACATATTCACTCTGGTGCGTGAACCTCTACCTCTGTGGGATCTAGTGCTGGTTTTGGCAGAGCTCATGTGCAGGCCATTCAAACCCATGCATAAATAAGTATTAGCTCTCACACTTGTGGAAGACTGCCTTCCTGGTGGCTATCACATCAGCCAGAAGGACAGGGGAACTCCAGGCGCTTTCAGTGGACTCCCCTTATCTGGTCTTCCACAGGGACAGAATTGTCCTGTGCCCCCACTCGAAATTCCTTCCGAAGGTGGTTTCAGAGTTTCACCTTAACCAGGTGTTGTCTTTGCTGGCATACTACCCTAACCACACCTTGGACGCCGAGTACAGACTCCATACTCTGCACCTCAGACGTGCTCTCTCCTATTATAAGGAGAGGATGGCGGGAATTCGGGGAGAGGTTCGCCAGCTGTTTTTCACCTACGCTGAAGCTGCTTCTGGTAGACCTGCAGCCAAACGGACCATTGCACGATGGATTACATCATGCATAGGTCTGTGCTATGAGTTGGCAGGCAAGGAGCCTCTCAGAGGGATAAGAGCTCATTCTGCCCGCCATACTGCTGCTTCGGTGGCTGCTTCCAGCGACATCCCTATCCAGGAAATCTTTTGGGCTGTTACCTGGAAGTCGGCAAACACCTTCATTACCCATTACCACATCAACCTTGAGTCACGCGGGGATGCTGATTTTGGGGCCTCGGTTCTCCAATCTCTATTTCCTAAGTAGGGGGTGTGCGCCTTGCCTCCTTCCTCCCGGAGAACTGCTAGGAGTCTGCCAGAGAGTGTGGATGAACAACATATCCACGCTCCTAGAAGAACAGGTTACTCACCTGTAACAGTAGTTCTAGGAGTGGTATATGTATTGTTCATCCTGTCCTACCACCTTCCCTGGCTTTAGGCGTACAACCTTGCTTCCAGCGGGCTAAGATCTGGTGTCATGGGGCGGAGCCGAGGTATTTACCACCTCGGTGGTTGGGAGGAGCCAGCTTGAAGACTTCCGGCAAGTTTAAAGGGCAAAGGGACATGCCAGAGAGTGTGGATGAACAACATATACCACTCCTAGAACTACTGTTACAGGTGAGTAACCTGTTCTTACCCAAATTACTGAGACAAAAACAGGTTTTACCACAAAAGAAGCAGCATTCTCCTTGGCACCAGTTGTCCCCACACCCCATGGCCAGAGAGGCGCTCTGAATTCCACGCTCTCTCACTCCCATGGACATGGCAGCAGGGAGCCAAATAAACAAGCACAAATTTCTCTTTGGTGCTGAACGTGTCTGATCCTCACCGGTGGCATTTTCAAGAATGCTGCTGTGACAGCCAGCCCAGTGGTGCAGAGAGCTGAAGTGCTGGGCGCCATACCTGCCATCTCGCATACGACCTGGGTTTGGGAATGGACCCGGGTTGCTGGGGGTTAGCCAGGGGTTAAAAGATTGAGTGCCCTTGGAATTGCAATACTCTCCTGGGGTGGGGGGCTTGCCATCCCAGCCTTTGACTGCCACCAGGTGAAGGCCTGGTGGCAGTGTGGGTCCTAACAGCATAGGAGAGAAGGTCTGTAGTACTTGCGTGCCTCCACATGCACATACCTATGTGTGCTGCTGCATCTGGGGGAAAAATGGAAAAGTGGAACATGCGGGCTTAAGGAAGCCCTGCCCACTTTACCCCAACCCATGCCCTGCCCCCCACTGACCTCTGGAGAATGTGGATGTTTGCTGAATACTGGGGGGGGGGGGGGTTAGTTGGTGGCAGCTGGGACAAGGCTAACAGCCCTGCCCACATGAACCAAAGGAGAAAAACCTTTACGAGAAAAAGGAAAACGAACACTGATGCAACCATTTGTACAGCTTGGGCGTAAGCTGGAGTGAAAGTGGAAGACAAGGGCAAGTACAGCAGGCACATGGATTTTTTTGTGGGGGGGGTCAGAAAGCAGTACCTTAGCTTTGACGTCACTGCTGTGGTGCAGCAGGGCTTTTGAGACCATTGATTTCCACATGCAGTAGACCCGGAACCATATACTAGTACCCGTTTTTTGCTGGGAGGAAAATACGTGTGCGTGTCTGTATAGTCATTGCAAAAAATCAAAAAAAAAAAAAAAAACTGCATTAATGTACCAGTTAGGGTTCAGGTTTTTTTTTTTTAAACAAACTTTATTTATGCATCCAGACCCCCAGGCATCCTTCAGGAGTGCCCACACGGATGCTGCCCTAACTCCTGGCCTGAACCCCTGCTTCTCCCAGGCTCTATTCCCCTGAACAACTTAAGCAGGCCAGGCCCCGGATCACCTCCGGGGCTGGTTCCGCCCTCCACTGGTGATCAACTCCTAAGTGTGAGGTGCCTTACCTTCTGTCATCTGGTTGGCCCATGAAGAGACCTGGGTGCGCTTGGGCCGGCATAGGGGTGTGGGTGCTCCACTGGGGCCACCGTCCTGTCACCGGTGATTTAAAGGGATTTATTTTCTTGTTTACCCCTCCCCCCGAGTGCAGCCGTGCAATAGCATCAACACATGGTTATCCTGTAGACTCCCACCGCGCTCGTCCCCAATTCTGTTCTTGTGCTAGTAATACCTGCAGTCTCCACGGGGTCTCTACTGCGCCAGGAATCCCCGGATCCCTCCTGGGAAAGGAGAGCTGTCCTCTGTGGACGCTGATTATCTCCCTCCTGCTGACTCCCAGCACTCTGGCTCGCTCCGAACCGGGTTGCTGGCGTGGCAGTGTGGCGTCAGCGCCTCAACCTTCCGTGCCACTGGGTCGGCTAGTTAAGGTTCAGGTTAAAGTGACAAAAGTAGGGAAATGTGGTGTTTTATTTTACTAGAAAAGACACCGTTGAGAACTCATTTGCAGGGTGGTCCTTGAAGGTCATTAGCAAAAAGAGATTGAACAATAATACAAATACAAAACAGAGGAATGCTCTTTACACAGTGACGACAGTACAAGTTATACATTGTGTACCTAACAAGG
The DNA here is from genome assembly GCA_016271365.2 of Neoceratodus forsteri. Classification (NCBI taxonomy): domain Eukaryota; kingdom Metazoa; phylum Chordata; order Ceratodontiformes; family Ceratodontidae; genus Neoceratodus; species Neoceratodus forsteri. Next base: position 1,121,209,443 of record CM057451.1, on the reverse strand, counting down.
AATACCCTGGATTATCAGTCAGAACAGGTACATTAGGATAGGACAATAGAGTTCAGAAGGAGCGTTGGGGGACAGAACCAGTGTTGGGGGAAGGGGAGCTCTGGCATGAAATGGACAGGAGAGAAGAGTGATAGAGAAGATAAGGAAGAGGAAAGAACAAAATGAGTACAGGGGTAGAACTGTAGGGATGGGGCAACTACAGGGGTGGCAATTTAGGCAAGTGCTGAGTAGTAAGTGCAAAAGAATTTTGCAATCCTAATTCCCCACACCCAAGCAGTAAAAGTACATTTGTTTTTTGGGTCTCTGGAGTCTTTGCAAATCAGTGTTGAGTTCTTCTTGGGGTTGTCAACTCTAATGCCGACCCCTCCCCCCAGCCCGTTATCTCCTGTGCAACCCAGAAGGTACAGCTCGAAGCCAGTGTCTCATAGTGTACCAAATTCAAAGGTAGAGAGCTGTCATAGGCACATGTTGCCAACACAATGTGCTGTAGCTTTCTTCATGCAGGACCCTATGGGTGGTGCGTAAAGAAAGGAGATGATGTCTGACCATGTTTGCTTAAGTAAGAGGGTGAGCACTAGGTTGACAACCCCTGGGAAGATTCCACCACTGATTTCTCCAGGACTCCGAAGACCCAAAACTTTATTGTTCTTTCCTTTTGCTGCTTGGAGTGGGGATGGGGTCCTGAGTTAAGGCTGGAAACCCGAACACCACATCTCCCTACATTTGTTGCTTTAGCATGAACCCTAACTGGTGTATTAATGCAGTTTCTGCAATTTTCTGTCTTTGAGGACTAGTAGAATATTCTATTCATTCATGCAGGTCCCTTCGGGAGACGTCCATCTGGCTGTGGAGGGCCCGCTGCACTTTTGTGCCTCCATAGATGTAGACGTGCAGGGTCTTTTGGACCTCACACTACATGTGAAGTGTATCAGACTACACAAGTTCAGTGAGACACCAGTCTTGTTTTGTGAGGGCCCACAAAAGCAGATTGCTGTGTGAGAAAAGAATATTCTGGGGGAAAAAAAATGTTGTTCTGTAAGGCCAGCTTCTTGTTTTGTGACATTTTTTGTGACCTGATGAAAGAAAATGCTGTCTCGGGGAAACAAGAATGTAGAAAAAACTAAGCCCAGAATGCGCTGTGAGAAGGCATCCCCTTCCATAAGCTTATGAAAGAATATGGAAAAAAAATTAAGTGCAAAATCCTTTTTTTCCTGAAAAGGCGCCCAGTTTCCTGAGATTTTTGTGAGCTCGTGAAAGAAGATGCCTTCTCATGAAGGAAAAATTTGGAAAAAACACTAAGTCAAAAAACCTCGTTCCTGAGATGATATTCCTGTTTTTGTATGGCCCTATTCGTCTTTCACGAGCCTCACGAAAGAAGGATTTTTTCGATGTCCCAACAGCACATTTTGTGGTCATTTTCCAAAAAAGTAAGTCAAGAATCGAGCGAATTGGCTCACATTTTGCAAGATTTGCGTTTTTGTGTGTGTGCAGGGTATCATTTTATAGGTTTTAATTTTTTTGGAAAAAAGAAAATGAGATGGCTGCCACGCGAAAGAAGAATTTGGTCTCACAAAGGACGATTTCCACCTCATGAGAGGACTCCTCTTTCGTATGGCCAAATTCTTCTTTCGGATCCAACATCTATCTGAAAGACTGTACTGAACATGCTCAGAACCAAAATTCAAAATCCTTATAACTTGGCAGTGGATTAATATTTTTTCTCCAAGCCAACTGAAGATACCATTTTACCCTGAAAATTTCAGAACAAAATCCCAAACCTTCTGGTCTGTAGGCGATAACGAATAAAAACAGCAATTTAAAAAAAACAAACAAAAAAACTGATCCTCCCTCACCCAAAAAAAAACTGCACTATTCTGATCTTGGAATCCACACATCTGACTGGAACGAAATTTGCCAAATCAAGGGACCTTTCCGCCAAGACTGTGCATGCAAAATTTTGTGCAGTTCCGTTGAGCAGGGCAAAGCTGTTAAGGTGCAAAGTTAGAGGTTTAACATTAAACAGCCTACTCAACCCTAACTATACTTGCACTACTGCGCCACTTTAATTAATATATATATAATCACACATGATGGGCATGAGTGTGATATGGAAAATATTTTCATTCCTTTAGAGTGACCTCTTGAGTATCCAGAGGTCACTGTGCAGGAGTGAAGATATTTTCCATGTCAAACAAATGCACATCATGTATCCTATTTATACAATAGGGCCCCGTACTGTTGAAACTGCATTGTGTAAATAGCGCAATAGAAATGCAACCATTAGCGCAAAATAGCGCAGTATTAGTCAATTGCGCTATTTTGGGCTAATGGTGATGTTTTGCATGAGCCATTGAATAAATGTAAATATTTTCACTGGTGACGTCAGCAGCATTTATTCTCACTCTGGTGAGAATACATGTGTCCCGTCCCCCCCAAGTTTGTTTCCCTCTGGTCGCAGCACCATGAACCTCTCTCAGGCATCAGAGTCTGTATTCTGCCGGCCAGAGGCCCCCCTGAGCTGTACCTCCTCTCTCCCCTCATTCCTGCAGCCAGTACCCCGGGTCTAGGGTGGGTCCCCTTGCTCCTCTTGGGCGTGCTTACAGACAGACTCCGGCTACAGGGAAGGTCAGGGTGGGAGGACCTGGAAGGGAAGTCACGGTTGGCTCAGTGATGGACATGGGGGACTGGTGCTGTTGTTTTCCCCTTTTATTGTGCTTCCCTGGAGCTCGGACGTACAGTGATGTCCAGCCCGGCTGGTGCACGCTCCCGCACCCCCCCCCCCGATTGACATCCACTGCAGCTCCAATCCCCAGCCACTTGCAGCCGTGCACTGTGGTGCCTCCAGCCTCCGCTAGAGGTCACCAGTAAATCGGTAGGTGGGTCCCCCCTCCCACTCCCTGGGAAAGGCGAGCAGTCCTGGGAATGCTTAATCCTTTCCTCTCCCTGCTGACCCCTGATGACCCGGGCTCGTTCCCGAACCCAGATCACCAGCGTGACACGAGGTGTGGTGTCCAGCGCCTCAACCCTCAGCACCACCAGGCCGGCTAGAGAATACATGGTTTTGTTAGAAACGTTTACAACTTACCCCATTGCATAAGTGTGTGTGTGTGTGTGTGTGTGTGTGTGTGTGTGTATTTATAAAATGGCAAGAAAAATCTAGACATCTCATTGGCCAAGAGACATCAGCTGACTGTACATTAAATCTCTATATACGCACAGTCATCCTGGTCCTAAACCACATCATACAATGAGCAAATCAATCCTCCTACAACCAGAACCGATCTTCCATCACAAACATGGCTGCTACCTTTACACTATAAAAACCTTCAGTTGGGCCCTAAAATAAACCTACTTTAAATAAAAAAATAAATGAATTAAATGTTGTTTACCTGATCATCACGCTGTTCTTACACACAAACAAATTAGAAGTATTAAGTATCGTTTATAGTTTTCATTTCAGCTGTTTCTTTACTGAAAGTGAAAAATCCCCCTTCTGTCTTTACCTTATCATCAGGGAAATCTCTTTCGTTTGCCCTGACAGTGAGATAGTCTGTGGCTCTAAAACAGGCCTTTGTTGTCTGTGTGTACAGTATGTTAGGAGGGTAACATTCTACCAGTGGGACTGAGCATAATTTTCAATCCCTGTATTCAGGGCTCCAGATAAGGGGAGTGCCGACCTATTTCACTCACCTCATTTTAGGAAATACTCTTCAGAAAATGTTTGTGTACCAGTACTCACCCAGCATTTGTAAATACTCAATACTCCAAAGAATAGTGCTTCTTAACATAAGGAGCAGTTTTTCCAGATATACATCACGTGTATGCATCCCAGTTTTATTTTGCTCATTATACTTTAAATGTTACTCCTACCTGCCAACATTTTCTTGAGCATTGTTGTCACTTGATCAATTCTCATCTAAAAAAAACTACATTGTTTTTAAAAATGTACTCCTCACTCCACTGTGTCCAGACATTTGTATGCATCTGAATTTGGTTTTACTTGCCTCACTTTTAAACTGAGGAGTACAGTACTCATCCCAAAAAATCTTATATGGAGCCCTGCCTGTATTCCATGATAAACATTCTGTGTCTTGAATGTGGGGTAAAAATAGAAATAAAAAACATGATCAAGAAAGTAAGCAATATAGTAATGCTTTATAAACAAAGAGAAAAGGGAAGGGGCACAGTTACATAAGCAGATCCAAACTGCTTCAACTACATTGCTGCTGATTATAAAAGCACATAGATTTTAATCATATATAGGTGTTTTAGGTGAAATCTATCTCCCCCCCCCCCCCACACCACCAAAAAAGGCTACTTGGCAGGTTTAAATTTTTTTTTTCCCTTACTTACTTTTCACCTCAATTCTGTAGCGGTTTTCCTTTTATGTACTACATCACAGCACATAAGAAAAAAAATAAAAATGGAGAAGGTTGCCTTTAATGAAAGTATATAACTACAGTGTAATGTAAATTAAGTGTAAAACACTGTTTTAGACATTTACAGATGTTACAGTGCATTTATAAGATTTACATATTACAGAGAAAATGTTTATTTTCAACCAACTAATAATTTTACTGCAAAGTACTGTACTAGTTAATCTATTGCTGAGATGTGCTATTTTATTCATTAATAGGGACTACATTTTTTTCAAATTTTAGATATTGTAGAGGCAATGTATTGTACACTCTTTTGAAAATAGTAAATGGGGGTTAAAACTTAGAGTAAATCGGACATTCTTTTATGATAGTGGCCCATTTTATAAGTGTGATAAACCACACTAGGGTGTGCATTAAATGATTTTTAATGCACTTCCCAGCAGCGTAAGGACACTCTGCCTTTGGCCTTATGCCTTAGCATGCCCTTGGGGCGTGCATTAAAATCCTTTAATGCACACCCTGTCATGGTTTATTACTTACATATATATGAAAAGGGACAAGAAGGAAGGGATTGTTGGGCTTAAAAAGGGGGTGGAGTGGGTGGAGGATAATATGGGGGGAATGCAGAGATACTAAATGAATACTTCTTTCAGCCTTCACCAGGGAGAAGGACAGACCAGGGCCTTCAGGAGGGAAAAGAGGAGTAAAGGGGGGAGGGGACACAGCTGTAATGATTAGAGAAGGATAGAGTGGGGGAGGGGCTGCTGGCATTGAAGGTGGACAAATCCGGCCCGGACAGAGTACATCCAAGGGTAGTAAATGAACTGACTGAGGAGCTGGCCGGGCCACTGGCAGACCTATTTAATAGTTCACTAGAGTCAGGAGTGGTACCGTGGGACTGGAGAAAGGCACGTTTAGTGCTTCTACACAAAAGCTGTCCCAAGAATGACCCAGGGAATTACAGACCAGTCAGTCTGACTTCCATTGTGGATAAGCTCATGGAGACCATACTAAAGGAAAGATTGGTGGAATATCTAGAGGAGCATGGTCTCCAGGATGCGAGGCAGCATGGGTTCATGGAGGGGGGGGAATTGTGTCAAACTAATCTGATTGACCTCTTTGACTGTGTCACTAAGACAGTAGGCAGAGGCCAAATGGTAGACATACACTATCTTGATTTCAGCAGAGCCTTTGACTCTGTGCCCCAGAAAAGGTTGATCAGGAAGTTGGTGGATCTTGGAGTTGGGGAAAAGATGGCCAGATGGGTGGAAAACTGTCTGAGGGACAGAACCCAGAGGGTGGTTGTGGAGGGAGAGTTATCTGGTACCAGAGAGGTAACCAGTGGGGTCCCACAGGGCTCTGTGCTGGGGCCGGGGATGTTCAGTGTCTTCATAAGTGACATTGGAGATGGCATTAAGGGCAAAATATGCCTATTTGCAGATGACACCAAGCTCTGCGGGAGAGTGGACACAGCAGAAGGGATACAGGACCTACAGGAAGATCTGGAAAAGTTGGGGAGGTGGTCCAGGATCTGGCAGCTGGATTTCACTGCCAAGAAATGCAAAGTTATGCATATTGGAGCCAAGAATCCCTGGACAGAGTACTACTTGTGTGGAGTCCCAAGTATCTGCATCAGAGGAGGAGAAGGACCTGGGAGTGATGATCACTAGTAACCTGAAGCACTCCACGCAGTACAAGAAAGCAGCAGCAAAGGCAAACAAGATGCTGGGATGCATATCTGGGGGATCAGTAGTAGGAGAGAGGAGGCTCTACTGCCCTTGTACAGGTCACTGATCAGGCCGCATCTAGAGTATTGAGTTCAGTACTGGTGCCCACACCTCAAAAATGACTTTAACCTGCTGGAGAAGGTCCAGAGGAGGGCTACAAAAATGATAGTGGGTCAGCAGGGTACGGCATACGAGGAGAGGTTGAGGGCACTGAACATGTACTCCATGGAAGATAGGGGAGGGAGGGAGCATGATCTTTTAAGTACTTGAAAGGGGTAAATAAGGTTAATAAGGAGAGTCTCTAAGCTGAGTGGCAACCATAACAGGAGGGGGCCCAGTCTTAAGCAGGATGGTGGGAGGTTTAGGAGGGAGCTCAGGAAGCACTTCTTCACAGAGAGGGAGGGGGGCACTTGGAATGCACTGCTGGAAGAGGTCATCTCGTTGAAGACAGTGGGCAGCTTTAAGAGAGGCTGGGATAGGCATGGGGGAAAGTAAGGATCATGGTTGGGGAGGATGGAAGGAGTGGGGAGGGAGAGCAGGGGCATGCAAGCTGTGGACCCTGCAATACAAGCAGACTTGATAGACCAAATGGCCTTCTGCTTTATATACAGAGAGAGACACACACACACACTCACACTCGCAGACCCACGCCCGCATTCAGTTCTTAAACAGTTCAGTGTCGGGTACACATTATCAATGTGGTCAGCAGTTTCAGAAGATACTACAAAGGTCTGGGGTATATAAAGTTTATTTTTTGATATTTTATGTTTATTATTTTTTCAAGAAAAAACAAACATACATTTGCTCTACTTTCTTTCAATTTTACATATATAAATCAGAATGAGGGCACCACTCCTCTTAATACTAACTACTGGACCATTAAAAGAACTTATGATACGTCTTTGGGGGGGTACCACCATTGTAATAAAATACAAAATACATAATAGATTGTCTGTATAGAGTCCAAGAGCTGCATGGTTAAATTTTTGTTAAAACTGTAGTAATGAATATCCAGTCTCTTTCCCTGAATTCGGGAATCAGGAAACCATGCTTGCCCACAATTAGTACACTGAGAGTGTATTAATAATAAAGGAACTTGTCTGGCCCTAAAAACAGCGTTTCTGTTAAATCTAAGTTATTTCAGGCGCTGAAATATTCATATTCAAATATAAACATTTAACAACAGAGCTAGATGTTGTCATAAAAAGCCTAAAAATAAACTGAACTAGGACATAGCGTAAAGTTAATAGAAATCAAACATTAAAGCCTTCTACATCTCATCCCCTTGTCTTTTATATATAAAGTTTCTTGATCTTGCTTCGAGAGGGCTCTTGCAGGAGGTAATCACCTTGAAGACTGCGCCCCGTGGTGTCAGGACCACACAGAAACTTTAGCCAGTAGTGTCTGACAGCGGACTGCCCACCTGACATCACGTGGCTGATGGCAGTGTGACCCTATGTAGTGGGCGGTCCCCACGCCCACCTTCCAGTTATTTCCCGCCGTCTACCTGATCAGTGATGGAATCACTTCTGCAGGAAAGAATTGTCGAGTATCTAGAGGCCAGAGGGGCACAGGACCCAAGGCAGCATGGATTCACAGCGGGAAGGTCATGCCAGATGAATCTGATAGATTTCTTTGACTGGGTGCCCAAAGTAGTAGATCAGGGAGGGGCTGTGGACATGGCCTACCTAGACTTTAGCAAGGGATTTGACACAGTCCCACACAAAAGATTAATATACAAATTAGCCAGCCTGGGAGTAGGTCCCAGGATGACAGCCTGGGTAAAGAATTGGCTGGAGAATAGGACACAGAGTAATAGTAAATGGAGTCCACTCTGAAGAAAGGGGGGTTACTAATGGGGTACCGCAGGGTTCAGTATTAGGACCGGTCCTCTTCAATGTCTTTATAAGCCACATTTCAGAGGGACTGGAAGGAAAAGTATGTCTCTTTGCTGATGACACAAAGATATGCAACAGAGTTGATGCACAAGGTGGGGTGGAAAGGATGAGAAGGGACCTGGCAAGGTTAGAGGAATGGTCAAATGTATGGCAGCTTAGATTCAATACTAAGAAGTGCAAGGTAATGCACCTGGGAAACAAAAACCCAGGGGAAGAGTACACAATGAGGGGTGAGATACTAACAACAAAAAAAATGGAAAGTGACCTGGGGTAGTCATATCAGATGACCTAAAGGTGGGCAAGCAATGTGAGAGGGCAGCAAGGAGGTCTGGGGGGATACTGGGATGCATAGGGAGAGGCATCACCAGTAGAAAACAGGAAGTTGTTATCCCTCTGTACAGACAGCTGGTCAGACCCCATCTGGAGTACTGCGTGCAGTTCTGGAGACTCAGTCTCCACAAAGACATAGGATGGAAGCTGTCCAGAGGAAGGCAACTAAAATGGTGCAGGGTGTGCACTGAAAGACATATGAAGAGAGACTTAAGGAGCTGAATATGTATAGCCTCGAGGAAAGGAGGGAGAGGGGGGGACATGATAGAAACGTTCAAGTACCTCAAGGGAATCAACTAAGTTCAAGAGGGTAGCATCTTTCAAAAAGAGGTGTGCAAGAACAAGGGGGCACAATTTGAAGATGGGGGCAGCTCAGAGGTAATTTGCTGGAAGTATTTTTTCACAGAGAGGGTTGTGGATGCATGGAACGGCCTTCCGAGGAGGCTGTGGAGTCAAAAACAGTGGTGGAATTCAAGCATGCATGGGACAGTCATAAGGCAATTCTAGGGGGTGGGGGCAGGAAGAAGTAGGCTGCTGGTTAACTAGGATCTGCAGCTTATCCATTAGGTAGGGAAATGGGCAGACTGGGTGGGTCAAGTGGTCCTTATCTGCCGTCAAATTCTGTGTTTCTAGGGACATGGATATGTTGTTCATCCACACTTATTGGCAGGTTCCTTGCCGCTTTAAATCTTGCCGGAAGGTCTTCAAGCTGGCTCCTCCAACCGGGTGGTAAAACTCGGCTCGCTCCATAGCCATGAATCTTCCTTACCGCTTGGAAGCTCAGGTTCCCTCCTTAACGCATTGCGCTTAAGACTGGTTCCTACTTCTTGAAAAGTTCGAAATTGAAAAGTTTTGTAAAAAGACTTCGGTCGCCTTTCCTCGTGGCTGCGATGGACAAATCGACTCCCGGATTTCGGAGGTGCCCTTTCGGGCAGAAGATGTCTAGGACGGATCCGCACTCCACATGCGTCTACTGCCTGGGCCTTGAGCACGACCCGCAAGCCTGCGACTTGTGCTCTTCCTTTTCGGCATACGTCCTTGAAGACAGTGCTGCCCGATTACAGCTGGGGCACCCCGAGAAAAGAATTCCACTGGTGAAATCTAAAGAGGCCCGATTGGCGGTGTCCGCGGGGGCGGGCTCGGCAGATCAGCTTGAGCAGATGATCGCCTCGAAGAGGAGGGCTGGCCACTTCTACCTGGGCTGCGGCATTTGTCCCGCTCTCTCTCGGTGCCTCTTACTCGGCTTCTTTTAAGGAGCTTTGTCTGACCCTCTCGACCAAAGGTGAGGGTCCAACTTCTTCGGGACCTTCTTCCAGGTCCAAAAAGAGCAAAAGTAAGTCTCTCCGTCGACGCTCTTGGGAGCGGGAAAGATCCCCCTCCCCTTGTCAACAGTCGACTTTGGTCGACCCCTCAGCTTCGGCCTCTGGCTTCACGGTGTCCCCATCAGGCCAGTTGGCCGAGACTCCCGTCGACGCGGTCGAGATTTTTCTCGACCCGTTGGACGGGTTGTCGGCTGGAGAAGCTGAGAATCCCTCTCCCGTTCCCCGTGGGAGTTGATCCATCTTTCGTCTGTGCCTCGGTTCGGAGCTTCGGTGGGATCGTCCGAGCCGAGGGGAGTGCCGATTTCCGACACTTCTCCTCGCCTTCCTCGGCCTAGTCGAGACTCTCTGTCTCGGACATTCTCGCGGTCCAACCGATCCCGCCGTCATAGGCGGTCTCGGCACCACGGCAAGCGGCGCCGCTGCTCTTACTCTTCCTCGGACGAGGGGAGGCTTCGGCGCAAGTTGCGTCGGAGGTACGAGGAACTTATGTGGCAACAGCTCCTTTTGACTGGGAATAAGCCGACCCAGCTCCCGGCTTATCTCCAGCTCCCAGGGTCTTCACCAAATGCATGGCAGTGGTGACAGCATTCCTGTGGCGCCGAGGGGTCCGGGTGTACCCTTACCTGGACGATTGGCTGATAGCAGCCTCCTCCAGACGGGAGGTGGAGCGGTCCAGAGATCTGGCCCTCCAGGTTTGCTCTCGAGTTGGCCTTCTCATCAACGAGGCCAAGTCGGAACTCGAGCCAAAGCAGGCGATCCTGTTCATCGGGGCAGAGCTCTACTCTCTTCGAGCCAGAGCACGACTCCCGGCGGACAGGGTCGAGGTTCTTGCCTCCTTTGCCCAATCATTTCTGGTTGGGCAATCGTGCCCTGCCCGGGACTTCCTGCGCCTTCTGGGTCTCATGGCAGCCTGTACTAGCGTGGTCCGTTGGGCCCGCTGGCACATGCGCCTCCTTCAGTGGGGACTGGCCAGCCAGTGGTCACAACACTGCGATCCTTTGGACCAGCTAGTGATAGTGACCCAGGAGATGGGGAACACTCTCCAGTGGTGGACCGTTCCATTCCATTTGTAGGAGGGCATCCCGTTTGTCCGCCCCGAGCCGACGGTCTCTCTATCGACCGATGCCTCTCTGATGGGTTGGGGTGCCCATCTGGGGGAACACCGAGTGCACGGCCTCTGGTCCCCGCGGGAGTCCCGATGCCACATCAACCTGCTGGAGCTCCGAGCGGACTGCCTAGCTCTCACCGCCTTTGCTCTGTTTCTCCGGGGTCAAGTGGTCCGAGTCCAGACGGACAATACCACGACCATGTACTACCTGAACCGCCAGGGCGGGACGCGCTTCATGCTTCTATGCAAGGAAGCTCTCCACATTTGGTCACTCGTGCGTAGCCTGGAGGCGGATCTCCTAGCCATTCATGTGGCAGGAGCCTCCAACACCATGGCCGATGCCCTGAGCCGGATAGGGGCTGCATCTCACGAATGGTCTCTCCTGCCGGAGGTAGTACAAGATCTGTTCTCCCACTGGGGCACACCTCAGGTGGACCTGTTTGCCTCCAGGGAGAACGCGAAGCTGAGGCTGTTTCATGCCCGCCCCCCTCAGCAGGGCTCGCTGCAGGGGGATGCCTTCTCGAGGCTGTGGACCCCGGGCCTCTTCTTCGCCTTTCCCCCATTTCCCTTGATTCACAAGGTGCTTCTCAAAGCAAGGAGGGACAAGGCGCAGGTGATCCTGATAGCCCCAGACTGGCCCCGCCACTTCTGGTACCCAGATCTCCTCAGCCTCAGCTCCAGGCTCCCGAGGCAGCTTCCAGCTCGCCCGGACCTGCTTTCAGTCAATCAGGGGAAGGTGTGCCATCCGGGCCTTCAATCCCTGCACCTGACGGCCTGGTTCCTGAGCGGCTAGAGTTCCAGGCCTTGGGTCTTTCCGACGAGGTCCTCAATGTTGTTGAGGCGTCCCGTAAGGAGTCGACCAGAAAATGCTACGCCTTCAAATGGAAGAGATTCTCCATTTGGTGCCAGGGCAAGGGCCTGGACCCTTCCTCCTGTTCTGTGGCAAGCATTTTGGACTATTTATGGTCCCTTTCTAGTCAAGGGCTTAGGTAGACGACCCTAAAGGTGCACCTGGCAGCCATCTCTGCTTACCGGGCGCGGGCCGGGAAGCAGTCAGTGGCGCAGGAAAAGGTGGTCGGGCGCTTTTTCAAAGGCCTTGATCACATTTCCCTTCCGGTGCGAGAACCTCCACCTCCGTGGGATTTACTGCTGGTACTGGCAAAGCTCATGGGCAAGCCATTCGAACCAATGCACAGGTGTGATCTCTCTCACCTGTTGTGGAGAACTGCCTTCTTGGTGGCTATCACATCCGCCAGAAGGAGGGAGAGCTCCAGGCGCTTTGCATCGAGTCTCCTTACCTGGTCTTCCACAGGGACAAGGTTGTCCTGCGCCCACCCGAAATTCCTTCCGAAGGTGGTGTCGGAGTTTCACCTTAACCAGGTGCTGACTCTGCCGGTGTTCTACCCCAATCACACCTCGGAGGCCGAATATAGGCTCCATACTCTGGACCCTAGAAGGGCGCTCGCTTATTATAAGGAGCGCACGGCTGAAATTCCGGGAGAGGTTCGCCAGCTGTTTGTCACCTCACGCTAGCCTGCACTCTGGCAGACCTGCAGCCAGCGGGACTTATAGGCAGGTGGGGTCACCCCTGCATAGATCGCTGCTATGTTGGAGGGCATGGACACTCCCAGAGGGATAAGAGCTCATTCTACCTGGCCATACTGCTGCATCGGTGGCTGCTTCCAGGGACGCCCCTTATCCAGGAAATCTGCAGGCTGCTACCTGGAAGTCAGCACACACCTTTATTACCCATTACCACATCGACCTTGAGTCACGCTGGGATGCTGGTTTTGGGGCCTCTGTTCTCCAGTCCTTATTTCCCAAGTATTGGGGTGTGCGCTTTGCCCCTCCTCCCGGAGAACTACTAGAGTCTGCTAATAAATGTGGATGTATAACATATCCATGAACCCTAGAAATACAGGTTACTCACCTGTAACAGGAGTTCTAGGAATGGTATATGTTGTTCATCCACAACCCACCCGACCTCCCGGCTTCGGCGCACAACCTGAGCTTCCAGCGGGCCAGATCTGGCGTCATGGGGTGGAGCCGAGAGTTTTACCACCCGGGTGGGTGGGAGGAGCCAGCTTGAAGACCTTCCGGCAAGATTTAAAGCGGCAAGGAACCTGCCAATAAGTGTGGATGAACAACATATACCATTCCTAGAACTCCTGTTACAGGTGAGTAACCTGTATTTCTAGACCATGCGGAGATCGTATGCTGCAGTTCAACCGCTGTTTGAAAGGCGTATCAGTTTATTTCCTTTCAATTTCTAGTAGTTTTTTTATGTATTTTGTGCATCTTGCTGTTGTCCAACGTTGAGCACAAGAACAAGTATGCTTTGTGTGGCGTGCAACTCCCGCACAAGGATTTGCATTCCCTCTGCCTCTTCTGCCTAGGCCTGGAGCACAAGGTCAAGGACTGTGAGGCCTGCGCCAGTTTTAACTCGGCCACACTGAAGCGCTGCCGGTAGGCCCTCAAGGCTCACTTACTGAAGCAACGGATGGCCACCATGGAGAGAAAGCTCCAAAAGTTGCACGGTGCTTCTACCTCGCCTACCGAATCCAGGCATAAAAAGGAGAAACACTGGGACCAGGACAGGTCCCCCTCTTTGCTGAGGCTACATGTGGGGGTCCTCTGATGAGCAGCAGTTGTCTTCCTCCGGGAAGTTGGCTGCCGCCACCCAGCCTAAGGAGCAGTCCTTGGGCTCCCTGCTGTCACTAGTTCTGGTGACCAGGGCACCTTGGCTGAGGCTTTGGCCGTGCTAACATCTCGTGGGGGTTCACAGCCGAGTGGACCCGATAAGTCGCCATTGCCCCCCAACCAAGTACGTAGCTCAGGCGGTTGTGTCAGGCTTTGAGCCCACCTGGCTTGACCGGTAAGTCGAGTCGGCCTGTCTGTCCACACAGTTGTTTCAGACCATAAGTCGGATGCCTGCTCTGTCGATGTCCGCCCAACAGACCTGGCCGACTCCCAGTTGCCGGATCTCTCTCAGCCTTCTCCAGAGGGTTCCCCCCACTGGGACCCCCTCCCCCAGGAAGGTGTTCCCTCTGCCCTCCCCGATTCCATGGGGGATTGGGGGGGGGGCTTCCGACACGTGACTTCTCCCCGAGGTCACAGCTGGATCTGGAGTTAGGTGCGTCTGGCAACCCTCACGGATCCCAGCTGCCCTCTTCTCCATCAGGGGCTTCCCTGCCTCCACCATGCCTACCAGCTCGACGTCGGACCCGATTCTCCTGGGCCCCTCAGGCAGGGGCTCCGGAACCCTTTAGGGCCCACTGTTTGGGTCCCCGGCACCGCCGTCAGGCCTTACATGGGCTGTCCTACGTGAGCTACTCCGGGGTTCCTGCTGTCTGTTTACGAGACGCCACATTTACCAGCGTATAACCTGCTGGGTCTCCCCCCCCCCCGTCAAGGTTTCATATGCCAGGGTTATGCACCTGCCTATCCTCCACCGGAATACCTGTTGATGCACTACCATGCGCCGGGCTTTCCAGCACTGGGCTTTGCCCCAGGCTACAACAGCGGCTTACCAGCCCCCACCACCTCTGCAGCCTCCTCCTCAGGCCCCAGTCTTGGTCTGAAACCAAGGCACAGCTCGTGTCTGAGCTGGACAGCCATCAGTCCACCAGGGAGGTAATTAGGAGCCCAGATGTGCAGCCAGTTAGATGGGTAGTGGCACCTCAGCATCCTCTGACACCAGCCCCTTTGAAGGAGCTGGTGCCCGCCTGTCCGCTTGACAAACTGCCTTCTGGGACTCTGGATTCGTCTCGCCCAAATTCCTGGTTCTCTGATTTGGGACAAGAGTCAGACTCTAACTCATCCTCGACTCCAGGGTCGGGCTTCGAAACCTCGCCTATAGGGGAACCACAGCTGAAGGAATCCCCCAAGTCACCACCAGAGGATCCGTCGTTCGCAGATCTTTGCCGCAAAATTGCAGAGGTTTATGATTGAAAGTCAGATGCCCAGGATCTGCAATGGCAACGCCTAGCGGAGCACCTGGATATGCAGGAGGCAGCCCTGTCCTCATCTCCCCCAACTGGAACCACACGAGGATTTGGCATCCACCATATGGATTATGCCCTCCTCAATTCCGGTGGTGGCCAAGAGGACGGACCGCACCTGCTGCACGCCAAAGGGGAAGGATCACCTCAGTACCCCACCCAAGGCTGATTTGGTGATCATCGCAGCAGCCCACGACTGGTCTTCCAAATTTCGGCACATGAGCACCTCACCCCCGATAGTCTCAACAGCTGGACCAGCTCGGAAGAAAATTTTACTCTTCCATATTGACCGTGCAGGCACTCTGTTACGTAGGCCACATGTTGGTGTACCTAAAGTCTTTGTTCGCTCAGATGGAGCCGACCATCGAGTCCCTTCTGGATTCGGAGTCTAAGTCTATTCTAGCACACTTGATCCAATCCGCCAAAGTGGCTTGCAGATAGCCCTCAGAGCAACTTATCATGCTGTCGATTCCTCAGCAAGCGGGGTCCGCCACAGCGGTTAACCTCTGACTCTTCTCGTGGCTGAGTGTGTCTGGTCTGGTTCAGGATGTCAAACCTTTCAGGGGGTCAGTCCTGTTCGGGGGTGACGCACAGGATATTATCACTAGCCTGCAAGAGAACAGCAAAGCCCTTATGTAACCCCTAGGTGGCACTATTCTAAGGGCTACTATCCCTGCCTGTATGGCAATACATAGGTTGAGGGGTCGGAGTTCTGTGAACGGGTGCCTCCACCCGGAGGAATGGTATTGGGGTAGCTTAACTGCTTTGGTATAGCCCTCTGAGATGCTATATCCACTCACCAACCCTCCTAGTGGCCTAAACAGAAACACAGTGGCACATTCACATTCAAGAGATAGCAGTAATAGTATGCCAATGCCCCTTTCACTTACGGCTAAGGTTGGATCTGGTGCAACTGCCCTGGAGACCCCCTGGAAAATAAGATCAGCAATGCAATAATGCAATATCACCACTGTAACCCAACTAATAATATGCACACAAGCTAGGTTAAACGTGAAAAAAGACGATCTGGTTTATTTAGGGGACGTGAACAAGGGAGGGGTGTGAATCTAGAAGAATGATTAGCACTCTAATTACATTCAGGTTGGTTAGACATGCACTGAAAGCCCCTTTCAAACAGTCCCACAACCCTGGGTACCCAGTATGTCATGCAGGGTGGCTGGCATTGCAGCTGTTGTTGGGGCCCTTAGGAAAGAAAATGGTTAACATGCACACAACCCAAATATTTGTATTCCAGAGGCAGACGACTCAGTTCTTTGCAGTAATCCAAAACAAACAATTAGGTGATGCACAATTATCGTGGCTGTTGTTGCAGGGATGCTACCCTGAATTTAACTCGCTACCAGAACCTGGATACAGGACAGGCAAGATGAAGACCTCATGGTGTTGATCTGGAAGGTTAGGGGAAGCAGGGCCGACACGACTCGTCTCCTGGTTGTCGATACCTGTTCGATGGTGTTGAGAAGGGTGCCGAATCCCCAAGCGGGTCTTTTGCCGAGATGGTCTCCAAATCGGGTGTAGTGGCCTTGGCCGAAGTGGCAGGGTCCAGGCAGGATGAACAGTTCTGTAACAGTTCGTGGTTCTCTGCTGGTGAAGCCACCAGCTGGCATACAAGATTCTGCCACGGAGAACCAAATCACGATCCATGGAACACATTCAGCATATTTAAATCAGTTACTTCTCTAAGCCACAATTCGGATACAGTCCGGTTGCAAATTACGGCTTCACTGCGCAAACCTTTCAGTGCGAGGCTATTTCTGTCATCAGGCAGGCCGATCGCTTCTGGAGCAAGTCTTCAGTCCAAATCCCAATTTGCAATAACAAATCTTTCTTCTGCTGCAAATCTATGCCGGCAGTCGGAAAGATCCGACTTCTGCAATGGATGGTTCAAGGGCAGGAGAATGTGGCAGGCAGGCCGGCAAGCCTGTTCCCACCGATTCCCCTACGTTTCTTCTTGGAGCAGCTGCTCGAAAGAGCGAGCTGTTCACTGTTCAACCTCCAACTCTAACTGATCCACTGCTTCAGGCAGTTCTGACAATTTCCTTCATGATCCAAAAGGTTTGGTTGGCCAAGAGAGCTGTCACTCACAGTAAGGGCTCCCCCTCCAGGTCCATTTGGACGCCAACACTTAAAACTACAGAATTTCCCTCCCACAAGACCCTTGGGGACAGTCTCCATGTTGGGTCTCCAGTGGTTCGATTGGTCCAAACACTGGAAGTCCCAAACCTAACATGGTGGCTCCCATCCAAATGTTAGAGCTGCAATAAAAGCAGGTTAGACACACTTTTCCATCTTTACTGTAACAGCAAGTAGACAGTAAATAATCACAGATCTTACTTCGAGAGGGCTCTTGCAGTAGGTAATTACATATAAGACTGATGTCGGCAGGACCCCACGGAAACAGTTCTTGCTAGCAGTCCCTGGCGAGGGACTGCCCCCACGTCAGGTGACCGTCGGTATAACGGGGCAGTCCCTGACACCCGCCTTCCAGTTCTTTACTGCCGTTAGCTTGTGCATCGCCTCGCGGAAAAGTTTGTTGCTTCATCAGCCTCCTTTCGTCGGTTTTTACAGAATAATTTTGCCTTTTTTGGACATTCGGCAGGACATTGTAGGTGTATGTCGTCCCCTACACCCTCTGAGCACAAAAATAAGTGCGACTCGTGCGGCGCTCAACTCCCGCACAAGGGCGGCCATTCCCTGTGCCTGTTCTGTCTAGGCCCCGATCACCCAGTTGAGAAGTGCCAGCACTGCCTCAGCTTCAACGCGGCTACCCGGAAAAGGCGGCAGCAATCCCTGGAAGCCCACATCTTGAAGAAAAAGATGAGTTTGATGGAGAAGGTGCTCAAAAAACTGAGGTAGGCATCCACTTCCACCGAAGGCAATCGGAAGAAGAAAGACAAGGAGAGGCACCGGGACAAGGGCTGCTCCACCGTGTCTCACTCGGGAGTAGCTGGGTCTCGGGTAATGTCCCCTCCGGGGGACCGCTCCTCGACGGCCAACTCTGAGGTTTCCGAGGGGGCGTTTGCCCGCCCGTCTGGCTCACGGTCGGGCCTTTCGGGCGCTTCTGGGCAGTTGGAGGCCTCTGCCATCGGTTCGGCCATAGATTTGGGGCCTACTGGCGTGGGTGACTCCGGTAAGCTGGACATCGGCTCCTCCGACATCCGCGCGGAGAAAGCCGGTAAGGTGCACAACCCTTTGGGGTGGCATGCGGCTCTTCCGCCGGACCAGGCCGATCCTTCCTCTCGGTCTGCCTCCGGCGAAGGCTTCCATAAGTCGGACGCCATCTCCTCCAGCTCCTGCCGGGAGCTCGCTGTAAAACCGCACGTCGGTTTGTCCGACATCTGGTCGGCGAAAGAACCGACGACGGACCTACCCACGTCCGTCATCCCTGGTTCTCTGCAGCCTTTGCTGCCATCCGGGGACCCTGAGTCCCCCGACGCTGAGGATTTTTCCACTCCATCCCTGGGCGGCGCTGGAGTTCCTTCTCCGTCGGACCGTCCTCCTCTAGGTGCGCCGGATCTGATGTTGGCTCCGACGCCGGTTTTACCGATTCTGGCAGACATCCCGCTTCCGGATGTCTCCCCGCCACCGGACCCTCCAACCTGGATCCTCCAGTGAGGCCGCCGGCTGGGGACGTCTGCTCCGGCAGCTTCTCCGGCTCCCGGATACCCTCCATCCTATCCGATGCCGACGTATCTGGGACCACAGTATCCAGCGCCACAGTACCTGACGCTGGTCTTTCTGACACCGCAGTACCCAACGCCACAATACCAGACGCCGGGTTTAGATACTCTCTGTATGGGTACAACCCATATCCTTATCCCCCTCCTCCACCACCGCCCCCACAACCACCGGTGGATTTGCTGGAGACTCTGGCCTCCTGGTGGGCTGAGGCAAAGGCTCAGCTCACCAGGGAGGTGGAGAGCCACCTACCGATAACTGTGCCATCTCAGGTTCCCTTACGTCCATGGCGGCACACTCCCTCACCACCTCTGGACTCCAGGGCTCTCCCATCTGGGTCCAGAGAGGGGCAGGATACACTTCTCGGGTGCTTCCCAAGGGGTCTGTTCCTCCCCCGGATCAGGAAAGGGAGTCTTCTTCCTCTTCCCCCTCAGACTCCTCCGATGGTTGCTCCAAAAGGGACAAAGAGCCATGCTCTCCGTTGAAGCCCAGGTCAAGGACTTCTCCAGAACATCCTTCTTTTATGGAGTTGCTACGAAAAATCCAGGAGGTTCATCAGTGGCTCTCTCTGGAACCAGACCCTCAGCGGTTGAAAGTCGCTGAGCATCTGGATCTGTCCGTGACAGCTCCTACTTTGGTGCCACCCTGGATAGAGCCTCACGCCGACCTTGTTACCACCATCTGGAAGTGGCTGTCTGCTCTAGCCCCACTTCCGCAGAAGTCGAATAGGCTATACCAGGCTCCCAAGGGTGTTGATTTTTTAGATTCTCACCCTCATGCTGACTCGGTCGTGATTAGCGCCGCTCACAGCCGGTCGGCTAACCCAAAACATCTCAGCTCGTCACCACCTGACAAAGAATCCCGCCTACTGGACCAGTATAGAAAGAAGATCTTTGCTTCCTCCATGCTGGGGATTAGGGCCCTGAACTATGTCGGTCATATGGGGGACTATTAGAAGGCCATTCTTACTCAGGTGGAAACCAAACTGGACTCCCTGCTAGACTCGCAGGTCAAGCAGGAGTTGGCTGATCTTGTCTGCTCTGCACGTTCAGTCAGTCGATACATGCTTCGTGCAACTTACGATGCAGTGGACACTGCTGGATGGAGCTCAGCTTTCTCCGTAGGCCTACGTTGTCATGCTTGGCTCCATGTGTCAGGGTTGGTCCTGGAAGTGCAGTCTGCTATCCAGGAAGCGCCCTTCCGGGGGTCTGTACTTTTCGGTGGCGATGTCAAGGACATCATCACCAATTTGCAGAAGAAAGGGATGGCTCTGAAGTCCGTTGACTCCGTGTACCACCCCCACCAGCCGGAGCGCCATCCCTTTCGCAGACTGAATCGGCCATAGGCGAAACCCATGGGAAGGCAGGCCACAAAACGACAGGCCCCCACAGCTGCTAAGCCCCCCCGCCCAAAAAAGCAGTGGGTACTTCAGCTGTGTCGCTGCCCCACACCACTTGACTCCTCTCCTCTCCCACAGCCTCCGGACTCCCCGGAGGAACCGGTAGGAGGGAGGTTTTCCCTCCACCTTCCGGGATGGGAGAGGATAACATCAGATTTTTGGGTGCTCCAGCATATCGCAGGAGGACACTCGATAGAGTTTCTACAGAAACCACCTTGCCACCCCCCAAAAAGTTGTCATATTCACGGGAACATCTTCTGTTGGTCCAGGAGGAGATTTCCGCTCTGCTACTGAAAGAAGCAATAGAACCCATCCCCCTTCATCTTCAAGGGACGGGTTACTATTCCCATTTCTTCCGGGTCCCAAAGAAGACAGGCGATCTCAGACCTATTCTAGATCTCAGTTCCCTGAATCTTTTTGTGGAATACAAAAGGTTCAGAATGCTCTGTTTGCAGAGCCTTCTGCCCCTCCTCCGGTCAGGTCAATGGCTGTGTGCCCTGGATACGCAGGATGCTTACCTGCACACTTCCATTCGTCTGTCTCATCGCAGATATCTTCATTTTGCATTCCAGGGGGACCACTACCAGTTCAAGGCACTTCCATTTGACCTATCCTTGGCACCCCGAGTATTTACCAAATGCCTAGCAGTGGTGGCGGCCTACCTGCGTACCCGAGGGGGGGGTGCAGGTTTTCCTGTATCTGGACGATTGGCTCCTGGCGGCCTCGTCCAGGGAGGAATTCCTGCGCTGCCTCACCCTTACCCAGCAGGTTTTGCCTGCCTTGGTATTACCATCAACCATTCCACGTCTCACTTGATCCGATCTCAGAGGCTACAGTTTATCGGGGCAGTTCTAGACACGACCATTGGCAGGGCCTTCCTGCCACCGGACCGGGCATCCACCCTCCAAACTCAAGTCTGTTGTCCGGCTGCAGGCGGGTCAGTGCAAGGTCTGTCCTTCGCCTCCTTGGGCTCATGGCGGCTGCTATCTCGACAGTTCCTCGCGCTCGGCTTCACATGAGTCTCTCAGTGGATTCTCAGCTCCCAATGGGATCAGTTAGTGGGCGACTTAGATCGCCGATGATCTGAGACTTGCATTGGTGGATGGTTCGAGAGAATCTGTTGGGGGGAGTTCCTTTCTTTTGTCCCCCTCCCCCCAGACTCTAACCACAGACGCCTCGGGCGAAGGTTGGGGAGCCCATCTAGGTCCCCATTGGACCCAGGGCTCTTGGTCCAAGCTCGAACAGACACTCCACATCAGTGTGCACAAGCTTCGGGCAGTGTTGTATGCTCTCCAAGCCCTTCACCCATACATCATTCCCGGCCACCTAGCCGTTCAGACTGACATCATGTGCGTGGTTTGGTACATCAACAAACGGGGGGGACTCGGTCCTACCCTCTTTACAGGGAAGCAATGAGGGTTTGGGATTGGGCAACATAACACGACCTTCACCTCACGGCAATTCATGTTCCGGGAGTCGACAACACCTTGGCAGACAAGCTAAGTCACTCGTCTGCTCTGGCTCACGAGTGGGAACTGGACCAAGGGGTCCTAGACAGTATCTTCCGACTTTGGGGAACACCACAGGTCGACCTGTTCACATACCCTCTAAACGCAAAGCTTACCGTCTTCTGCTCGCTCGTTCCAGAGCGAGGCACTTTCTGGAGAGAAGTTCTGTCTCTAGACTGGAAGGACAGATTCGTCTATGCCTTCCCCCAATTCCACTTATCCCATGAGTCTTAGAGAAACTAGCTTCAGAAGGAGCACAAATGATTCTGATTGCTCCTTTCTGGCCCAGGCAAGTTTGGTTCTCTCTTCTGCAACAATACTCTGAGGATCATCCTCTTTCTTTTCCTCTAGTACGAGGTTTGCTGACCCAGGATCAGGGGACCCTGGTTCATCTAGGCCTCAGATCTCTGCAGCTACATGCATGGCTCCTGCAGACTTGGCTCAATCCTGTTTTGGGGTTTCTCTCCAAGTGGCGGAGATTTTGGTGGAGGCTAGAAAACCCTCCACTAGATCTACCTACGCCATGAAGTGGAAAAGGTTCACTATCTGGACTGCTTCTAAGGACGTGGAACCCTTTTCCTGCTCAATGGGGCTTCTGCTGGAGTACCTACACCATCTTTTTGACCTGGGTCTCAGTCATTCTTCTCTGAAAGTCCACATGGTGGCCATTTTGGCCTATCATGTCCCCTTTGCAGACAAGACATTTGCTCAACTGGAGGTCTCTTAAGACCTTTCTCAGAGGGGTCCTCCATCTGAGACCTCCTATATGTACTCCTGCTCCCCCCCAGGGACTTGAACTTTGTTCTCGAGAAACTTACTGTGCCTCCTTTTGAACTGGCAGCTTCAGCAGACTTGAAGTTCCTTTCATGGAAGACTCTCTTCCTGGTGGCTATTACTTCCGCTCGGAGAATTTCCGAGCTCCAGGCCCTGAAGTGTAAAATTCCATACTTGATTTTTCACAAGGAACGTGTTGCTCTGCGCACTAACCCTAAATTTCTTCCTAAGGTAGTAGTGGAGTCTACTCTGAACCAGTCCATAGCATTACCCACCTTTTTTACGCAGTACTCGCAAGAGGGGGAGTATTTACTCTATACTATGGACGTTCACCAGATTCTGAGATACTATACTAACAGAACAAAAGATCTCAGGAAGACCGATCAATTGTTTGTCTCTTTTGCACCCAAAAAAGAAGGCAATGCTGTTTCTAAGCAATGCCTATCTAAATGGTTGGCTCATTGCATCACTTTTTGTTATGATAAGTGCAACAAGACCCTGCCGGGTCAAGTAAGAGGCCACTCCACTAGAGGAGTAGCTGCCTCAGTGGCTTGTTTCAAGAATGTGTCAGCGGCAGATATCTGTGCTGCCACCACCTGGACCTCCGTCCATACCTTTACAAAACACTACAGTTTGGATGTTGCCTCTCGCCGTAGAGCAGGCTTTCGTCTGGCTGTCCTGCAAGGCCTCTTCTCTTAAAACTTGCACAGCTAGAGCTTCTGCTTGGAGTACATTTCCTCCTCCCGGTGCTTCTCCTTGTTCCAGACTGCTTGGGAGTCGGTCCTATATGTAATTACCTACTGCAAGAGCCCTCTCAAAGTAAGATAGTACAGTTACGTAAGAACTTACTGTAACAGTAGATCTTTGAGAGAGGCTCTTGCAGTAGGTAATACCTTCCCTCCCTCCCTCCATCCCCCTAAGCTTTTTCAGCTCCTTTTCCATTAAGAGAAATATCCGCTCCTCTTTCATCTGGCCTCTTCTGGCCTGTGGCAGGAAAGAACTGGAAGGCGGGCATCAGGGACCGCCCCTTTATACCAACATCTCCCGACGCCGGTCACCTGATGTGGGGGTGCTAGCTAGAAATTTTTCCGTGGGTCCTGCCGCCTGCGGACGTTAGTCCTATATGTAATTACCTACTGCAAGAGCCTCTCTCGAAGATCTACTGGTACGGTAAGTTCTTACGTAACTGTGCTTTCCTAATATAGATCCCTCTGTGCAGTAGTGACTGCAGAATGGAGCAGAATAACAGACTGTCTGGCCGATCACAAGCCTTAATTACTTGGACCCAGCCCAGATTAATTTCTAAACACAGCTTAGCCATTTTCTTAGACGGGCGCGGAGGCTCACTAGGGCGCTCTCATGCAGACAAATAGAACTGTTGCAGACAGGACACCAGCCTGACAGTACAGTAGGCATTAGGGAGCCCAGGAAGACATTATAGTAAACCCCAATTTGTAGGGGGGTTACACTTAGATCGGTGTAAGCCATGTACCGGCCTAAGTTTCAGGCGACGAAGCCTTGCTGCTGTCAAGGGAAAAGGCAGCCAAAACAACAGCAGATGGCCAGTTGGCAGACCAAACAGGTGCAGTGGGCCTCAGCCTCCCCTCTGGCAAAGACCCAGAGAGCTTTGGGTGCAGCTCTCCTCACCCCCCGCTTTACTCTCGATCCACCCTCACTCCTCAAGAGTCCCTCTGAGGAGCCAGTGGGGAGGAAGATTCACCTGTCATCTGCCAGGGTGGCAGGCACTGACAACCGACTTATGGGTTCTTCAGCTCATAGAGCAGGGCCATACTCTGGAGTTTCTGGGAAAACCTCCAGACAGACCCCCGGCCCAGTCACTTTACCTGAAGGTGCACATCCCTCTTTTCTGGGAGGAGAGCCAGGCTCTGTTGCAAAAGGAAGCAATAGAACCCGTTCCCATCCACTGGGAAGGAAAGGGGTATTAACTGTCGCTTCTTCGTGGTCCCCAAAAAGTCTGAAGATCTGCATCTCATTCTGGACTTCAGTGCTCTAAGCCTGTACATAGGAGTATAAAAGATTACAAACAACAGGAAGTCTTGCTGTATTCTGTCATATGCAGTGATCTCCAACCCTTGAACTGCCCCAGAGAACAGAGAGTTAACTTTCCATGCAGGGCATGGAACACTGAGCTCAAGCTTGGTTGAAGCCTCTGTTTGCTGTTGTTTGAACTCCAACCGTCAGTTTCTTTACTCCGCCTCACTGAACAGTCGCTCCCGAGATTTCTCCATCACTTGGTTCAGAAAAGTCAGTTAGTGTCTTTTTTTCGGCTCAGTTTCAACCGAATTTCTGCTTCTAACCTGTCGGTTTAAGTCTCTGTCTGTGGTACTGTGAGTACTACATAGGTTTTCCTATATTTGTTTCTGTGTGGAACTTGTAAACATTGGATCGGTTCGGTTTGAATCCATCAGGTTTGTATAAAAAAAAAAAAAAAAAAAACTTCTGTCTTTATTAGAGTGTAGTAACCGGTCCGTATCGGTTCTAAAAAAAAAACCAAAAAAAAACAGATTTCATTACTTTTTTTCCAAGACCCGTAACACGGTCAGGAACCGATAGGAGTGTCTTGCCTGGTGGATTGCCGAAAAAAGGGTAAGTTTTGGTTAGGATTGGCCATGTTTAAGAAACCCAAGAAAAAAAAACAACGGGCCCACTGGGTTTCAACACTGTAGTGTGTGTAGGGAAGTCTTTGCTAAGGCTGATCCCCACACCACCTGTGTTTATTGTCTGGGGTTTGACCACCTCAATTCAGACTGTCAAATTTGTAAAGGTTTTCCCAAAGCTACCCTGGATAAAAGAGTAGGTAGACTGAGGGGAAAGGGAGGCCGAGAAGTCCGCTGACCCAGATGGCCAGCCCGGTTTGGTTCCGACCAAACCAGGAAGAGCGCCCTCTGACTAGGGCGAAACTTCGGGCAAAAGGAGAACTGATTCTGAGGAGTCGGTTCCGGTTAAAAGAAAAAGAAGGGATAAATCATCTGGTTTGGATCCACAAGTTCTTTCTCCGACCTCTGGTGAGATAGCCAAAGTGATAAGGATAGTTCAGTCGCTAACTTCGGTTCCGACCGAACCGGCTCAGTCAGGGGTTCGGTTCGGTCGGTTCCCCCGGTTCCGGATTATACTTTAGAATAATTTTATGAGCCAGAGGAGGAGGAGGGAGAGTATGAAGATGATGATGATGATGATGATGGTGATTATGAAAGTCTGGATGTGCCTATTGACCCGGACATCTCCCCAGACAGACCTTCAGGTGTTTCTCCTCCTAGGCTTTCTGAGTCCCCTTCCCACTTTATGTTTTACAAGAAAGTGGCTGAAACCCTCCAGCTTCCTGTGGAAGAAGCAGTAGAGGATCAGGAGGAGCCTGATTTTGATGGACATCCAAGAGTCCAGGAGATTGTCTATTCCCCTCCATAAGTCTTTTGGGAAACAGACATTTAAAATTCTAAAAATTCCTAATTCCATACCTCCTGTGGACAGAAGAATGAACAAGAGGTATACTCTTTCAGGCTCAGACACGGAGTTCCTTTCCCAACAATGCAGCCATGTTGGGGTAGTGCAGGCTGCTGCCTGTGATAAGGCAAATATTCCCTTGGCTTCACACACCCCAGATAAGTACTCCAGAAGGATTGATGCCATGGCAAAGAAACAGTACATGGCAGCATCTTTGGGACTCATGCAGGCTAACTGTATGGCCTGCACAGCTAGATACCAGAAGTCCAGGTGGGACACTGTGATGGCTCTAGCTAAACAGACCCCTGACCAGCTTGCCAAGGAGCTGGAGCGGGTGGCTGCGGATGGGATTGAGGCATCCAAGGTGCAATTTCATGCTGCTGTGGACTCCAGTGATGTTTCATCTAGAGTCATGGCTACATCTGTGGCCCTTCGGAGGATGGCTTGGCTCAGATGTACTGGCCTATCACAGGATACCCAGGCTAAGGCCATGGATTTTCCTGTCATTGGTAATTCTCTGTTTGGGGAGTGGACTACATGAAGAAGATGGACGAGTACAGGATCACCTACAGGAGTGCTCAGGCCAAAGAAAGGCAAGCCACTCCTCAGAGGCAGCATACCAGGAGCAGGCCCTTTCATAGGCCTTTTTACCGAGCCCAGGCCTCCTCTTCTGCTTATGCTCAGAGGGGGTTCTTTAGAGGGAGAGGCAGATGGGGTATGAGCAGGCCTGCTTCCACCCCTCAGCCTAAAGCCCCTGCCAAGCAGACACCCTGATGGGTCTGCCCGGGCCGATTCTCTCTCTACTACCTGTAGGGGGCATGCTGGCTTACTTTGTCCAGGACTGGAAGTCTTTAACATCAGACAAGTGGGTCCTGGAAGTAGTAAGCCAGGGACTGGTTCTCAGCTTCAAAACATTTCCCAAGGTGAGAGCCAGATCCTTTCCACCTGCAAATCCTTCAGAGGCCCTTGCCTTAGAGGCAGAGGTTTCTTCCCTCTTGGCTCTTCCCTCTTGGCTCTCAGAGCCATAGAAAGGGTTCCTGCCCTACACAGGGGCAAAGGATTGTACTCCAGGTACTTCCTAACCCCCCAAAAGACGGGAGAATGGCGGCACATCCTACATCTGAGATATCTAAACAAGCACCTTTTAAAGCCAAAGTTCAAAATGGTGACTGGGAATAATTTTGCCCTCTCTAAGGCCAGGGGACTGGCTAGCCTCCCTGGTCCTCAAAGATGCCTATTTTCACATTCCCATCAGGTGCTCCCACAGAAAGTACGTCAGGTTCGAGTTACCCTCAAGCCACTGTCAATTCAGAGCAATGCCGTTTGGTCTAACATCAGCCCCAAGGGTGTTCACAAAGTGCCTGGCAGTAGTGGTTGCTTTCCTAAGGAGAAAAAAGATCTCCATCTTTCCATACCTGGACGACTGTCTCATAGTGGGTCAGTCTCCAGTCCAAGTCAAGTCACATCTTCAGATAACTCAGCAACTGCTGACTTCCTTAGTATTCCTCCTAAACCTTCCAAAGTTGGTTCTAGAGTCAGTGCAGCTCCTCACCTTTATAGGGGCGGAGCTGGATACAGTAAGAGCAAAGGCCTTCATTCCCCTGGACAGGGCAAGAACACTAATAGAACTGTCCTCTTCTTTCACCCTTCCGGTGTCTCGACCTGCAAGGCACTTCTTGCAGCTCTTGGGCCACATGGCAGGCTCTACAGCAGTGGTCCAGGGGGCAAGATTTCAGATGAGGGACATACAGTTCCACTTGAGGGCCTTCTGGTCCCAGAGAAAGGATTCCCTTACCAAACTAGTCCAAGTGACTCGTACCCTGATCCAGGCTTTGCAATGGTGGCAGGATCAGGACAATTTAAGGCAGGGAGTTCCTTTTGTCAGTCTCATTCTGTAATCCTCACCACAGACGCCTCCCTCTTGAGCTGGGGAGCCCACTTGGGGGATCTCACCACCCAAGGGCTGTGGTCACCTCAAGAATATCTGCTTCACATCAATCTCTTGGAACTCGAGAGCAGTGTTTCTGGCACTACAAGCTTTTTCCAAGTCCTGTTCAGAACAAAGTAGTCCAGATCAGAACAGACAATGCCACCACAATGTGGTACATCAACAAGCAAGGGGGCACTCGGTCTTCGGCCTTGTGCACAGAAGCAATGGAGTTGTGGTCTCTGGCCTATTCCCTGCAAACTTCTCTGACAGCAGTTCACCTGCCAGGGAAGGACAGTGTCCTAGCAGATGCTCTCAGCAGGATATCTCGGGGCCACCACGAATGGTCCCTAGATCCCCTAATTTTGAAGGTGATTTTCTGCACATGGGGCACTCCACAGATAGATCTTTTTGCAGCCCCAGACAATCACCAACTTTCTCTCTTTTGCTGCAGACCCCCAGTATTGGGCTCAGTCCCCCTGGATGCTGTGGTTCTCAATTGGGAAGGGAAGTTTCTGTATGCTCCCCCCCCCCCTTCCTGTTCAAGGTGCTAGTCAAGATCAGATCTCAACCCTGCAAAGTGATTCTGATCGCTCCAGACTGGGCCAGACAGCCCTGGTACCCACTGTTGCTGTCCTTAGCAGTCCACCTTCCCCTGTCTCTTCCGAGGAATTACAACCTGTTGACATCCTCTCAGGGAAGGGTTTGGTATCCGAATCTCAAATCTCAAGGCCTGGCTCTTGAAGAGTTAGTTTGCTGATCTGCACCTCTCTCAAGGTGTTCTGGATATACTAAAGGCTTCTCGAAAGCCTTCCACCAGAAAGACTTTCAACTCCAAATGGAAAAGGTTCACTATTTGGTGCTCTGGTAAGCAAATTTCTCCATAATGTGCTGGGTTGCCTACAGTCCTGGACTATATTGTTTATCTCAGTGGCTTGGGACTCAGACCAGCTACACTCAAAGTACATTTAGCAGCTGTTTCTGCTTTTTTGTCAGTAGGCGAGCCCTCTTCTCTTTCAGCCCATCCTGTATTTTGCAAATTCTTCAAGGGATTGTTGCACACCAATCCCCCCTTCAGGGACCCTGCTCCTGCTTGGGACCTTAATGTTTGCATTGCTCAGCTTATGCAACCACCCTTTGAGCCTTTGTCCTCGGCAGAGCTTAAGTACTTGACTTGGAAAACTGTGTTTTTGGTAGCCATTACCCCTGCCAGGTGCATCAGTGAATTGCAAGCCCTGTCAGTGGATCCTGATTTCATCTCTTTCCATAGAGATAAAGTGGTCCTAAGAACTAACAGGAATTTTTTGCCTAAGGTGGTTTCAGATTTCTACCTTAATCAGTCTGTCTCTCCCTGTTTTCTTCACTGACCATTCCTCCTCTGGAGAGAGGAGGCTGCACAGCTTGGATGTTAAGAGGGCCCTCAGCTACTACATAGAGCGCACCAAGGGTCACAGTTTTGAGTCCCTTCAGTTGTTCCTCACTTATGGAGAGGTCGGAAAGGGCAAATCTGCCTCTAAAAAATTCATTGCCAGGTGGATCGTCTCTTGTATACAATTCTGCTATGAAAAATTTGGGTAGAACTCCACCCTCGGGCCGGAGGGCTCACTACTAGAGGTACAGCTGCTTCCCTGGCTGCTGCCAGGGATATTCCTATCTTAGAGATCTGTCAAGCAGCCACCTGGAAAACAGTTCATACATTCACCAAGCACTACTCTCTGGATATCCAGGCTAGGAGTGATGCTCGGTTTGGCACAGCAGTACTTCTGGTGCCTATTCCCAAAGTAGGTTCTGTCCTTCCTCCTTGGAGGTACTGCTTGGTAGTCTCAGATATAAACAGAATACAGCAAGATTCATGTTGTTTGAAGAAAATTACTCACCTTAGTAATGTTGTTTCTTCTAATGGAGTCTTGCTGTATTCTGACCTCCCCGCCTCCCCTCTCAGAACCTGA
This sequence comes from Neoceratodus forsteri, assembly GCA_016271365.2. Taxonomy (NCBI): domain Eukaryota; kingdom Metazoa; phylum Chordata; order Ceratodontiformes; family Ceratodontidae; genus Neoceratodus; species Neoceratodus forsteri. The sequence goes on along the minus strand of CM057451.1, from coordinate 1,121,179,960 downwards.
TTTTTGGGATGTGGGTGGGCAGGAGCACTGTTAGCACCTGGAGGTGCTCCCCTTTTTCCTCACCCTCCTTCTTTTTGGGTGTGTGGTTTTGTTTTTTGGGTTTCCTGACTTGAGTCTTTGCTTTGAAACAAATAAAACCCTTTTTGTTTTATCAAATTTAGTTGCCAGTTGGCTAGTGTGAGTTTACAGTTTCCACACAGAATGCCCAGTGAGTATAGCTCATAAAGATCTGACGGTTGGAGTTCAAACAGCAGCAGACAGAGGCTTCAACCGAGCTCGAGCTCAGCATTCCATGCCCTGCATGGAAAGTTAACTCTTCGTTCTTCAGGGCAGTTCAAGGGTTGGAGATCACTGCATATGTCAGAATACAGCAAGACTCCATTAGAAGAAACAACATTACTAAGGTGAGTAATTTTTTCTTCGGATGCTGACCATCCCAGGTCTGCTGCCCCTTCTGCACAAGGGATGGTGGCTCTGCACTCTGAGTATTCAGGATGCCTATCTGCACATTCCGATTTTCCGGGCCCATCATCGCTACCTTGGGTTCTCCTTTCAGAGGGAACATTACCAATTCAAGGCCCTTCCCTTTGGCCTGTCCTCTGCACCTCAGGTGTTCAACAAATGCCTGGTGGTAGTGATGGTGACCCTGAAGCATCAGGGCCACTGTGTGTTGCCCTATCTCAACGACTGGCTTCTGTCAGCCCTGTCGAGGGATCAGTTGGAACTTCCCCTCTCAGCTACCTTGGATCTCTTCAAGCAAGTTGGGGTCACTGAATTTCCAAAAATACCAACTTGCCCCTTCACAGCACCTCCAATTTATTGGAGCGGTGCTGGACATGGTTCGGGGTACGGCATTCCTCCCCCTGGACAGGGCAGAAACCTTGCAGAAGCAGGCCCATCCATCTGGTGGCCTCCAGCAGAAAGATCTCTGTCAGGTCGGTCCTTCGACTGTTGGGCCTGACGACAGTGGCCATCCCCACCGTGCCTTTAGCCAGGCTCCACATGCGTATTTTACAGTGGATGCTCAGGGCACAGTGGGACCAGAGGTTGGATGACCTGGACGGGATCTCTTGTGGTGGCAGGATACTTCCAATCTCACCAAAGGAGTTCCTTTTCAGTCCCCTCCTCCCACCCAGACTCTGACAGTGGATGCCTCAGGGATAGGTTGGGGCGCTCACCTGGGAAACCACAAAATACAAGGTATGTGGTCCCAGGTGGAGCTTTCTTTCCACCTAAACGTGTTGGAGATGAGAGTGGCGCTGTATGCCCTTCAGGCCTTCCAACATATGCTTAACCAGGGCACGTTGCTGGTTCAGTTGGACGTGTGTAGTCTGGTACATCAACAAACAAGGAGGCAGTCTAAAGCCCCCAAAAGGACCCCAAGTGCCCAATCTTCTACAGACCGATATCTATGTTGAATTATGACTATAAAATCTATATGGGTATAATGGCACACAGAATAGAAAATTTACTCCTTCAGTTAGTAGACCCAGACCAGGCTGGCTTCATCAAACGGAGACAAGCACATGATGCAGTCCTGCGCACCTCCTTAATGATGGACTATGCCACCCAAAAAAAGATGCCCTTGATACTCCTGGGACGAGATGCAGAAAAGGCTTTTGACAGGGTCTCGTGGTCCTTTTTATGGGAGACCCTGTCTAACTTTGGTTTCCCGGAAGAATTCATAACACAGTTAAAGAGTTTGTATGATGCCCCTCAGGCATATTTGAAATTAGATGGAGCTCTTTCCAGCCCACTCATTCTGGAGTGGGGGACTAGACAGGGCTGCCTGCTGTCCCCGCTTCTTTTTGCCCTTTACCTTGAGCCACTAGCACAAGCAGTCAGGTGACAGGGTGACATTGAGGGCATCAACATGGGTGGCAGGACGCTAAGATTTCCCTCTTTGCAGATGATATCCTACTAACTTTGAGCTATCTAGAACAATCCATCCCTAAAGTCTGGGAACAAATTGAACTCTGTGGCTCAATGGCAGGCTACAAAATTAACGACCAGAAAACTGAAGTTTTACTATATAATTTTACCCCCTCAAACTCCCTGAAACAAAAGTTTCCCTTTAAGTGGCATAAGATGGCGATAAGGTACTTGTAAATTAAACTCGCTAAGCATCAGGTACACACTGGCTTGTTTAATTTTGAGCCAATTACCCAGCAACTGCAAGATGATGAATTCCCCCTAAGTTTTGTGGCTCAGATAGAAACAATCCAGCAAAATGTTTTCCCTCGCATACTGTTGTTCTTCCAGATCCTCCCAGTCACACCTGATCAAATCTATTTTCAAGTATGGGACAGAATGATTTTTCATTTCATGTGGAGGGCCCCCCTGCCCCCCGAATTCGATATTCCATGATTCAGCTCGCTAGGGAGAGAGGAGGTCTCTACCTACTGAACCTGCAAAGATGTGCCCTGGCATCACATGTATGTACGATAATGTTATGGGTAAATCTTCAATATGAGGCCCACTGTAAACATGTTGAATTACATTGGAATGATTTACACGACTTGTCTGCATACATGTTTGGATGCCCCCCTCAGTGTCACCCTCTTACCAAATTCTCTGTACATACAGCTGAACTTTTTTGGCAATGGAGAAGCCTCTCGAAAGAATATCTCGCCTCAGTGGACCACCGGTACTTAAGTCTTGCAGCAGACACATACTTCCAGCCAGCTCAGTGGCACAGGTTCGGCCAAACATATGTGCACCAACTAATAACTCCAAATGGCATCTGTTCATTTGCTGAACTGAAAAGCCACCTATGGATGACCCCAAAAATATTTTCATAACTACCTCCAACTCAAAGCATACCTACAACCCTCAGAAATAAGACTGGCAGAACGGTCAGAATACCCACCCCCTTTGGTAGCTTTAATACTTACCCAGAAGTCTAGCTCAACTGGCCACTTAATCAGCCAGACACAGTATGTAGGGATTTAACATTCAAGGCAGCTGACTCCACAAATACAATAAGAGAAGCTTGGTCCAGGGACCTCGAGACAGATATCCCAGACAGACCATGGGATTCCTCCTCGGTTCCAGTGTTAATGGCCTCAAGCGCACCTCATTGGAAGGAGTTTGCTTGGAAGCTACAGAGCAGATTCGTACCCCAGTCACTGTGGCTAAATACTTGAGGGAGGGGCAGGCGAAGTGTTGGCGAGAGTGTGGCTGGGACGAAGCAGATCAGTTACATATTTTCTGGGGCTGTCTCCGTTTGTCCACATTCTGGAAAGAAATAACACAGGATATTGCCAACACATATGAATGTCTAGATCTCCTCACCGAGGTATACATCCTCACAGCTGTCACCCTTGCAGGGGGTCAGGGTAGATAAAACCACCGGTAGGCAGATCAACTTACTGCTCCTGGCAGCTAAAAAGGCCATTGAAAGACTCTGGCACAACAATAATTCCCAGTAGATTGTCCTGGAGTTCTCTAGTCGGGGAAATATATCCCTTGGAGCACTTGTCAGTCAGACTGAGGGACAGGGTGGAGAAATATGACAACTACTGGCGTAAATGGGTAACCCATCAAATGGAAAACTATTCTGACTTTGTCCCATGAGAATGGCCAGGATGTGGAAGTGGAGGGGACTTGAGTAAGCAAACTTAGAGAGACCAAGGTGGAATGTAACAGCATATACTGGATATGTAAAAAATGTAAGAATGGCAATGATAATTACTTGGTTATATGATAAATGTGATTTAACTTGTTAAAAAAAAAAAAAAAAGGCACTCGCTCATATCCCCGATGCAGGGAGGTGATGTGGGTGTGGAATTGGGCTGTTCTGCACTGAATACACTTCACAGCTGTCCACGTCCCAGGCATGCAAAATGTCCTGGTGGACAGTCTCAGCTGCACCAGAGTAAGAGCTTGTGAGTGGGAGCTCAAGCAAAAGGTGGTCGACTTCATTTTCGACCTGTAGGGTCAGCCGGAACCAGATATGTTTGCCTCCCCATACAATGCAAAATACCCATGTTATGCTCACTCCAGGGCATGGTGTTTTCTGGTGAGATGCATTCTCTCTCCCTCTGCTGGACAGAGGTTTTTGTATGCCTTCCTTCCCTTTCCAGTTCTGCAGAGGGTGCTACTCAAGCTTTAGGGGGAGGGGGCCCTCATGGTTCTGATTGCTCCATTTTGGTCCCGCCAAGTTTGGTTCCCGCTCCTTCAGCAGCTAGCAGTGGAACCGCTGGTTCTTCTGACCCTCTGCAACGATCTCCTAACCCAGGAGTAGGGCACCCTGGTCCATCCAGGGTTGGAATCCCTTCATCTTCACACGTGGCACCTCACGACATAGCAGCTTCGTGCTTTGTAGTATCCTCCAGAGTGGCACAAGTCTTCGTAGAGGCTAGAAAACCTTCTATGAGGACGACCTATGCCATGAAGTGGAAGCGTTTTTTTCTGTTTGGGCCCCCTCGAAGAGCTGCGATCCCCCTTTTGTGCCCTGTTCTGTTGGTCATGGAGTATCTCTTGGCATCTCTATGATTCTGGCTCAAGTTACTCATCTCTGAAGGTCCATCTGTCGGCTGTCTCTACCTACCATTCCTTGGTAGATGGTAGGACAGTGGCTCAATTGGAGGTTTCGAAAACCTTCTTGAAAGGGATTCTGCACATCAGACCCCTGGTTTGCAATCCCACGCAACCTTGGGATCTTAATTTTGTTTTGTAAAAATTGACTCAGCCTCCCTTTGAACTGGCTGGTTCTTGTGACGTGCACTATTTGTCCTGGAAAGTGCTTTTTTTAGTAGCAGTTACTTCGGCTCAAAGAATTTCAGAGCTTCAGGCCCTGATTTGTAAGGAGCCTTATTTGATTTTCCATAGAGACTGGGTGGCTCTCCGTACCAGTCCTACGTTCCTACCCAAGGTGGCTTGTGAGTTTACTTTTAAATCAGTCGATGAAACTTCCAGTGTATAACCCCAAGCATTCTAATTGGGGAGAAGCGATTCTCCATACTTTAGATGTACATGGAATCTTGCATTATTACACTAACAGGACAAAGTCTGTCTGGATGATGGACCAGCTTTTTGTTTCTTTTGCACCCTAAAGAGAAGGTGCCGCAGTTTCCAAACAGTGTTCATCCAAATGGTTGGCAAACTGCATTGTTTTCTGTTACCAGAAGTATGACACAAACCTTCCGGGGGAGGTTAAGGGGCATTCCACCAGGAGAATGGCTGCCTCTACTGCTTGTTTCAGGAATTTGTCAGCTGCTGACATTTGCGCCACGGCTGCCTGGAGTTCAGTCCACACTTTTTACATTACGGTCTGGACATTGCTTCAAGGCACAGGGCAGGTTGTGGCCTAGCTGTGCTTCAGGATCTCTTGTCCTGATTCCTCTGCCTTTAGCAGACTTATTCCTGCCTCCCATGTTTCAGCTTCTTCTGATTCACACTGCTTGGGACTCAGTCCTCAAGGTGATTTACCTACTGTAGGAGCCCTCTCGAAGTAAGATAGTACAGTTACGTAAGAACTTACCGTGACAGTAGATCTTCAAGAGAGGCTCTTGCAGTAGGTAACCTTTTTTCCTCCCTCCATACCCCTAAGTTTTGTTATTTTCTTGCTGTTTCTTTAGGGGCTCATTCTAGGCTCCAGGAGCCTTTTGTCTAGTCTCCTGTTGCATCTCCGTGGAGGTCTCCAGCGGGAGAACTGGAAGGTGGGCATGGGGACTGCCCACTATATAGTGTCCCGCTAACATCAGCCAGGTGATGTCGGCTGGGCGGTCCCCCTTCAGACACTGCTGGCTAAAGTTTCCGTGTGGTCCTGATGCCAGGAGTCGCAGTCCTCAAGGTGATTGCCTACTGCAAGAGCCTCACTCGAAGATCTGCTGTTACGGTAAGTTCTTACGTAACTGTATTTTCCTTTCCATTCATGATTTCGGTTTGCTGCATAGTTGTTCATCTCAAACTTTAAAATATGGATGTTGGAATGTAACCTATAGCATTTTTTACGGCTGCATGGGCAGAGCTCCGCAGACATTTTGCCATCAGTGTAGGAGAAAAAAGGGTCTGCAACTGGAACACGACCCAGTGTTCTCTTACAGTGATGCGGCATCGTCTGTACAGCGCTCACTCCATTGGGCTGTCCTCTGCTGACGGAGATCTCCTCCACAGCACAGTCACCCTGCCCCTCTCCCTGCGGGCACACTACTTTACAAATGAACTTCTGGGATAACTGCGCATGCGCGACTAGCATGCATGTGCAGTTATGTCGTCGCCGCCACCATCTTTTAAATGGCAAAGCTCCTCCACCGCTGCTTCCGAAAGTCTGCCATCCACTCTGAAGCTGCCGCCACTCTGATACCCATGTGCCGCCACAGGTCAAACCCCTGGTGCTCCAGTATTCGGGTGCCACCGCAGGTAACAGCCTCATGCAGCCATGTTGGCTCTGAGCAAAGCTGCTTGTGATAGCACCTAAAGCAGATTACTGCCTTACAAAGGCTAATGTATCACTGAATTAACCAGATGTATCTGGCGGACATTCTGGAACAGCATTTTGGGGATAAATCTGGTCCCCAGCCCTTTGTGAACATTAAGTGTCCCATGTAATAATTCTGGATTCTCTTCTGGGGAAATAATTCATTTGCAGGAAGAAATTAGATTAGGAAAGTTCTGTACATTTATGATGTTGGGGTGAAGTAAATCGTGTCATAGATCAATCATTCAGCTCAAGAGTCTTAATCTAACATTCAGCATCTCCGAACCTTACTGTGATGGGGTTAGTGACAACTATGGATGCAAACTGCCAGAACTGAAGGGTAATGCAGAACAAAACAGAGGACCATAAATTCAAGTACTTTTCATTTCTACATAATTGCAAAAATGTTCAAGCAAGTTGATGTGTGCCAGCCCGCTTGCTTGGGTTGGGGTTAGTAGTATTGCAGTATGTTGTGGACAGTTGGTTTTATTAAGTTATTTTTGTTCAGTGGAGCAGCTGTAGGCTAGTGCAGCTGCAGTCGAATATTCCACTTGAAGCCGCTACACAAGATGCCAGCTGTACACAGGATTAGTCCTGTGTTTCCTAAAACCAGTTGGCTGAAACATGTAAGCGATTTATAATAACTGGTAACACCACCACTTGCCACCTTCTATCTGACCATGTATAATCCCTGTATAACATGGGATTCTAATTTTGCATTGACCAATCCTATATCGCTGTCACAACAGAAATTCTGTTTTCTGTTCTGATACATAGGCAGTGCATTTTTTTTGTCACCGTGGATGTTACTTCATATTTTTCTATGTACTGGAGATCAGTACACAGTGTGATGTCTTCCGTACTGGAGCACCCCGGCTACCACATGCACCAGGGAGCAGATCCTCCTGGATGCCTTCCAGGATGGCTTCCTCACCCAGAGAGTAACAGAGCCGGTGAGGGAGAGGAACATTCTAGACCTGGTGCTGGAGATCGGGGAGAAGGTCAGGGATGTTGGGGTGGAGGAACCACTGGTGAGTAGTGATCACCGCACAGTGTAGTTCTAAATCAGTCTAGGGAAGGAGGTAGCCACTACTAAAACTAAGGTCCTGGACTTCAAAAGGGCAGACTTTGGCAGGATGGGTAGCATACTGGAAAGGCACATAGTTAGCATCTGCCCAGACATGGATGCCGAACAAAAATGGGCAGTCAAGCTAGGACTGACTGAAGCCACTAGCACTTGTGTCAAGAGCCAGAGCAAGAACTCCTGAACCAAGAGGTCAAGCTGGATGAATAGGGAGGTAGTGAAGAAGGTGAGGGATAAGAGGACTGCATTTAGAACCTACAAGAGATTCAAAGGGCGGAGGACAGAGAAGAACAGGTGAGGAAATCCAGGGGAGTGAGCAGAATGATAAAGGCAGCCATGGTGGCTAGGGAACTGCGGCTAGCACAGGGGATCAAAGAAGGGAAAAGGATTTCTTCAGCTATATCTGGGAGAAAAGGAAGAGCAAAGATCAAATAGAATAAAGAAAGGTAGTGGTTGGGTAGAAAAGGGGCTGAGCAGTATTCACCAGAGAGAGACAGATTGGCCTGTACCTGAGGGGAAGGGTGGGGGGTGGTGGGGGGCATGGATTGGGAAATCATTGTAGAAAGGGTATTGGAGGGCCCTGAGGTAGACAAGACACCTGGGCCAGACGGAGTTCATCCCAGAGTGCTGAGAGAGTTCAACACTCCTCTGGAAACAGGGTGCATGTTTGGGGATTGGAGGGTGGTGCATGTGCCTCTCCATAAGAGTGGGCCCAAGGATGAACCAGGGAATTAGATTGGTGACTCTTACCACAATTGTGGGAAAACTGATGGAGACTATCCTCAAGGAAAGGCTGGTAAAAGTTCTTGAGGATAGTGATCTCCAGGACTGCAGGCAGCATGGGTTTTTCTCGGGTAGATCCTGCCAGACAGACCCGGTTAACTTTTTCAACTGGGAGATTGCATTGGACAGGGGTCATGCGGTAGGCATCCTCTACTTGGATTTCAGCAAGGCCTTTGATTCGGTGCCAGATGGTAGGCTGACCAATAAGTTGAGCAGTCTGGCAGCAGGGAGGAAACTGGTTAGATGAGTAGAGATCTAGCTGCAGGATGGGCAGCAGAAGGTAGCTTGGGGGGGGGGGTGAAGCATTGGAACCCAGGGCAGTAACAAGTGGTGTCCCACAGGGCTGTATGCTGGGACTTGTTCTGGTTAACATTTTCATTGCCGACATTGCAGTTGGGATCAAGAGTATGATCAGTCTCTTCGCAGATGACACCAAGGTCTGTGCGGAGGTGGTGGGGAGGGTGTAAAGAACTTGGGAGGATTTGGCATGGCTGGAAGAATGGTTTCACATGGCAGCTTGGCTTCAATGCCAAGAAGTGAAAAGCGATGCACTTAGGAGCCAGGAACCCGGAATACAGTTACTGGTTGGGTAGAGTTCAGTTATCCATGACCAAAGAGAAGGATCTAGTGGTACTAGTAACTGGGGAAATGAACCATTCAGCCCAGTGCAGGAAGACAGCAGCAAAGGCCAACAGAATGCATGGGAGCATAGCAAGAGGGGATTACTTCCAGGCATGGGGAAGTCATCTTGCCGCAGTACAGGTCCCTGGTGAGGCAACACTTGGAGTACTGCATGCCGTTCTGGTGCCCCTGCCTAAAGAAGGACATCAAACTACTGGAGGGTGTACAGCTCAGGGCAACAAAAATTATTCTGGGGTTGGGGGACAAACCTTATGAGGAGAGACTGAGTGAGCTCAATATGTATACCCTGGAGGTTAGAAGAGATGGGGGAGATGATTGAGACCTTTAAGTACCTGAAGGGCATGAACAGAGTAGGCACCAGGAGTTTGTTCAATCTAAAAGGTGGAAGGGAAATCTGAAGACCCTCTCTGAAGTTGGAAGGGGGCAGGTTCAAGAGGCGGATGAGGAGACACTATTTCACTGAAAGGGTGGTTGCTGGGTGGAACGGGCTGCCAGAGGAAGTCATATCATTACAGACAGTGGGGAGCTTCAAGAGGGGGTGAGACAGTTTCAAAGGGAGGGTGCAAACCCTCAAGAGGCAGGGGGTGGGTGTGAAGGAGAATGTCTGAAGGGGGGCAGCTTCAGTCCAATGGACTGAAGTGCTGCACACTCGAGCAGACTAGATAGACCGTAAGGCCTGTATCTGCTGGCAGTTTCGTATGTTCGTATGTACTGAACTGGCGTAACATTGGTTTTGCAGGATGACTACATGGATGCATTAGGAAAACTTCACGTCACAGTGTCCAGGGCGTATAAAGTCAATCCAGAAATCAACTTTGAGGTTTTCATTCACAAAGTAGATGGCTTATCTGATGACCACAAAATAGAAACCCAAAGAGATGTTCATCAGAGGTCAAATGATGACCTTGTAGATGCTGGCCTAGAAAAGCTGCATCTTAGGTGAGTACTAGAATACATTAGCTGGTATTTAAACAGTGTTTGTTCTGTTTTCTTGTTAAACTTTTTGTTTGGTTTTCCGAACAAAACTACAGAAAATGAAGAAATGCATGCTTTATAGCATTAATGAATAGAGCATGAATTAATTTCTTTAAACCCATTCCAGCTTAAACACATTTGGATGGGGGTTATTAAGACATTCAGCTTTAATGAATTCATGTCCTTTTTTGGGGAGGGCATCTGTGTGTGTGTGTGTGTGTGTGTGTGTGTGTGTGTGTGTGTGTATAGATTAGAATCATCTATTAGTTTATATCAAAAGTATGCACCTTCCTGTCACAGCCAAAATATATTTCTAACTTTATTAACTTGAATAGGGATGCGTAGCCTTGTTGATGTTTAACATGAATGACTATATCCAGTGTTGCAGGACCCTAAGCTACATGATTTTTTTGCCACTGTTTAAAAGTGGAGAGTTGACACATGGGGCTCGATTCTCAAAACTCCAACGCTGATGCAAGGTGTCTGCATCACACAGCAGTGACGCAAGGGGCACCTTATGTTAAAACATGCGGAGTTCCAATTCAGGAAGGCCCCCTGCACCAAAACGGGACTCAGTGCACCCAACTGACCCTGTGCCACGTTTGCGCCAAGCTGCTGGGTACAACAGGGCACTAATGGATTTGTGGCAGATGCAAGCTGCCATATCCTCAACATCGGGATTCATGACCACCTCCCCCTGAGGGCACATGTTCGAGTACCGTTGGACCACCCAGTGCTGGTCTAACGATCCATGCACCCCCCGCAGAGCTCTCCCTAGGTGGGAAGGGTACATGTGCTGCCACCCATCCGTAGTCCGCCATGCCTACACAACATCATGGTATGTGCACTGGCATTGTATATAGCCAGTGCATCAACCCAGTAAACAAACACAACCTAATGGAAGAGCTTTAGAGCCCTTTGTAGTGTGGTGCTCGCCGCAGCCCCCCCCCCATGTTGCCCAGCATGCGGCCCCCCAACACACTGGTTTGGCAGCATCCCATCTATAGCCCCATCTGGGTGCTGGTGCCGCCCCTCCGTGACCCATCTGTGTCCCACCAGCTCTTCCCATGCACTGCCCATTCCCCCATGACCCGGCAGCCTCTCGGTGGGTCTGTTTTCTTGGGCGCAGTTGCCACCCAGCTTGTGGTAAACTGCTCAGGTGCTCCATCTTTTTGGTGTAGGGATTCCTGGCACACTGGCAGTCTGCGCAAGCCCCTGTTGGCGCAGCTTGCACTGCTCTTTGAGAATCAAGCCCAGACAGTTTATTCTAGCAGCGTAGCAAAAGCTAACGGGGAGGTCTTAATGGTGCAAAATTCATGGTGCTCTAAGTACTCATTTACCAGCTGGTTATCATCAAAAATTATCATTCAAGAAAACTAGTGCAGAAATGTCAGCTGTTGAGGCGACAGCCTCAGAGCTTGGCTCCTATACCAGCGCTGCTGTTTGTTTCGTTGTTTAAAAACTGGGAGAACTGTATACCTTATACAAGCACTGAGCTCAGGAAGAGATGACTGTTCAGTACGGATATCATGGCATGACTGTTTCATGGAATGGTCATGGTGTTGATACCAGTGGCAATTTCCAGTACCATGACAACTGTGGTTCACGGTACATATATATATATATTTTTTTTTAAACGCCTTTCAGCTAGTTTATTTTTGTGTTAGGGATGACTGTCTCTTCTGACCCAGCTCTCCCCAACTCAAAAATTTGTGGAGAGACTGCCCCAACTCTCCCCAACTCAAGAATTTGTGGAGACTTTTCTCAGGACAATTCCTGTCATGTGCGTGCAGTCCCTCTCATGTTGAGGCTAGTTGTACTCTCGTTTCATACAAAAGTGAGACATGTGCAGCAGCACTGGCAGTGTTGCTCAACGTGCTGGAATGATAGCCACACATTGGAAATAATTCTTGTGTAATTTCTGGTCCTGGTTAACAGTTAGGCCTAAGGAGTAATTGTAGTTTCCTTAGATGTGCATTTTAATTGGCATGCATTTTCTGTTTCTGAATGATTGACTTGCTTAGTGCCTTACAGTTCATGCCAAACATTAGCTGTTACCAGTGTTTGTATTTTGTTCTTTTAACAAATAAGTCCATGTGTGTGTGAAGCCGGCCTGATGGCGCTGAGGGTTGAGGCACTGAACGCAACACCTTGCACCATGCTGGCCTACCTTGCACCATGCTGGCCACCCGGGTTCGGGAATGGGCTGTGGACACCAGTTGTTGGCAGGAGAGTGAGAGGATTGAGCATCCAAAGGACTGCTCTCCTCTCCAGGGGTGGGTTACTGGGGGCTTCCCACTCTGTAGCAACCCCCCCATGGAGTTCGGAGGTAGCACAAGAGCCAGGGACATCGGACAAGGGCGAGACGATGGCAGACACTGGAGGCGGAGCCGCACAGGGTCATTGCATGCTGCATCTTGGGAAGGGGAGGAACACCAAGGGAAAAACCTCGGAGGATCTAGGAGGTGACAGTGACCCCAGAGGCAGACTCCCACATCCCAGCGCTGGACACCTTTCCACCGGCTCTCGCGAGTCCCTCGACCCAGCCACGACCTGACCTTCTAGGTTACAGAAAGGTTGCCAGGTAGGAGAGGCGGTCCTGCCCCAGGTGTCTTAGATCCGGGGGGGGGGGCCCAAGTCTGTAGGCTTGGGAAAGGGGTTGCTCAGCCCTTGTACTCCCTGGTGGAAGGGGTCTCAGGCAGGGAGTAGAGTCCGAGAGGGTACACCTGAGATGCCCTGTCCCTCCGGTGCAGAAATAGTGTACAGAAAAAAGTCTGTGTATGTCCTAGCCTTGCATATATAATGGGTCATAGTGTAATATAAAGATGGAAAACCATTTATGAAGAGGCTCTAATTCCATTAAGGGCATTTGTGGCATGATGCTTTCAAACAACATGAAGTCTTGCTGTATTCTGACAAATTGCAGTGAGGTCCAACCTTCGAACTGCCCTGGAGATGAAAGAGTTAACTTTCCATGCCAGGCATGGAACGCTGAGCTCGAGCTCAGTTGAGACTCTGTCTGTTGCTTTTTGAACTCAAACCGTCAGATTCTTTACTCCGCCTCACTGAACAGTCGCTCCGGAGATTTCTCCTTTGCTCGGTTCAATTTGATGGTTAAAGTACTGTTTTTCTCGGTTTTCAACCGACTTTAAACTGCAACCTATCGGTTCAGTCTCTGTCTGTGGTATTTGTGAGTACTAGATAGGTTTATATTGTTTTTCTATTCTGTGTGGAACTTGTAAACATTTCATTGGTTCGGTTTGAACCAATCAGGTTGTTTAAAAATCTTTACTTCTACTTTTAGAGTGTGGTTACCGGTTCTTATCGGTTCTGAAAAAAACTGATTTTATTACGTTTTTTTCCACGACCCGTAACTACGGTCAGGAACCGATAAGTGTCTTGCTCAGGATTGCCATTAAAGGTAAGTTTTGTTTAGGACTGGCCATGTCTGAGAAACCCAAAAGAAAAACCGGGCCCACTGGGTTTCAACACTGTAGTGTGTGTGGGGAAATCTTTGCTAAGGCTGACCCCCACACCACCTGTGTTTATTGTCTGGGGTTTGACCACCTCGATTCAGACTGCCAGATTTGTAAAAATTTTCCTGCAGTTACCCTAGAAAAGAGAGTTAGTAGGCTCAGGGAAAGGGAGGCCAAAAAGTCCGCTGACCCGTATGGCCAACCCGGTTCGGTTCAAACCGAACCAGAAGGAGTGCCCTCTGACCAGGGCGAAACTTCTTCTGGCAAAAGGAGAACCGATTCCGAGGAGTCTGTTCCGGTTAAGAGAACAAGAAGGGATAAATCAGCCGGTGTGGATCCAAAAGTTTCTTCTCCAACCGCTGATGAAATAGCCAAAGCGATAAAAATTGTTCAGTCGCTATCCCCGGTTCTGACCGAACCGGCACCATCAGGAAGGCGCTCAGTTCGGCCGGTTCCGGATTTTGATTTGGAGGAATTTTATGAACCGGAGGAGGAGGAAGGAGAGTATGAGGAAAGTGAATGTGATTATGAAAGTCTGGATGTGCCCATTGACCCGGACATCTCCCCAGACAGACCTTCAGGAGGTCTCCTCCTAGGCTTTCTGAGTCCCCTCCCATTTCATGTTTTACAAGAAAGTGGCTAAAACCCTTCAGCTTCCTATGGAAGAAGCTGTGGATGACCAGGAGGAGCCTGACTATGTGGAAATGATGGATATCCCAGAGTCCAGGAGGCTGTCTATTCCCCTACACAAGTCTTTTGGGAAACAGGCAATAAAGATTTTAAAGACTCCTAATTCTATACCTCCTGTGGATAAGAGAATGGACAAGAGGTATACTCTGTCAGGCTCAGATACGGAGTTCCTTACCCAGCAATGCAGCCATGTTGGGGTAGTGTAGGCTGCAGCCTGTGATAAGGCTAATATACCCTTGGCTTCACACCCCCCAGATAAGGACTCCAGGAGGATTGATGCCATGGCAAAGAAACAGTATATGGCAGCATCCTTGGGACTCAGGCAGGCCAGTTATATGGCCTATACAGCTAGATATCAGAAATCTAGATGGGACACTGTAATGGCTTTAGCCAAACAGGTCCCTGGCCAGCTTGCCAAGGAGCTGGTGCAGGCGGCTGCTGATGGTATTGAGGCATCCAAGGTGCAATTCCATGCTGCAGTGGACTCCAATGATGTTTCATCTGGAGTCATGGCTACATCTGTGGCCCTTTGTAGGATGGCTTGGCTCAGGTGTACTAGCCTGTCTCAGGATACCCAGACTAAGGCCATGGATTTTCCTGTTGTGGGTAATTCTTTGTTTGGGGAGCAAACAGAGAACTACATGAAGAAAATGGATGAATACAGGACCACCTATAGGAGTGCTCAGGCCAAGGAAAGGCAAGCCACTCCTCAGAGGCAGCATCCCAGGGGCAGGGGCAGGCCTTTTCATAGGCCTTTCTACCAAGCCCAGGCCTCCTCTTCTGCTTATGCTCAGAGGGGGTTCTTTAGAGGGAGAGGCAGAAGGGGTACAAGCAGGCCTTCTTCCACCCCTCAGCCTAAACCACCTGCCAAACAGGCACCCTGATGGGTTTGCCAGGGCCGATTCTCCACCACCTGTAGGGGGCAGGCTGGCTTACTTTGTCCAGGACTGGAAGTCTTTAACATCAGACAAATGGGTCCTGGAAGTAGTAAGCCAGGGACTGGTTCTCAGCTTCATCAAAAAAATTTCCAAAGATGTGAACCAGATCCTTTCTACCTGCAAATCCTTCAGATGCACTTGCCCTAGAGGCAGAGATCTCTTCCCTCTTGGCTCTCAGAGCTGTAGAAAGGGTTCCACCCCTACACAAAGGGAAAGCATTGTACTCCAGGTACTTCCTCATCCCCAAAAAGACAGCAGAATGGTGGCCCATCCTGGATCTCAGATATTTAAACAAGCACCTTTTAAAGCCAAAGTTCAAAATGGTGACTCTGGGAATAATTCTACCCTCTCTAAGGCCAGGGGACTGGCTAGTCTCCCTGGACCTCAAGGATGCCTATTTCCATATTCTCATCAGAAGCTCCCATCGAAAATACCTCCGGTTCGAGCTGCCCTCAGGCCATTACCAATTCAGAGCAATGCCCTTCGGCCTAACCTCTGCTCCAAGGGTGTTCACAAAATGCCTAGCAGTAGTAGTTGCTTCCCCTAAGAAGGCAAAGGATTGCCATCTTCCCATACCTGGACGACTGACTCATAGTAGGCCAGTCCCCAGACCAAGGCAAGTTACATCTACAGATAACTCAGCAACTGCTCACTTCTCTAGGTTTCCTTCTGAATCTTTCAAAGTCAGTTCTAGAGCCTGTTCAGCTCCTCACCTTCATAGGCGCAGAGCTGGATACAGAAAAGGCAAGAGCCTTCCTTCCCCTGGACAGGGCAAGGACCCTTATCACACTGACCTCTTCATTCACCCTACAAGTGTCTCGACCAGCAAGGCATTGTCTGCAGCTCCTGGGGCACATGGCTGCTTCTACAGCAGTGGTGCAGGGAGCAAGATTTCAGATGAGGGACATTCAGTTCCACTTGAGAGCCTTTTGGTCTCAGAAAAAGGACCCTCGGACCAAACTGATCCCAGTGACTCGAACTTTGATCCAGGCTTTGCAGTGGTGGCAGGATCAGGACACTCTAAGACAGGGAGTTCCTTTTGTCACTCAGTCTCACTCTTTAATCCAGATGCCTCCCTCTTGGGGTGGGGGGCCCACTTGGGAGACATGACCACCCAAGGGTTGTGGTCTCCTCAGGAATCTCTGCTTCACATCAATCTGTTGGAACTCGTCAGTGTTTCTAGCACTTCAGGCTTTTTCCAAGTCTGTTCAGAACAAAGTTGTTCAGATCAGGACAGACAATACCACCACAATGTGGTATATCAACAAGCAAGGGGGCACTCATTCTATGGCCTTGTGCACCGAAGCAATGAAGTTGTGGTCTCTGGCCTATTCCCTGAACACCTCCCTTACAGCAGTACACCTCCCAGGCAAGGACAATGTCCTGGCAGATGCTCTCAGCAGGATATCTCAGGGCCATCACAAATGGTCACTGGATCCCCTGGTTTTGGAGGTGATCTTCTCCAGATGGGGCACCCCACAGATGGATCTTTTTGCAGCCCCAATCACCAGCTTCCTCTCTTTTGCTGCAGGCCCCCAGTGTTGGGCTCAGTCCCCCTGGATGCCCTGGTTCTCAATTGGGAAGGGAAGTTCTTGTATGCTTTTCCCCCCTTCCCTCTCCTGTTCAAGGTGCCAGTCAAAATCAGGTCTCAACCGTGCAAGGTGATTCTGATTGCTCCAGACTGGGCCAGACAGCCCTGGTACCCTCTCTTGTTGTCCTTAGCAGTCCGCCTTCCCTTGTCTCTTCCCAGGAATTACAACCTGTTAACCTGTGCTCAGGGGAGGGTTTGGTACCCGAATCTCAAATCTCTCAATCTCAAGGCCTGGCTCTTGAAGAGTTAGAGTTTGCTGATTTACACCTCTCTCAAGGTGTCATGGATATCCTAAAGGCTTCTAGGAAGCCTTCCACCAGAACCACTTATAACTCCAAATGGAAAAGATTCTCCGTATGGTGCTCTGGGAACCATATTTCCCCAGAGTCTGCTGACCAGCCCACAGTCCTTGACTATATGGTTCATCTGAATAGCTTGGGACTCAGACCAGCTACACTAAAAGTGCATCTGGCAGCTGTCTCTGCTTTTCTTTCAGCAGGTAAGCCTTCTTCCCTTTCAGCTCATCCTGTATTCTACAAGTTTTTCAAGGGATTGCTTCATACCAATCCGCCATTCAGGGACCCTGCCCCTGCTTGGGACCTTAATGTTTGCATTGCTCAGCTTATGCAACCCCCTTTTGAGCCTTTGTCTTCAGCAGAGCTTGAAGTACTTGACTTGGAAAACTGTTTTCTTGGTGGCTATCACTTCTGCCAGGCGATAAGCTTAAAGTTACAAGCCCTGTCAGTGGAGCCTGATTTTATCTCTTTACATAGAGATAAGGTGGTCCTCAGGACTAACAGGAAGTTTTTACCTAAGGTGGTTTCAGACTTCCACCTTAACCAGTCTGTCTCTTCCTGTGTTCTTCACTGACCATTCCTCCTCTGGTGAGAGGAGGCTGCACAGTTTGGATGTGAAAAGAGCCCTTAGCTACTACATAGAGCGTACCAAGGGTCACAGGTTTGAATCCCTCCAACTGTTCCTCACTTATGGTGAGATTGGTAAGGGAAAACCTGCCACTAAAAGATCCATTGCCAGGTGGATTGTCTCTACATTCAATTTTGCTATGAAAAACTAGGTAGGATTCCACCCTCAGGCCTGAGGGCTCACTCTACCAGAGGTACAGCTGCTTCCCTGGCTGCTGCCAGGGATATTCCTATCTTGGAGATATGTCAAGCAGCTACCTGGAAAACAGTTCACACTTTTACCAAGCATTACTCTCTGGATATCCAGGCTAGGAGTGATGCTCGGTTTGGCACAGCAGTGCTTCAGAGCCTATTTCCTAAGTAGGTTCTGTCCCTCCTCCATGGAGGTACTGCTTGGAGTTCGCAATTTGTCAGAATACAGCAAGACTTCATGTTGTTTGAAGAAAAAATTACTCACCTTAGTAATGTTGTTTCTTCTAGTGGAGTCTTGCTGTATTCTGACCTCCCCCCCGCCTTCCCCTCTCAGAACCTTGTTGTTGGGATGTGGGTGGGCAGTAGCAGTGTTGGCACTCAGGAGGTGCCCCACCTTTTTATTATCACCCCTTTTTCTTTGGGTGAGTGGGTGTTGTGTTATTTCATTTTTTGGGTTTCCTGACTTGAGTCTTTGTTTTGGGACCAAAAAATCTGTTTATTATATTTAGTAGCCAGTTGGCTAGTATAGGTTTACAGCTTCCAAACAGGACACTCAGTGAGTTTAGCTCGTCAAGATCTGATGGTTTGAGTTCAAACAGCAACAGAGTCTCTACCGAGCTCGAGCTCAGCGTTCCATGCCTGGCATGGAAAGTTAACTCTTTCATCTCCAGGGCAGTTCGAAGGTTGGACCTCACTGCAATTTGTCAGAATACAGCAAGACTCCATTAGAAGAAACATTACTAAGGTAATTTTTTCTTATGTAAAGAAATATAAAATTATATTTATAAAACGAGAAGGGAAAATCCTGCAAGCTAATTGGCTCTTACATGTGCATTAGATCTGTCTAATGCATAGGTAAGGACTAGGGTCACCAGCCTGGATGCAGCTCTCGTAAAAAAAAAAAAAATCACTGCAGTTGGAGAATTTTCAATATTTTCTGAGTCTCAGTGGTTACCATTTTTTTGAAACACTGAACATTTCCATTGGTTTAACTGAAACCAAGTGCTGAACACACATGCACCAACATTCGTTACAATGTTTTTACTTTTCTCTTTCACATTTTAAAGAATACTATATATATATATATATATATGTGTATGTGTGTGTGTATGTACGTATATGTGTGTATGTATATGTATGTATATATATATTATATATTTATATTAATATTATATGTGTGTGTGTATATATATATTTATATTTTTTGGTCTGGTTCCCCCAATCCTCCATTTAGAGGTCAGCCCTTCCCTACCTGCTGTCCCCCCATGGCCAGGCTTACCCCCCTCCCTGGTCGAGGCCACAGGACTGCTTCCCCCACCCCGGTGGACATTGGTGGCAGTGTAGGACATTCTGCCCCGGGGCTGACTTTTTCGTGACTGCTGGATCCCTGGGGAAGGGGATGTGCAATGACATCCATCCAGCATCTGCCCCCCCCAAAGTAACAGTACTGGATGCAGCGGTACCCCCAGCCTCCACCCGGGGTCTGTAAAACGCCAGGCACTCCCTCTCCCTCCCTCGGGAGAATGAGAGCAGCCCCAGGATGCTCGATTCTTCTCCCCCTGGCTGGCCCTCCGACTCCAGAGTCTGTCAGGGTCCAGATAATTTTTTAGGACTAGGAAGTAGTTACTGCTAGATGCTGTCACCTGGTAGAATGTTTATTTACATGGTAGTAATACCGTGCTTTGACTGGTCTCTAACCCCCATCTCTTTCAAAAAAAACCCCAAAAGTCTCTGGCTGTCTGCAACCACTGATCCGCCTTCTGTGATACCAGAGTCTTGAGATACTTTCTCACTGCTATGTAGTGCAGTGACCCTATTTTTAACATTTTATTTTGTAACTGCCCTTCTCACCATCCAATGCACAACTCCTCAGTCTCCTGCATGTACACGACTGATACCTGTGCTGCTTTCTGACCCCACCTCTGCTGCTGACAGTTTTAGTATGTGAATCCATGGCTCGTAACACTGAATGCTGCCGCCAGTTTTGTGCATATGTATTAACATACTGTAAATATACAGGGTGGGAAACAAATTCCTAAATTCAGAAAGTGGGAGTAAATCATGTAAAACTGGTAGTAAAATACTCTGCTTCCCCTTATCTGTTACTCTGCATCACCGAACATGGAATATCAGAACTGCAAGCAGATACCTTGCCGTTGGGCTGGCCAGAATACAGTATTTTCTTCAAGATGTCATTTCAAAGAAACAGTAGCAGCCTTTGATAGCTCACATGCTCATGTACCCAAGCATGTACCTCAAGCAACTGGTCATGGAACCAACTCGGCAGAAGGCAATACTGGACCTTGTGCTCACAAACAGGGACAGTGTGATGGGGGTAACAGTGGGGGAGCACCTGGGTAACAGTGACCACCAGTCATTGTGGTTTGAAATCACAGAAAGAGCAGAACCAAACCACACAAAAACACGTATCCTGGATTTTAGGGAGCAGACTTTGGGAAAATGGGGAGATGCTTGAAAGAGGCATTAAGGGAATGGGACAGGAATCAGGGATTGAGGAACAGTGGGCAGTATTTAAAATGGGGATTATAAGAACAACAGAATTATGCATTAAGCAGGTTAGCAAGAGGAAAAGAAAGAGGAGACCATTATGGTTTTCCAAAGAGGTAGCAAAGAAAGTGAAAGCCAAAAGACTGCATTCAGGCAATACAAAAAGACACAGGCAGAAGGGGATAGGAGAAGTACCAGGAGAAACAAAGGAGGCAGGGAAGTCAGTAAGGGAAGCCAAAGCTCAGACAGAAGAACACATTGCAAAATCAGTGGTTAAAGGGGACAAAACCTTTTACAGGTACATAAGTGAAAAAAGAAGGACAAAGGAAGGGATAGTTAGACTGAAGGGGGAGGATGGGAGCCGCGTGGAGGATGACAACAGTAAAGCTGACAGATTGAACAGGTATTTCTGCTCAGTCTTTACTAAGGAAGAGGGGGGTAATGGGTCTGAAGGGAGTACAAGGGGTGAGAATGGTGCAGAAATGGACACAAGTCCCTTTACACGAGAAAGGGTCCTGAAGGAACTGGAAGTAATAAGAGTTGACAAAGCAATGGGGCCAGATGGGTGCACCCCAGGGTCCTTAAAGAACTAAGAGAGGTGGTGGCTGAACCTCTGGCTATCCTGT
Organism: Neoceratodus forsteri; assembly: GCA_016271365.2. Taxonomy (NCBI): domain Eukaryota; kingdom Metazoa; phylum Chordata; order Ceratodontiformes; family Ceratodontidae; genus Neoceratodus; species Neoceratodus forsteri. Next base: position 1,121,159,108 of record CM057451.1, on the reverse strand, counting down.
TTAGCCAATCACTGGAAACAGGGGAGGTACCCAAAGACTGGAGGACAGCAGATGTAGTCCCCTTATACAAAAGTGGGAACAAAGAGGAAGCAGGGAACTACAGACCAGTCAGCCTCACCTCGGTAGTGGGGAAGATCATGGAAGCACTAGTGAAGGAGAGATTGGTGGAACATCTGGTTGTCAATGGACTACAGGACCCAAGGCAGCATGGTTTCACCAGGGGGAGGTCATGTCAGACCAACCTCATTGAATTTTTTGACTGGGTGACTAGGGAGGTGGATCAGGGGAGGGCAGTGGACATGGCCTATCTGGACTTCAGCAAGGCCTTTGACACTGTGCCACATAGAAGACTATTACACAAACTGGGGAATATGGGTGTGGGCAGGACAGTAGTGTGGTGGGTAGGTAACTGGCTGGGTGGCAGGACACAGAGGGTGGTGGTAAATGGCTGTCACTCCACAGAGGAAGAGTGACTAGTGGGGTACCACAGGGATCAGTGCTGGGACCGGTCCTATTCAACATCTTCATCAGTGACATTGCACAGGATATAGAAGGCAGAATTTCACTGTTCGCTGATGACACAAAGCTCTGTAACAGAGTAGACACATCAGAGGGTGTAGACAGAATGAGAAGGGACCTGCAGAAACTTGAAGAATGGTCAAGGGTTTGGCAGTTGAAATTCAATGCAAAGAAGTGCAAGATAATGCATATGGGGCACAAAACCCTGGCACAATATATCAGTTGGGGGTGAGGATATAGCATGCACCAAGCAGGAAAGGGATCTTGGGGTTATCATCTCTGATGACCTCAAGGTAGGGAAACAGTGTGACAAGGCATCAGGTAAAGCAAATAGGATGCTGGGATGTATAGGCAGGGGCATCACCAGCAGGAAAAGGGAGGTCATAATTCCGCTATACAAGACACTAGTGAGGCCCCACCTGGAGTACAGTGTACAGTTCTGGAGACCATACCTACGTAAGGACATAGACAGGGTAGAGAAGGTTCAGAGGAGGGCAACAAAGATGGTGCATGGGTTGCATCACAAATCCTATGAAGACAGGTTGAAGGAACTGAACATGTACTCCTGGAGGAGAGGAGGGAGAGAGGGATATGATAGAGACATACAAGTATCTTACAGGGAGGAACAGGGTGCAGGAAAACACTATTTTTAAGCTAAAAAGATGTTTCAGGACTAGAGGGCATGGATGAAGTTGAGGGAGGACGATTCAGAGGAAACATGAGAAAGAATTCTTCACAGAACGGGTGGTGGACAAGTGGAACACCCTGCCAGAGGAAGTGGTGGGGCTGAAACAATCACGGGATTTAAGAATGCATGGGATAGACATAAAGGAATTCTAGAGGTCAGGGGTAAGGGGAAATAGACTTCTAGGAAAACAAACTGAACTTACAAGCTCAAATGGGCAGACTAGGTGGGCCATAGGCCCTTATCTGCCGACACTGTCTATGTATCTATGTATCTATATATTGCCGCTTCGCATTCCTGGGTCCCTGTCCTCTGTAGCCCTCAAATACAGTTGGATCTAGGCAATGACTTAAAACAGATAACCATTTTTAAAAAAGTTTCAAACACGCAAACCCTGTTTACACCTGTTCTCTCTCTCTCTCTCCCCCTGTACTGACAGCTTAAACACTACTCCCTCTCGCATGCTCACCAAGCACTCTCCTGCCTGCTCTTAGCACTGTGATCTTACCCCTCCTGCCACTCGCTTCCTCACTCACTGTTACAAAGAGCATTAACCTCCACTATTATAAGCACTCGTATGCTGACACTAACATTGTGTTGCACTCTTAACATAATAAAAATAAATCCATATCCAACCAGTGAAATAAGCACCTGTCTGTCGGACTGCAGTCTCTTCCTTCCTCTCGCCCACTGAGCCGCCGCTTGCTTGCTCCCTTTCTGATTTGTTTGCCACACTTCTGTCCTTTTAAAGTTCTTTACCTTTTTGTACAGTTCCACACACTGTAGTGCCCTGTTTACTGGTGACATGCACACGTTTGAGCTCTCCTGCTTTGGCTTGCCAGCTTGATGTTTCATAGAAACATAGAATTTGACAGCAGATAAGGACCGCTTGGCCCACCTAGTCTGCCCATTTCCTACCTAACAGATAAGCTGCAAATCCTAGTTAACCAACAGCTTACTTCTCTCCCCCCCCCCCACTAGGACTGCCTTATGCCTGTCCCATGCATTCTTGAAGTCCCCCACTGTTCTTGACTCCACAACCTCCTCAGGGAGGCTGTTCCATGCATCCACAACCCTCTCAGTGAAAAAATACTTCCTCACATTACCTCTGAGCCATCCCCCCTCTATCTTCAAATTGTGCCCTCTTGTTCTTGCACATCTCTTTTTCTGGAAGATGCTACCCTCTTGGACTTTGTTAATTCCCTTGAGGTACTTGAAAGTTTCTATCATGTCCCCTCTCTCCCTCCTTTCCTCTAGGGTATACATATTAAGCTCCTTTAGTCTTTCTTCGTATGTCTTCTGGTGCAGACCCTGCACCATTTTGGTTGCCCTCCTCTGGACAGCTTCCACTCTGTCTTTGCGGAGATGGGGTCTCCAGAACTGCACACAGTACTCCAGATGGGGTCTCACCAACTGTCTGTACAGAGGGATAACAACTTCCTGTTTTCTACTATTGTTTTCTCTTCCTATGCATCCCAGTACCCCCCCTGCCTTCCTTACTGCCTTCTCACATTGCTTGCCCACCTTTAGGTCATCTGATATAATTACTCCCAGGTCCCTTTCTATTTTTACTGTTGTCAGTATCTCACCCCCCATTGTGTACACTTCCCCTGGGTTTTGTTTCCCATGTGCATTACCTTGCACTTCTTTGCATTGAATCTGAGCTGCCATACATTTGACCATTCCTCCAACCTTGCCAAGTCCCTTCTCATCCTTTCCACTCCATCTTGTGTATTAACCCTGTTGCAGATCTTTGTGTCATCTGCAGAGAGACATACTTTTTCCTTCCAGTTCCTCTGCAGTGTCACTTATAAAGACATTAAAAAGGACCGGTCCCAGTACTGAACCCTGCGGTACCCCACTTGTAACCCTCCTTTCTTCACTATGTATTCCATTTACTACTACCCTTTGCATCCTGTTGTCTAGCCAATTTTTTATCCAGGCTACTACCTTGGGACTCACTCCAAGGCTGGCTATCTTGTGTATTAATCTTTTGTGTGGGACTGTATCAAATGCCTTGCTAAAATCTAGGTAGGCCATGTCCACAGCCCCTCCCTGGTCTACTACTTTGGTCACCCAGTCAAAGAAATCTATTAGATTCGTCTGACATGACCTTCCCATCGTGAATCCATGCTGCCTTGGGTCCTGTGCCCCACTGGCCTCTAGGTACTCAACAGTTCTTTCCTTCAGAAATGGTTCCATCATTTTCCCTACCACTGAGGTCAAGCTAACTGGTCTGTAGTTTCCTGCCTCTGTCCTGCTCCCACTTTTGTGAAGAGGAATCACATCTGCCCTCCTCCAGTCCTCGGGTACCACCCCATCCTCCCATGATTTGTTAAAGAGAGTAGTCAGCGGTGTCACTAGTTCTACCCTTAGTTCTTTTAGAATTTTGGGTGAATCCCATCAGGACCCATTGCTTTGTCCATCTTCAATTTTATCAGTTCTTTCAGAACCCTGTCTTCTGTAAATGGACTGGTATCGACCCCGTCTTCGAGTGTTTCTCTTGTTTGGTTTAGGTAACTCCCGTCCTCTTCCTTTGTGAATACTGAGCAGAAATATTCATTCAGTATCCCTGCTTTTCACTGTTACCTCTACCCACATTCCTCCCCTTTTTTAAGCTTCAGTATCCCTCCTTTGGTCTTTCTTCGCTCCCTAATGTACCTATAAAAGGTCTTATCCCCCTTCTTAACAGAATTGGCTATCCTTTCCTCAGTTTGGGCCTTTCCTATTCTGACTGCCTTCCTAGCCTCTTTCTGCTTTAACTGATAAAGTTCTCTGTCCTGCTCCTTCTGTGTTTCCTTATATTTCCTGAATGCTGTCCTTTTCTCCTTAACCTTCCCTGCCACCTCTTTTGAGAACCATAGCTTTTTTCCTTCGTTGTGTTTTATTGATTTGCTTTACACAAAGGCTTGTTGCCTCTGTGATGGCTGTTTTGATCACTCCCCATTGTTCCTCCACCCCTCCTTCTTGCCTGTTTGCTAGTGCTTTTCTGAGGCGCTCTCATTTTCCCAAAGTCGGCCCTCGTAAAGTCCAGTACTCTTGCTTTTGTATGGTTTGATTGTATGGCTGTGTTTATCGTGAACCACACTGTTTGGTGGTCGCTTGTTCCCAGATGGCTACCCACTTCTAAATCTGAGATTCTTTCTCCATCCCCATTTGAGAGTACCAGGTCTAAGATTGCTCCCTCCCGAGTGGGTTCCAATACTAGCTGTCTGAGGCATGCCCCCTGTAGGGCATCAAGAATGACCCTGCTCTTGGGATGTGCCTGCAGCAAAGGTGCTCCAGTTAACATCTGGCATATTCAGGTCCCCCATCAACAATATCTCCCCTTTTTCTGCCATTCTAAGAAAGCCTTCTATCATTTCCTTGTCCATTCCCTCCCCCTGAGATGGGGGTCTGTATACAACCCCCATACGGATTGTGGTGCCATTTCCTGTCTCCAGGGTGACCCAAAGTGCCTCATCTGCTCCCTGTTTACTCTTTAGTTCTTTGCTTTGATCCCTTCCTTTACATAGAGAGCTACTCCTCCTCCTCTTTTACCCTCCCTGTCCCTCCTGTAGATTGTGTATCCTGGTGTGTTGACATCCCAGTCATGGTTCTCTGTGTACCGTGTTTCTGTGACTGCCACAATATCCAGGCAACCCTCTTCCATCAAGGCCACTAGTTCAGGGGAGCTTGTTACACAGACTACGGGCATTGGTACTCATGACCCTCCACTTTTTGATAACCTTACCCCTTTTAGCCCCATTTCTGTCCTTATTGCCTTTGCCTTGTTTTACATTTAAATATGTTCTGCTCCCTAATAACTTCTGTACCTTGGTGTTTACCTCTCTAATCACCATGTTTTGTGGGGGGAGGCTCGGATTTCCCTGCTCCTTTCAGTGCCTCCCTTGGCTGGTTTAAATGCTTGCCAATGAAGCATTTAAACCTGTCACCTAGATCCTGGTCTCCCCCGACAGATGCAGACCATCGCACCAGTATAGGTCTGCATCCCTCCAGGTGGCTCCCCAGTCCCCAATGAAGCCAAAACCCTGAGCTCCACACCAGTTTTTCAACCACTGCTGAATTCCCTGGTGAGAAGTGCCTAGCATCTCCCTTGCCATAGACAGGCAGCACCTCCGAGAAGGTTACCCGATGGCTACTTGTCTAAGGCCCCTTCCCAACTCTATAAACTCCTCTTGCACTGCTGTGATCCCATTCTTAGCCAGGTCAATTGTCCCTAGGTGGACAATGACATCCAGCTCCCTCCCTCGTGCAGCTCCTCCCACGATCCTGAGGATTCGCTTCCTGTCCCTCCAAGCCGTGCGCCAGGAAGGTATCTTACCTCTCCCTTCCTCCCCATTTCTACCCCCTAATGATTGAGTCCCCCACCAGGAGTTGTTTCTTCCCTGTGGGGTCCCATGCCACCCTCCTGTGGGTCTCCTTTGTGAAGGTTCCCAGCATCCTCCTTGGTCTCCTGCAGGTGCCTCCATAGAGAAACCACTATCCACCAGAAGAGCGAATGAATTGTGGAGAGGTACAGCTGGAGGGATGCAACTCTGTTCCACCACCCTCTCCCTCCTTGAGCCCACCCTGGTCCAGCCTCTCCTCTTTCTTGGCAACCTCTGAGGTAGTGGCATTGTCCCTGGTGGTCCCTGGGTGGGGGAGGAGGTTTCACGAATGCTAGCCAGGTCAGCCTGGAGATGGGCAACCTCCTCTCTCAGACCAGAGAGGTGCCTGCAAATAGGGCAGCATCGCAGCCTCCAGAATGTCTCCCGGAACTCTGCTCGCCCCACAGCCATTGCACTGCACCACTCCTATCATGTCTTATTTTGTGTCCTCTTTACTGTTTCTCTGGATGCTTACTCTCTCCTCTCCTTACAACTTTCACCCTTCCTGTTCTGGGACAGCAACTTTCTATCTTCTTAAGTAGCCTCCTTCTTCCTTGCTCAATATCAGACCACCAGCAGCTAGGGGGGAGAGTGAGCTACTTTTTTTTACTTTAGGGTTGACAAAACCAGTGTTTCTCTATGATCCTTTCCTTCCTACTGCCAAACAGGAAGTTCCTGTTGACAGTCAAATCCAGTGGCTATAAAAGTAGAACTGGCTTTGGGTGGGTGGGATGGAGGGCAATTAGTAAGAAAAAAGGCTAGCAACAGGAAGTTGTAATTTGACTCACCTGCTTGTCTAGTGTCTAAACCACACCCCCAGGTAAGCTCTCTTTCCTTCTACTGGTTTAGCAAAGTCACCTGATACAGTACCTTTCCCTGCACAGAACACACACTGCCTTTTTCTTTTTTTTATTAACCCTAAATAAGACCCCTTCTACTTCTAATAAAGTTATCTGTCTACTTAATCTTAACTGACACTGACTCCTGCTGAGATATAAGTTTTAAATTAACAAGAAAATGTAGCTTCTTTTAGTTAGCTGCTTTCTGCTCTACAAGCAAGGCTAGCAACAGCAACCCATCACTGGGTTTCACTGCCCATCTCCGCCTCCTGCTCTGTCAGTCTTAGGCTAGTGCACACAGCAGCAATAAACTGATTTTATTAAAACTGAAAAAAGGGCTGGTGGTACAGAGGGCTGATGCGCTGGCGCCTTACCTCAAACCACGCCAGCGACCCGGGTTCGGAAACTGTCTCGGGTTGCTGGGGGTCGGTGGGGAACGGGAGAGGATTGAGCGTCCGAAGGACTGCTCTCCTTCCCGGGGGTGGGTTAAGGTGATACCTTGCTCTGTAGTTGGCCCATGGTGTAGACTGGGAGCACTACAAGCAGCGGCACGACATCATGGGAACCAGAAAAGTGGAAAAACATCCCGGATTGGCCAGGATGACAGCAGACGATCTGCCGGTACCACGGAAGGACTCTCATGGAGCCTGACTGCCTCAGCAGTGCCCTGGGGCCGAGAGAAAGTGTGCTTGCTGCCCTACCGGTGCCTTCCTTCTTGGAGGAGAGGGACCCACTCGGTGAAGGGTTAAGCCGAGCTACCCCAGGGTTGGCTGCGATCTGAGGTAGGGGGTTCCAGGGGAGGACAGTAGGTGGGTGTCTGGGATCATGATTGCCTGAAGGAAGTGGCAGATATGGGGCGTGTAGGAGGATAAAGAAATAATGCAAATAAAAAAAACAAAACTGAAAATGCAACTGCTCAGTAGGTCATATAGCCTCTTCCTTTGAACACACGCTCATCTCAGGAACTACAAGTAAAATACAAGTAGGAAAAAAATACAGTTCTAGGGACATGCATATGGTGTATATCCACACTTCTGGCAGTGCCCTTTCCCCCTTTTAAGGCTTGCTGGACAGTCTTCAAGCTGGCTCCTCCCACCACAACTCCCTCATCACCGCCCCATGACTCCAGATCTTCGTTCCACTGGAATAAGGTTCCCTGCTTACCGCTTTTGCACTGAGTAGGCCCTTTGCTTTCTAAAAAGTTTCACTTTGCGATTTTGAAATCTTCAGGTGATTCTATCACTTCAACAGTGATTATCGACTCTTAAGTCGATGCCAGGATTTAAGAAATGCTCGTGTGTGCAGAAGATGTCCCGGACAGACCTGCACACCACGTACGTCTACTGCCTAGGCCACAAACACGACCCCCAGGCATGTGGCCTGTATCACACTTGAATCCTTCTGCTCTAGAAGACCGGCATGTACGACTTCTCTTAGGGTGACCAGATGAACGGGGTCCTTCCATTAAATCCAAAGATGCCCACTGGGCTATCTCCTTGGCTGTGGGGCCCGCTGAACAGTTGGCATTCAAAGAAGCTGCAGTCCAGGGTGTGGAGCAGGCTTCTTCAGCTTCGGCCTTTTGGCCGCTTCCCTTGGGCGCCTCCTTTTCAGGGGCATTCAGAGATCTGTGCCAGGCTCTTCCCACTTTGGGTAGGGCCCTTCAGGCACAAAATCCAAATCTAAAAAAAAAATCTTGTTGGTTGTGGGATCATGCATGCTCTTGGGCCTCAGATTCCCATGTGTCCACAGAGATTTTATCTGTGGTCAGTCCTTCGGCCCTGGTTGCTAGCTCCACTGTCTCCCTGTTGGGCCAGTTGGTTGAGATGCCCATCAACCAGCCTGTGCAGATAGTTCTCAAGCTGGTCGACCCGTTCCCAGATGAGGCTGATACTTCCCTCTCTAGGACGCCAGCCCTGCCTATTAGCCCTCAGGGAGAGTCGGACCAGAATCCTGATCCGCTCCCTCTTCCTTAGGATCCGGTAAACCCGAAGGATCCTCAGCTTTCATGGGCTCCCTCCGAGACACACCGTTGGTGGCCCTGAAGTTTGAGGTCCCAGTCCTGTACTCCCAAGTCGGGCAGCCTGCATCTGCATCTGTGCTTCACTCCTGACATTCAGGCAAGCGGTTTTTGCTGCTGCTCCTCCTCTTCTTCCTCCTCTGACGAGGAGAGGCTTCAGCGCAAAATAATTTGACACTACAAGTAGCTTATATGGCACCAGCTTATGTTCTCGGGTCAAGCAGTTTCCAGCTCCTGCCCCCGCTTTTAACATGACTCATGCCACCTAGGCCTCAACTGACTCCAGCTCAGCCAAATCCCCCACGACCTGTTCTACTTCTAATGATCCAGGTGGAGCCACCTCCCAAGCAGCTGCCAGTGGGTCCTCCACTAGGGACACCCATACTGTCCCAGGCTTCCGTGGTGGCTGCTGGTCACTGACTCCCTGTCGACCTCAAAGGGTCAGCGCGGACTCTAGTGGTCAACCTCTGAGTCCTGAGTCGGAGGGTTCCTCCTCACAGACCCGTCCATTGGCCTCTGAATCAGCTGAGGACTTGTCGACGACGGAGCATGGCCCCACCTCCTTCTCTGGCTTTCTCTGTCTTATCTTGGAATCGACAGGTCTCCAGATGGAGCCTGTGCAGAAGTGGGCTACATACCTTCTTACCGAGATCCTCAACCATGGTGAATCCCTTGGTGAAGCCTTCTTGGTCGCTGAGGCTAATCTTGGCCCTGCTGTGAAGCTTTGGCAGCACCTGGCTTCTTGCCCTGCACAGTCGGCCTGGATAGCCCGCAAGTGTGTGGTTCTTACCGGTTCCCTCTCAGTATTAACAGAGCACCCCTTGGCTGAGGGGCTGGTAGCCGACTCTCTAAGTGTACTGGTAATGTCTGGGATGTGGATAAGCCTCCCGACAAGCAATCCAAGAAATTTGATCACATGGCCAAAAAGATTTACACTGTCTCCTCTCTGTCTGCGGCAGGTGAGTTCAGCCCTTTTTGATGGCCCACTTTGCCAGTGCCCTGCTGGACACGCTTGATGCAGTGCTTCCTCAGCTCCCAGCTGACTTGCAAACTATGGTCAAGCAGGTCCAGGATCAGGGTTGAACTGTGGCTAAATGGCTTCAGACAGCCATAGATATTGGCAACTCTTGCGCCCAGTCCATGGTGGCCACGGTTGCCATGCACCGAAGGGCATGGCTGAGGATCTTAACCTTTACGGCAGGTACCCAGCACAAGTTGGCAGATGTCTCCTTTTTGGGCACTGACTTGTTTGGGCCAGGTGTTGAAGGGCACCTTACTCGTATCAAAGTCCAGTGTCATCTTGGACCTGGTACCTCCACCCAGAGAGATTTCAAGGGCTCTAAGGCTCAAAAGAAGAAGCCCTTTCAGCTCCTCTCTGCCCCTGTGGCCAAGCCATCCCAGCCTCCTGCTGGGCAACAGGCCCAGGCTTGGCGTCATCGACTGAAGTCCGTTGCTTCGGTCGTCTGAAAGCCCAGAGGTCGAGGCCCTGTTGGTGCTTCAGCTGGTCCCTCCTCTGGCTCCAAGCCTGCTCAGTGACTGGATGGGGGTGTCTCCGCCATGCCCGTCCTGACTCCATTGGGTCCTCCCGTGGGGGGTCGGCTCTGCCACTTCCTTTCCACCTGGTCCGCTGTCTCCACAGACAGGTGGGTCCTTGAGGTGGTCGCTCAGGGTCTGCCTCTAGAGTTTGAGGCTTACCCTCCATGCTGAGCCCATGCCCAACGGGAGGACATGGTGTTCGCACACATTCTGTCAGTCCTTCGGGAAGACATTGCCCAGCTCTTCTGGAAGGAGGACGTGGCTTCTGTCTCTGACCCTTCCCCCCCAGTACACACCCAGGGTTTGTCTCCAGGTACTTCCTGGTGCCAAAACGGATGGGGGGATGGAGCCTCATCTTGGATCGGCACGACCTGAGCACATTTCTTCAGCTGTGCACTTTCAGGATGGTCACTCTGTCTTGGATGATACCATCTCTGGAGCAGAACTGTGTGGCTTTGCTTTCTGGATCTTCAGGACATGTTCTTTCACTTCCCAACTCATCCAGCCCTATGCCAGTTCCTCTGGTTCCGTGTGGAGGGGATTCTTTCTGGGTTCCAGCCCATGTCTTTTGGCCTCTTCTCAGCTCCTAGGGTCTTCACCAAATGCATTTCAGTGGAGGCAGCCTGCCTGAGGTGCCGAGGAGTCCGAGTATACTCCTACCTGTTTGATTGGCGTTTTGAATATGCAGCACCACTCCTGGTGCTCTTTTGAGTGGGTTTGTCTGTCTATAAGTTAGACAAAGATTCAACTTTTGTACTGTTTTAACTAGTTAATTTTAATTTTTACATGTACATAAAATATAAAGTCCTATTTTATAAGCGTAGTGAGATACTCTGGGGATGTACATTAGACATTTCTTATGCATGGGGGGCTGAAGACACGAGGCCGCATGCCCCTGCCATGCGTTAGAAGTGTCTAATGCTAATGCATATCCCCGTCGCGTCTTATTCCTTACATACACTCCAGTACAAGGCATCATAGCCAATGTATGCAAATTATTGCAAAGGAATTTGTTGGGCTGTGCCTTAAGTAGGACTGCAAAGTGCATAAAGGGCTTGCATATAGTCTGCACATACTGAAAATGGCAAATTGCATGCACATGTTCTGTCCTGTTTAAGAATTTATCAGTGTGCTTTTGCCACTAAACAAACATAAAATTATTAGCACAGGTGTGCACTGAAGTCTGTTTTGCTGTTGCCATTGTATCAACGCAGGAGAGGTTAGCACAGCTAATGTTGAACATTTTTCGAGTCATGGGGAGTCCAACGCAGGAAAGTAGTTAAGAGGAACAGTCGGCAGTAAGTGACCCCCACCGAAGTGTAGCCTTGCTCCACAATTTGCACTTTGAGTGCAGAAGTAATCTTTTTTTTTTTACTGTGACAGGTTTTTGTTTTGTAATAGATCATATCTGGTTGATCCTGTCAACTCCTACCCTATCATTTGACTACGGCAGCAACCCTATAATCTCCCATGGCTGACATCTGAGCTATGCTGCAGCTGAGGGAGATTTACCTAAATAATAAGACACAACAAGGTGTGCATTAGGCATTTCTGATGCACAGCCAAGGGTGCAGTAAGGAATGAGTCCGTAGGTAGAGTGCCTTCAGCCTCGTCCATGCGTTTGAACTGTCTAATGCACATCTCTGGAATGTCTTATTTTGTGTATAAAATGGGGCTGTTTTTATATGGATATTTAAATTAAATTAAAAGATGCATATTTAAAGTGAAAAAATGCAGTCTTTTATCTGTTTTCATGTAAACTAGTTCCTCCACCTGAGTTATATTGCTCTTCTTTCCCTTTTGAGTTGAGGACATTTGCCCTACAGATGCCACTATATCTGTAGTCTTGGGACTCCGAACTGGTGGTCAATGCAGCCCCACCTCTCCATGCAGTGATAGCTTGTGTTGAAGATAACATTTGCTTTTATACTTTTTCCCATTATATGTTTAACACTGTTTTTAACAATGTCTGGTTGTATGAGGTGTGAGCAGGCAGGCAGTGACACACAGTCACAAAAGATTATAAGAGCAAGCGGCTGGGAAGAAAGACTGTCATAAAGGCAGTGGCATCCAACAGTGTGAAGAAGCCCAGAGCAGGAGAGTTCTTTGAAGTTAGTACAAGTTTTGTTTTTTTTAAATAAAAACTAAAACACTGTTTCAGCAAAGGAAAAGGGGAGAAGTACACATCCGTGGTGGTGCAGACTGGCGGGTGATGTAGGCGGGCAGACTTTGCTAGAGAAATGAATTTCAGTTCATTGTTTGCTTGCATGCATGTGCAAGAAACATAGTGCCACCATACGAAGTTTCGTAGGTGTGGCACCTTGCTTCTAATGCCCTGCTCCTTGTTGCAGGTGCAACTTCACTGCTCCAGTAAATGTCCAAGCTGTCTGACAGCAGTTCAGATGCAGTGGCATACAGTTCCAAGCAAAACACCGCTACAGTCAGTGGTGGTAACATGTAGGCCATTTGCATACTGCCGACCCCAGCGTGCTCATGCGCCCCCACACACACACACACACTGTATGGCCGGGGGTACCCAGTAATCCCTGTTGGCTCTGCTGCCCCCAACATACTTCCAGGTGTCATCTTGGAACCACCCCAGCGTGGCAGCAGTCCGCATGGCCAATGGGGGTGCCCAATCCCACGTTGGATCCACTGCCCACTAAACAACCTTCCAGCTGTCACGCTGGAACCCCCAGCATGGCAAAAGTCCTGCATAGTCTTTCAAAAAAAAAAAATCACCTGTAAGAGAAAATACTCCCTCACTGACTGTCTTGCCCCCTCCCCCAATCATTACCTGCCCTCTGAGTGCCCCACCTCACCCCATACTTGCCTCCGGAGGCTGGCGCGATGATCTTCAGTGGACCAGGAACGCGTGTGCACTCTTCAAAACCGACCATGAACTGAAGAAATGCCGGTAAGCTGTATAATGGCATAAATGTTTTGGGTTTATTTCAACTTTGGTGCATATCTTGGGCATGTTTAGGATTTTTTTCACCAAATTTTCAATATGGGGTTCTTGGGACCCCACCTCATGAACTCAAGTCACTGTCATTTTGTTATTTGGTCCCGAAAGGTGATTTCGCAGTCACTGCGTGGAACCACCTTTTGGGACCGATTTACAAAACGACAGTGTCACAGTTCATGAGGTAGGTTCCCAAAAATCCTATGTTGAAAATTTGGTGAAAAAATTTCCCCAAATTACTTTTACGAGTGTGCATTACGCAGTTCCTATGCACGCTCGTAAGTCTGACAGTTTGTAATATTTTCACTCCAGATTTTCAACATTTCCATTTTATCACACCTCCTTGTGAACAGTACAGCTGTCATTTTTCACATCTTGCTCAAAATGTGTTTTCGCACATGTAGCGCTCATTGGCACAGTCGGTTTGCAAGATCAGTGTTCGGGACACATTAAGAAAATCACAGTCACACTACTGTTCATGAGCAGAGGTGTTAAAATTGGTGACAAAAGTCCATAACACGACCCCCCCCAAATTGTTTAGCCAGGTGAGAGAGACTAAGTTGAAAGCTTGTTTACAGGTGCAACCTGGGAGAACAGGGAAGTTAAGTGACTTGCTCTGGGTCGCACAGTATGCAAATGGGGGCTGTGGGATTCAAACCCAGGTCTCCAAATTTGCAGCTCAGAGCCTGAAACCACTGCGCTATACTGCCTCCCTCCTACGTGCATGCATTGCGCAATGTCCACGCACCCTCATAAGTTCACGAATTTTTAATATTTTCAGTCCAGATTTTCAACATTGACATTTTTTCACACCTCCTTATGAATAGTACAGCTGTCATTTTTGACATCCTAGCCGAAATGCGTTTTCGCACTTCCAGAGCAGAATAGCACGGTCGCTGTGGGAAATCAGTGTTCGGGATAGATTAAAAAAAAAAAATTACAGTGACATGGTTCATGAGCGAAGGTCCCAAAATGCCTATGTTGAAAATCTGTAAAAAATAAATAAAAATCCTCAAACTAATTACATTACGGGTGTACATTGTGCAGTTTCTACGCATGCTCGTGACTTCACCGGTGTTTTTTATATTTTCACACCAGATTTTCAACAATGCTATTTTTTTTACACCTCTTGAATAGTACACCTGTTACTTTTCACATCCTGTTCGAAAGGTGTTTTCGAACCTGTGGCACCAAATGGCGCATTCGATGTGCAAAGTCATCTTTCACCTAACAAACTGATAGTGCCACTCTTCATGCTGTGGGGTCACAAAAAAGCCCATGTGGAAAACTTTGAGTAAAACGACCAAGAAACGGCCAGGGCATTAGGGTTTTCTACCATAATGCCCTACCCTGTAGGGACTGACAGGTGTCAGGGGTGTGACTTGGGATTTTCGACAGTAATGCTCATGCCATTTCACCTTCCACCCCCACCCTCCAGCCAGTGACAGGCATCGAGGTGCACCTTGGACCCTTTGCCCCCAGAGTTCACCCCATTCTCCTATACTGCGCACGTTTCAGTGTATTTCCTTATTGAATGAGGTGAATGTAAAGTCCAAACACCCCAAGGCACACCTCGACACTTGTCTGGGTTTGAAGGGCGGGGTGAGGTGAAATGTCATGATCGTCATGGGTGACAACCTAAAGGCACACCTCAGTGCCTGTCCATCTCTGCAGGGTGAGGGTGGAGTTGGAGTCAGTTCAATACTTCAGTGCTATTCTTTTACTGCATCTGTCTTAACTCCTGCACTTCCACTGTTAATGCCAGCAAGCAAACATTCGGCATTGACAAATGCTTGTTTTTTAACTTGTAAATGAAGAATAAGCTAAAAGAAATTAGTTCAGCAAGACTATTAATTATCAAAAGTATTAGAAAAGCAAACCAAAATGATTTTTTTCCCCCCGTCAATTGTCTACATGGGTGGAAAAAGCTGGTGACTTTTTCAGTTTTTAACAGTCTGGCACACGAATTTTATAAATGTACAGCATCCTCATTGCCAGGGCTAGATTTTACGTGTGTAGTAGACATTTCTAATGCACGAGCACTAGGCAGTCAATTACTTGAATTTCTAAATGCAGTGTAAGTTGGAGCTTTTAAAATCTTGACTGTTCACCGGACCTGTTGTCCCCCAAGGCTAAGTACAGTTGCAGATGACTGAACTTTGCCTCAGGAGTACAGTGGAATCGATGAACAGTTGATCGAGCTTTTACATGCTGTAATTTACGCTGCAAATAACTGAATTTCCTGCGGTTGCAGCATGACTCTGACATCGCCTGTGGGAAATTCTGGGGTGGCTACAGCTGTTAAATGTCTGGATAAGAGCTAGTAGGTTTAACCAGATATGATCTGTTGGAAAAAGATGTGTCAGTAAAATTTCTTTTGCACTCAAAGTGCAAATTGGGAGCAGGGCCACACTTGGGTAGGGTTCACATATTGCTGGCTATTGTCTTGTTTTTTTGTTTTTCTTTTGGTTTCCAGCAATATCAGTTCATGGTTGGTGTCATCGGCAGAACCATTGCACTGAATTCCGTAAAAACTGGATTGTCAGTGTCGGTCCGGTGGTGTTGAAGATTGAGGCGCTGGACGCCACACCTCATGCGACACCTACATCCCGGGTTTGGGAACTGACTCTGATTGCTCGGAAGTCAGCCAGGGGAGGAAGGATTGAGCGTCTTCAGACAGCTCTCCTTTTTCAAGGAGGGGGGGTCTAGCACTGTGCGCTGTAGGTGGACACCCAGAGGTTGCTGGTTGCCGACACAGCTGCACAGCCATGCACAGGGTGGGCCCACATCCTGGGCAATAGGCTGCCTCTGCGGAGGCAGGGACAGCTGCCCCGCCCATTGCACAAATGTGGGCTTGGTAGAAAATGGAGGAAAAAGCCGGGAGCCGACTGGACCCTTGATGACCCAGTAGTTCCCCTGTGATGCCGCCTCCGATTCTGGATTGTGCCCGGGAGGGTTAGCCTCGCCCTCACCTTGGCTGGGGAACTGCAGTGCAGGGAAGTATGGAGGGTCGGTGGAGTGGGCACAACTGGGGCCGAAGAAAGAGGCCCCCTGAGAGAGGGACTTGAGCAGCCTGTCAGCTCTGTGGAAGGAGCAGAAAGGACTGACTGGAAAAAAAAAATTAGATTTTTCAGAGCTTTCCATTTATTACTGAAGACCTTTTTAACAAGTTACGTTCCTCTTGGATTTTACCTGCTCCATAGCTTTTTCCTGCCCTGAAATTGTAACGTCTGCGTATGACATCACAATCTGTTGCAACGCAAATCATTCTCTTGTTTCAAGTGGAGGATATGCCTTTATTGCAGAAAAAAGCAACAGGAACAGAAGTCAGAGGGGCCAATGGCCTGTTTTCGTGGAGATGTCTTGCGTAATAGAGTGTAAAAACTGTAAATTGTTTTGTTTTGGGTTTTTTTTGTATAAATGATTTGTTACAAGATTAGAGGTCTGCTAATGCTACCTGTCAGTGTCTGCAGTAAACTGGAAAATCTTTTTAATGACAGGAACCTCTGTGCCAAAGATGGGTTGATGGTTTTATGGAATGAGGGTTTATGTTGCCTTCAGTACCCGTAAATGGACTTACAACCAGAAATTTACTTGGTTTTCCATTTATTATTTTTTCATAATTACTGGTCTTCACGTCTAGTACACACATAACCATGTTGCAATTATCTTGTTACAACCTGCTGTACGTAATCAGGAGGTCTCAGTCAAACGTGTGACTGTGACTGTGTGTGTGTGTGTGTGTGTGTGTGTGTGTGTGGCACAGGCTTGGCAGGAGACGTGGAAGGCCCATGCTGTCTCCCACTCAAACACACTCACTGGGCGAGCAGACGGTGGCAGGCTTCACACTCTCCATGCACCGTCTGGCACTGTGCTGCTCCCAATTGATAAGAGCCTCCCTGATGGGACAGACCTCAAGGAAACAGGTGAGAGCTTTATTCTATCAGTGGGACCGGCAGTTATTAAAAATAAAAATGACGCGCGCGCGCACACACATACGCTGGGTGGGTGAAATCCAGAATTGTATACCCACCCTCGTTGTGTGATGCTTTTATAAAGCCTTCAAGCTTTGCTCTTGGAGTTTATGTTGTAGCCTGTTTATTAAGTTCTGGTTTCACAAACCCACCCGTTTTTGGGGGGGGGGGGTGTACTGGCCATCCTTATATTACAGCTTCAGATGAGCATTAGTAGTGAATACAACTACAGCATTCAAACTATATTCACTGCTGGGTTATGGATACTAGAGATTGCTGCATAACTACAATAAAGTAATTTAGCATGGCACATTAGTAAATACTGCTTACACGATTGCCTAATAGAAGTATCAAATTAGTTGTTTTTTTAATGCAAAGTATCACTGCCTGTTTTTCTTTTTTGCAGCTTTTATTTGACTAGTATTTATGACCACTCAATATTTGAAGCCTTTAGCAAAGTAGTACAGAAGCTCCTCTCTCAGCTGCCGATGTTGGAAAACTTATTAAATATCTTTATATCGGTATGTATTTTGTTAAACGATTTTGAGTTCTCCTTTGCTCTACCTTCTCAGCAGCAGCATTGGCATGATGTTACTATGGGCAGCTGGTCCACCCGACCATCTCTCAACACCCTGCCTCCTGATTGTTGATGGTGTACCTTCGTACCTTCACCGTGTCGTAATTCACATTGGTGGTTTCTGCTTACTCAGAAATAACCGTTACAGTTATGCCAATACAGAGGGTCACAGTGAACAAAATACATGGATTTCGAAAACTGATTCAACAAACTTTAGTTTATATGGTACTTTTTGTACTTGGTATATCTTGAGTCCTTTCCAGATTAGTTCGCTACTACTAGTGCAGGGGCTACATGCAGTCTTTTACTCCCTCTGTTTGTTAGTAAACTAGTGCTTAACATCCACCCACTGATATGAACACTCCTTAGATGTACCAGCTCCTGGGGGGATGCACGTCAGGGAGGGGGGCAATTTTCGGGTGCTTTATTTGACTTGGCTATTTTCACTGGCCACCAGAACAGAGACGGGACAGTGCACATCATGCCTATGTTGCTCGTTGAATGCCTCCATCCTATCAGTTTTTTCTTTCTGGGGGAATGTTTAACTGTGGTATTATAGTTTGTTTTTTCAATGGGGAAATGTTTGCCTGAACAACAAAAGAAACCTTTAATCTTAAAGAGCTAGTAGCACGTGGAAAATATTCGTTTTTAAAAAGTAGCCAGTTGCTGCTTTTTATTTTTGGTGTATTTTTCTTTTACTGTTTGTTCATTAGAAGTTTTTTTTTTCTGAAAGTATTAGGTGCAATGACAAGAGCAATTAAGCTGGAGGCTGTTATATCTAGTTCTGTTCCTGTTCATACCTCGTCTTCAGTGTGACAGCAGAAGTCACTAGGCTGAGTGCTGGTGGATGACTTTTAGTCAGTGATGTCACAGAGCTGATAAGTTATGAAGAGGAGTAAATAATATGCCTGCCTCCAGGTAGATTACTGTTCCACACATCACACCAAGTATTGTTGGGTAAAAAAAAAAAAAAAGCAACTTCTTAATAGCAAATTGGACAAGACAAATTTGGATACAAGTAGTAACAGATGCTACTTTTAATTATTTTATTTTTTCTATTTATTTTTGCTCCCTGGGAGCCTGGCAAGCAGCTCCAGTACCACCATTGGAGGGACTCTGTCTCCAGTTCTCCATTCCCCACCGAATTCCCATGTGATCCCCCATGTGTCCCCTCCTCGTGACAGGGCCGAGGCGAAGGGGCACCGGCTTTCCCCTACCCTTGGAGCGAAATCCAGATGCTCTGGGAAGCCAGGACAGGTGCAGGAGAGCCATCATGGAACCTGTTAGCTCCATTTTCCACCACTTTTTTTCCGCCCCTCCCCACCGACTGCATACATTGGTTACGAGCCTCCTGACTCACTTCTCCTCTGGCCACTGCCAGAGGGAGAACGACGAGCAGGATGGCAATCCCTCCCTCCCCAAGAGAGGAGAGCAGTCCTCTGGATGCTCGATCCTCTCTCTCCCCTTGTGGCCGGGGCTTGTTCCTGAACCCGGGTCACCAGTGTGGTGTGAGTTGTGGTGTTCAGTGCCTCAACCCTCCGCACCACTGGGCCGGCTCAGATGCTACTTTGAAATGTTAATGTCCTTTTCTGGCAGTATATAAACGTGCCATTGGATCTCTTACTTCCATCTTGGCAAGCACCAGAGATTGGCTGAAGGGAACTCTGTTTAATATGTTATCAAAAATGCTGCTGCTAGAGCATGGTAGCACCCCAGGAGTACTCCACTGCATTGTTGCCTTGAAAATGAATGAGCCCAACACCAGTGTCGCACCTGCATACATGACTTCCTTGCACAGATGGTGACAATACTTCGCTCTCTTTTGTTTCATATAGCTTTCTTCTCACCAGTGTTGTCTGCTCAGTCTTCGGGCTTGTGGACAAACCTCGTGATGGAGCTCCCCGACTATCCTTCTGCTAACTCTACCGATAACTTGAGTGGGAATTCAAGGCTCTGTGCCAGAGAACTCCACTAGTAGTCATCCCAATGTCACAGTGGCTTTTATTCTTATTTTTTCACCTCTCCTTGTGGTGCCTTGTAATCCCACAGTTGGATGCACACAAGCAGATGTCCTCCATGGTGGTGCAAGCTCCTTCCCCCTCCACGGGTGTTGCTACAGCACAGGAATCTAGCGCCATCCCTGCTTTGGCTGGTAGTGCTGCTTTGTGGCAACACCCCCTGGGGTGTTGACAGTGCTGCCCCTGGGCCATCTGGTGACACCCTTTACTAGCCTTTTTTGGGGGAAGGGGAGCTATCTGACATAATGACTTTTGGGATCACAGGTGCCTCTGCTCATCTGTGCTGGAAAATTGCATGACTGATCATTCCCTGCTTCAGCCAGATCTATATGAATCAGCTGCTTCATCTGAATATAGAAACATTGAATTTGTTGGTAGATAAAAGACCACTCAGTCTGTCCAGTTTGTCCTTATCTGATGTCCAGGTACTCCTCCACCTTCCTCCCCCCGCTTTCCTACTAAGATCTATCCCCCACCCCCTCTGCTTCCCTACTAATCCCTGTAAAATCAGTTATAACTGCATGGATTCTTTCCACGTAGTCACACTAGTGCAATTCCACTGATCATGCATAAAGTCCTTTAAGAGGTCATTGGCTAGAGCACCTTGTTTCTTGTGCCTCCACTCCTGGTGAGCGAAAGCTCCATGGTGGATTTGAGAAGGGCACTGACCTGCTATCTGGAGCACACCAAGCAGCTTAGGACTTCACCTACTCGGCTCTACTGTACCTATGGCGAGGTAGGAAAGGACCGGCCTGCTTCTAAAGAACTGTCTGGTTGGATAGTCTCTTGTGTTTAGTTCTGTTACAGTAAGGCTGGCAAACAGTCTCCTCAGTGCCTTAGGGCCCACTCCACTAGGGGCACTGCAGCAGCTGTGGCATTGGCAAGAAACATACCTTTGCTGAACATCTGCAAAGCAGCCATTTGGAAGCCTGTACACACTTTCATAAAACACTGCTGTTTGGATGTGCAGTCTAGATCAGATGCCAAATTTGACAACAACAGTCCTGCAGAACTTCGTTCCAAAGTAGGTTCTGTACCTGCCTCCCAGTTGTACTGCTTTGTAGTCTGCACTTGTCAAACATACTGAAGAATTCCTGGGGTGAGAAGGAAACAATTACTCACTGTAGTAATGTTTCTTCCAACATATTCTTCAGTATGCTTGACCTCCCATCCTTCCTCGCTTACATAGCCGGAGTAGTTCTGCAGTCCATTCTTAGGCCAAATTTCAGTTTGAGGTTTATGATGAGATCTTTTATAGTTATAGGTGGTTTTTACAATTGTTATGTATTGTTCTGGTTTTTATGGTTCGGGTAAGTATTTTTGGGCCCTTTTTGCCCTTTAGCTTAGAAAAGAATCTGAGACTCTGAGAGTTGTAGCCAGGAATTTTAAACTTGTACTAGAGAGTAAGTAAAATTTATTTAAATAGTTTTTCCAATGATCAAAGCGCTTTACAAACAGTAAACGGACAATACAATATTAGTAATATAAAATCATAAGTCATAAGCTTTAAAGAATAAGAAAGTTTTCAACTCTGCTTTAAAACTCTCGATGGTCAGGCAGCTTCATATCAGCCGAGGTACAGAATTCCGCAGGGCCGGAGCATATGAAATGCATATGAAAATGCACGAGCTCCTGATGTTTTCTGACGAACCCTGGGAATCTCTAGCAGTCCCTTGTCGGTGGATCGGAGTGAGCGAGAGGGGCAGTAGGGAGTTAAGAGATCTTTCAGATACTGCGGTCCCTGGTCGTGTAAGGCTTTATAGGTCAGTAACCCAACCTTGAAGGTGATTTGCCATTGTACCATCAGCCAGTGCAGCCAGCGCAAAACAGGCGTAATATGACTATACCTACAGTAGATGTTCCAGTCAAAAGCCTAGCTGCAGGCGACGAATTTCAACCCCCGATAGCCCCAGGTAAAGGGAATTGCAGTAATCAAGGCGAGTGGTCACAAAGGCGTGGACCAGAGTAGGAAGGTGAGCCGGAGGAACCAGGTGTTTTACCTGGGCGATATTCCTCAGATGGAAAAAAGAGGACTTAACAACAGCGGATACCTGAAATTTCAGGGTCAAAACCGCTGTCAAAAATAACACCCAGGTTCCGCACCTGGCCTGAGGTCAAGAGCTGGGCTTCACCAAGCCAAAGGCCTGATGGTACTTCAGCCCTATGACCCGCCTCAAGGCTACCTGGGTCCACGACCAACACCTCGGTCTTATCCGGGTTTAACCTCAGCCAGCTAGCGCTCATCCAGTCATTGCTTTCGGCTAGACAGCTGTTAAGCACACAGACTGCATCATTCTGACCAGGAATAAAGGACAGATACAGCTGGGTATCATCTGCATAGCAGTGAAAACCCAGACTGTAGCGCCTAATAAAATCTCCTAGTGGCAGGATATAAACTACGAATAACACGGGCACAAAATGGAGCCCCGCGGTACCCCACAGGCTAGAGAGAGATGGTATCAGAGGAATATGTCCCCATTGTAATCCTCTGAGTCCGCCCCGTGAGGAAAGATTGAAACCAATGTAAGACTGTACTAGACAGTCCACAAAGAAATCGCAGGTGCTCCAGCAGCACTCCATGATCCACAGTATCAAAAGCTGCAGAGAGATCAAGAAGGACTAGAATAGTACAAGCCTTTCGATCTCTCGTAATTAGGAGATAATTTAAAACCCGGACAAGAGCAGTCTCGGTGCTATGTCTTTTCCTAAACCTCGACTGGAGAGCTTCATAGATGTTGTGATTCATAAGATGGTCATCCAACTGTATCGCAACCACCTTTTCAATAACCTTACCCATAAAGGGCAGGTTAGAGATAGGTCTGTAGTTAGCTGGGACGTCTGGGTTCAATGAAGGTTTTTTAAGGAGTGGTCGAACGACTGCCTCCTTTAAGGGGGCAGGGAAAACCCCTTGCTCCAAAGATTTCCAGACAATTTCAGCAAGGATCGGGCAGATAAAATCTACACAACTTAATTACAGTGGTGTAGGGCCCGGATCCAAACTACAGCTGGTTGGTTGTACAGTCTGGATAATCCTCACAACATCCATGAATGCCGGCCTACTAAAGTCAGACCAGGAGACACAAGGGATTGCTTCCTCTCGCTGACCATCACATCTCCCTGTAGAGGGAGCAGGATGGATGCCCGATCTGATGCCGGCAATCTTATCTGTGAAGAATCGAGCAAGCTCATTACACTTCATTTGTGAAAAATCTCTTCCAGACTGCAGACAGAGTGGATTGCACAATCTGTCGACAGTCTGAAAAAGTCTGGCTCGTCGATTCTGCGCCAGCAGCAATCTCCCTGGACAGGAATTCTGCCTTCTTATGGGTGATTGCAGATTGATAGACCTTAAAATGGTCCTTCAATCTAAGTCTGTCTGCATCTAGGCTGGACTTTCGCCAAGCTCTCTCTAACCTTTGTCCTACTCTCCTCAGCTCCTTCAATGAATCATCAAACCATGACGATCTTGAGCACTGGGTGAGTGGACGAACACGAACAGGTGCAGTTTGATCCAGGGCATCGCCCAGAGCCTTATTATAGGCAAGTACGAGACCCCCTGGATCCATGCACTCACTCGAAATGCCCGATGGGTCCAAAACCACCGAAAGGCCTTCTGGGGTAACTTCCCTTAAAGGGCGATATTGTACCATCTTCGTAGGAGCAGGCCTCTTTAGGGGTGCCCCGAAGTTGAATCTTACAGTGTGATGTTCTGTTCACACATTTAGTTCCACCCCCAAATGCGTGACCTCCAACTCCAGTAGGAACATCAGGTCCAATGAGTGACCCCCTACATGGGTAGCGGAGGTAACCACCTGTGTAAGGCCCAACATCGTCATCAGTTGGAGGAGATTTTTCCCAAAAGGCGAGAGTTCATCGTCGACCCAAGCATTGAAGTCGCCCAGTATTAACCATCTGGGCAACTCCAGCGCTACGTTGACAGTGAAGTCTGCAAACTCCTTCAGGAATTCTCCACCATCACCGGGTGGTCGGTAAATGAGAATAACCCTGAACCCTGCACCTGCTCCCAGGATACACTCAAAAGATCTAGTGACACCCACTGGCACATCCACAAGACCCAGTTCCGTTCTAAAAAAGATGGCTAGACCCCAGACCCTACGATCCAACCTTGGGAGGTGTATCACTGAGAACCCAGGTGGAACAGCAGAAGCCAATATAGGGCCTGTATTCTCATCCAGCCAGGTCTCAGTGATGCATGCCAGACCAGATGTTACAACAAGATCCGTTATAATAGCGGTTTTGTTTCTGATTGACCTGGCATTACATACTGCCTGGGTTGGATGGGTTTTCGAGGAGGAGCGCAGTACCAATCCGCAATTTTCGGAACCCTTGGGTATGGGAATCAGGCAGGGAAAACCCCTCTCCTGAACCCATTTTGCTCCAGGGCGTCTCCTGGTCCCCACTACCTCAATCGATCGGCCCCTTTCCATTCTCCCACTTTGCCCAGACCATATACCCCTCGAACGCCTTCTCACTATCCCCAATGAACGACATCTGTTATAAACTTCAGGCGCCAAAGGAAACAATGAAAAGGACGAAGGTCACGGAGCAAAGTGGGAGACTAGCTCCTGACTGTCTTAATGCCTTCCCAGCACATTTTAATAAACAATAATTTATCTGAAATCCAAATAAACAATTCAACAATTACAATAAACAATTTAACTCAATAAATTATCATAAAACAAAAATCGCAACCCAGAAATCTTGGAGTAGCTATAACACTCAAATTTCGATGTTAAGGTCTTGAAAAGGACTAAGGCCTCTCACTTCCCCAGTCCAACAGTTGCATTCAGATTTTACTCTCACTAAAATCTAAAGAATCTAATAAGCAAGGCAATTTAATGAGTTTACAACTCTTCAGGCATTAATAGAGGTTCAAAGGGAAAAATAGCTACCAAACTAATGGGGAAAGCTTTTAACCCCCTCCGGGAACAGGACTACAGATCCCCGAAAGGACCACTCACCAGTGGACCCCACTAGCAATCCTAGGGGCACTGCTTCTCCGTGTCCACCCTCCGGTAAACCGGAAACAATACCACCTGTCCCAATTCCAGCAAGGAAAACACACAAACTTAATCCCCACCGAAAATAGGACTGCAGATCCCAGAAAGGACCACTCACCGGTGGACCCCACTAGCTATCCTGGGAGGCACTGCTTCTCAATGTCCACCCTCCGGTAGACCGGAATCAATACCACCCATCCCAATCCCAGTAAGGAAAAGCAAACACACTTATTGTCCCACCGAGAATAGGACTACATGCTCCAGAAGGGACCACTCCATGCCATAGCCTGGGAGCACCGCCTCCCAGCCCACCCCGATAGGCCAGGACCAGTACCACCTGTCCTAAACCCAGCAAGGACAACAAACAAACACCCCAGCAGCTTATCCTATAATAAACCCCATACTTTCATTAAAATACTCTAATTATATCAATTTAACAATTCAGTTCAACAGGTTAACAAACTAAACACAAGTCCCATTCAAGTCTTCACTCCAGTATAAATCCAACTGGAATTTCATATATTACTCATGGACCAAAATGCCTTCACAAGTTCAGTTTTAAATCGGCAGCTCCAAAATAAAAGTCGGAATTAATCCAGCCCCACTCAATCCAGATCTTCAGGGCCTGGTCAGGAAACAAATCACCACGACAGTTCCAGCAGTTAAAGAAAAGCTGTCGAATATAAAGCAACTTTGACTACTCCAAAATTTCTTCTTCCCAAACAAAAAGTTCAGCTTAGTCGTGAAGTGTCATCAGTCCCCACATAATCCCTTGAACAGCAGGATAAAATCGCTACTGAGCCGAGTGTTTACTGCAACTTCGACTCAAGCCAAAAATCAGGTTGCTCGCAGACTGTCCACAGTATCCATACAATCCCTCAAGCAGCAGAAAAAAACGCTACTGAGCCGAACATTGACTCCAATTTCGATTACGTCAATCACTCCATTTAGATCAAAGCCCGAATCACGCACAACAGCGCATTTCCTCTTCAGTCAATCCCAGTCACTTTAATCATTTTAAAAATATGTTGTAAACTCCAGTCACCATCCACAGAGCTATTCAAGAGCTCTGCAGTCATTAAAAATACATCAGAATACACCGGGAAAATGGGCTGAGAGAGTGGGCTGCAACAGGCGGCAGCAAAACCGTTTTCAAAGCCACTGCAAAAACTATTACGAATATCAGCAAAGCGTCAACAAGGCAAAAAGCACCAAACAATACAAGTAAACTGAAAAATAAAACAAAAATAAGTAAATAACAATAAAGCTTATGGCTTATAATAGAGCTTATAGAAAAAGCTCACAGTGGCTGACCCAGCGTGACCGCCATCTTCAGAGAGCTGACGGAACTGTTACGCCCCCCCCTCCATAAATACAAACTACCACATGTGTTGCCCCACAACACAGACATTGCTCCACCCCCATTTCATTCAACAATATGTAGTAAAGTAAGCCAGCGATCCTAATAGAATCGCAACATTTTATTTTATCACACACACACACACACTCTCTGCCTATCAGACAGAAATCAGCTGGCTTTTCGTTACAGTGGTTAGGATACATTGTGATAAGCCTCTTTACCACATCAAGGTAGCCAGCCTTGCAGAAGTACATTCACACCAGCACTCATGCATACTTATTTGGGTCACTCATACAAGAATGGCCTCTAACTTTAGCACTCACACATCTTCCAGAAATCATTCCCAGACTCAAACTAAAGTATCTAAGAAGGGGGAAAATAGTTCTTCAGGTACATCATCCTTTGTTATGTTTGTTGCCCTGGGCCTGGCCTGAGACTCATGTTGCGCCTGGATTTTCCATATTTTACTGCACTCAGCAGAATATACTGGTATGCCTGCCGACACACTCACACTAGCACAGGCAGCACTCTCGCCTACTGGTCCATGATTGGCTGATGCCAATACAGTATTACCATAAACTCCTCTGGGGCAGCTGAACCTAGCTGGCATTATTGCACTTTATTTCATTTTTATTGGTTATGCTGGAAAGGCATGTGAGCATTACTGCCCATTTACACAAGCGTCCAGTTACATACAAAAATCATGAGACATGACATAAGCTTAAACATTTAACTGACAGCAAGGATTAATAAAATGGTACATACTGTACATTTAGGATAATATAGACTAAAGGACAAAACATGAACTAGCCTTGGCGAATTAACAATACAAGGTGACATTAAGCATTCAGTGAGAGTTTAACAATAATCTACTATAACAGTGGGAAACAAAAAATTTAAGTGTAATCTAAAAACTAGCCTAGGTGGATTTACAATACAAGTGCTAGAAAGAGAGGATACGTGCCTAAGGTGGATAACCAGAGAATGAGGGGGGAAATGCATAATGGGAGCCAGATTAGGGCTACGAGCAGATGTAGGTGGGAGAGATGTCTCCTGATACTGTGTTTGAAGGCATTTGTGGAGGGACAGAGTTTTAGTTCCAGAGGGGGAGAGTTGAAGAGCTTGGGTCCCATAAAAAGAGTGTGTTTCTGGCCTTGAGTGGTCCAGCAGAAAGGAACAGTGAAAGAGAGAGTGGAGGACAGTCTAGTGATCCTGATGGTGGCGGCTGTCTGGAAGAGAGAAGTGAGGCAATCAGGGAGCAGTCCACGGGAGAGTTTGAAGAAGAAGGTGGCCATCTTGCAGTTGAGGTGGGCCAGCTGGTGAGCCTATAAAGGTCACAGTGGTGTGTGAGTTTAGGGAGACCAGAGGCAAAGCAGATAGCGTTGTGGTAGGAGCTTTGAAGTCTGGAGAAATTTTTGATGGAGAGAAGGGAGACAAGTGAACCATAGTCAAAAGCAGGAAGGGGGGAAGCTGGAGACTGAGGGATTTGGATTCCCTGTTAAGGTAATGCTTGGTTCCGTGGAGGATACCGAGGTGATGGTGGGCTTTTTTGATAGTGAGGCTAGTGTGAGCATTGAAATTGAGATGGCTATCCAGGAGTAAGCCAAGGTATTTGAATTCACTGACTCTTTCAGTGGTGTTACCAAGGTTGTCATAGAGGGAGAGGTCAAAGCCAAGGGGTTTGCGGGGGCTGGAGAAAACCATGAACTTAGTTTTCTTGGAGCTGAGTGCAAGACCTTTGGACGTGAACCAGATGTGAAGTCTGCTGAAATCAAATTGGAGTTTGTTAATGAGAGCATTGGGATTTTTGTCCTGACAGAAAAGGACTGCATCATCAGCATAGAGAATGAGTTCAGAGGCGGTGCAGATGTTGGTCAGGGAGTCAACCTGAGAGAAGAGGACCCAGGATGGACCCTTGGGGGGATGCTGTATTTGATGGGGCAGGATTCAGAGAGGATACTGCCAATAATGGTGTGATGGGATCTGCCCGTTAGGTAATCCTTGAGCCAGAGGCAGACCTCCGGTGAGAAATGGAGGCCAGCCAGGGTACGGAGGAGGACCTCATGATCGAGGTCGAAGGCTTTGGTGAGGTATACGAATGCAGCGCCAGTGTAGAGGCCTTCCTTGTTAGCTTTGTCTATGGAGTGGGTGAACTTGATGAGGGCAGTTTCGGTATTGTCAAGCACGGAACCCATGCTTGGGCCTCTGTGAACAGGTTATATTTGGAGAGGTATTCCAAGGTTTGCCTGTGAACCACTTTCTCTAACATTTTAGAGAGAGGGTCAAGGAGGGAGATTGGACAGTAGTTGGATAGTAGATCCTTGGAACTAGATTTGTGAAGCGGTTTAGAGATAGAGAGCGTCAGAGGTAATGTAAGGAGTATTTTTTTTCTGGGGGTTGCATGGATTCGTGGAACGGTCTTCCGAGGGAGGTTGTGGAGTCAAAAACAGTGGTTGAATTCAAGCATGCATGGGACAGCCATAAGGCAATTCTAGGGGGTGAGGGTAGAAGGAAGTAGGCTGCTGGTTAACTAGGATCTGCAGCTTATCCATTAGGTAGGGAAATGGGCAGACTGGGTGGGCCAAGCGGTCCTTGTCTGCCGTCAAATTCTGTGTTTCTATGTTTAATAATGGTGCACTTCCAAGCTTTCAGGAAGGACCCCGTGCAGAGGGAGTGGTTGAGGATGTTAGTAAGAGGGATGGCCAGGGAGTCATAGGCAAGACTGTAAACTCAGTCAATGTTGTCGGCACCCTTGGATGGTCTTGGGTCGTTTGTTATGATTAACTTGACCACTTCCCTAGGGGTTGGGTACCTGAAATGGAACTTAGGGTGGGAGACTGGGAGGGGTGCGGGTTTAAATGAGGTAGGAGTGGAGCTGGGCTTGTACTGGTCGAGGTCACCGAAGTTTTTATTGAAAAGGGAGGCTATTTCGCTTGGCTTGGTGGTGGTTGTCCCTTCAGAGGTAAGACAAATATGATCTTCGGAAATTCCCCTACCAATAAGGTTAAGAATGTTCCAGGTCCTCCTAGGATTCCCTTGGCAGCATATTGTGTTTCCACTTGTCAAGCATATTGAAGAATACCTTGGAAGAAACAATATTACTACAGTAATTTTTTCTTGCTGCATTAGGAGGAGCTCGCAGATCACCTTGATATAAAAAGAAACTTGCATGAAAAAAAAAACAGTAAAAGGATGCACAGAAAGAAATGAGGAGAAAAATCAAAGATAAGAGAAGGGGACTATATGAATCATGCTGTGTTGCTCAACAAATTTCCCCCATCCTTTTAAATCTTTTGAAGTGAGTTGCAGTGTGGCTTACGAAACAAGTAGCAGGCCTAAACACAGGTAAAGAATGCAAAATAAGACGGGGGGGGGGGGGAGAGAGACAGGAAAGAAACAAGAATAATTTATGGAAAAAAATGCAAGATTTCTTTTTAAAAAGTTTTTCAAACCATTCATCTCCACTACAAAATTTGTTTTGTTTGTTGGAGCTGGTAAGCAAAATGCTAAAACCACAAAATAAATCCTGAATATAAAATATAATCAGGTTTACAAATTAAACGGTGACCCCCTCCCCCCAAAATAAAAAAAAAAAACAACTAATTTTCTTCTGGCACAGCCCTTACTTGGCCAGGCAACTTGCTACCCTTGTCCTGCATTCTCTGCCACTTAACGCCACATCACCTTTTTACCCTGAAGTTGCCCATCCATAGTGGGGTCTGTGGAGGCACTGGCTTACCTCCACAGAACAGCCAAGTTCTGGGTGTGGTGGGATGGGAAGCTGGCCTTCTAGGGCCCGAGAGTGCTTGCATCATGTTGCAGTGCTATGGGATTTATCAGGCCATTTTTTTTTTTTTTCTCCCCCTCCCTTTAGCATGACGACAAGTGACCCAGTGGAACCCATGTATACGAAGACTCTAGAGTCGAGACACTAGGTGTCTGTGCTATGGTGCTGAGGAGCAATGTTTAACTTTTTGTTAACATGAGCAAATGAATCTTTTTTGATCATTTGTGTGAGTGCTACCATTACTGACTGACTTTGTATGCCAAGTGTGTCCTGTTCGCTGGAGCCAGTTAGCAACCCCCTTGCCATGCAGTGGCTTCAGCTGTACCTCCACCTTTGGTCATGCAGGTGGTAGTAGAATAGCAGATGCTGGCTCCCTCCCTACCTGGAGAAATAGGGCGTGCTGTGGGATGCTCTCTCCTCTCTGGCTGCTCCTCTGTCCTGAGGTCATTCTTGAACCCAGGTCACAAAAAGATAAACCTTCGGCAGTTTCAGGCTGGCATAGCCTGATCATCTAGTAACAGCCTGGAAGACCCAGCTTTGATGTTAGTTTTGGGGCTGGACTAGCCCAGTGGCCCAGTGACAGCACAGCAGACCCGGGTTTGATGTTGGCTTTAGTGCTGGCCTGACAGCAGAGCAGCTGTATGGAAGATATGGATTTGATGTTGACCTTGGGGATGTCCATGTTGTTGGCACGAGAGCCCAGCGATTGTGCAGTAAACATGGGTTTGATGCTGACCTTGAAGCTTCCTTTTCGGGCTGATGGAGTTCAAGTAGTGATTTATAGTTAATGTGCTTAAACTGCGGGAAGGATGGGGGAGAAACGTCCCACTGCAATAGCACCTGTGTGGCCACCCCCAGTGACTTTGATGTGCAGCGTGGAGATCAAGCCATAGATCTTGGTATGCAGTGGCTCAGAATTCATGGGAGAGGGACTGGGGGATACCTGGGGTTGGGTGGGGGGTTAGATGCTATGTGCTGTTTGGTCATAAAGGCTTGGGGGAACCTGGTTTCCTGACCTGACGGTCTGTGTCACTGCTGGTGGTCCCTGTCTTATCCTACCCTTCGACTGGGTGATGGTAACTGCAGAAAGGTAGAGCCTGGCCTATAAGGGGAACTGCAGAGGCACAAATATTATTGATAAAAAAATACTTTGAAATTAAAAGTGTTATGTTTGTAATTTAAAGTATTACAGGTTAATAGGACTGTCTTGTTTTCTTGCAGAATTCAGGGATTGAAAAAGCTTTCCTATTTGATGTTGTCAGCAAAATCTACATTGCAACAGACAGTTCCCCTGTTGACATGCAGTCATATGAACTCTGCTGTGACATGATAGATGTAGTAATAGATGTGTCTTGCATATATGGGTGAGTATTACAAAACACAGGAAGAAGCACTGTTACCTATCACGTGAGACTTGTAAGCACACAGGTCATACGCAGAAAGCAGCCCGGTTTTGTTTCAGGAGCTTTTTTTTTTTCACTGTCTTTTTATTGAAATTTGAGTTTATAAGAAAGCACCCATCTTAAACAATAGAAGACTATCCTCTATGTGAGGTATAAAATATCACTTAAAACACAGTATTTAGAGTAAACATATTGGAGAAGCCTCATATACATGTATTGATAATAAAACACAAACCTAGACAGGATGTAAGTGGAGAGCAGAAGGGTTACAATCAATAGGGTATTATAGGATCAGAAATAGCAACCATGTACGAAATACATGCTAGGGCAGGCTATGGCAAGGCATTCACTAAATTGCAAGAAGTGATAAATGTGGTAATATGAACAGTGTTCAGTAATGGAGAGGTGAAGATAAGAGAAAAGTGTACAAAGAAAGAAAGAAGCGAAAAAAAAAAAAGCAGGGAAGAAGGGAAAAAAGAGGAGAAATCTGTGCACAAAAGTTTTGAGAAAACCTAATCTGAGAGCAAAATAAGGAGGGCTAAATATCCCTAAGAATTGGGGTCTAGAAGAACTAGGTTCATGTACTTGAAGTAATCTTGCCAACATCCGTCATATGCAGTGAGTCGGTCATGAGTAACATGAGATAATCGGTTATTTCAGGATCTTTTTGACAGGTATGCAGATTTATTTTTAACAGAGGAATAATTTTAATCCTCCGCAAGGAGCGTTTAAAACCAAAAAAGGAAATCTCAAAAGGGCATATCTTCTTCGAGGATATCTCTTGCAGCAAGCTACACTTATGGAACTATAGTCGTCAGGCACCAGGACCACATGGAAAACTTGCTGGGTTTCGGTCTGCTAGGGGCTGCCCACGACGATGACATTAGCAGATGTCCCTCCCATATGAATGTGGGCGGCCCTGTGCCCTCCTCAGTTGTTAACACCATCGACCATTGCACGTTGGACTTCATGAAGAACACCGCCACTTCAGTCAACTGCCAAATCTTCGATTTTCACTTTCTTTTATTTTTATCGTCCTAGTTATTTTATTTTTTAAAGTGATTCCTCATGTCGTTCGTCTTCCCTTCTGACAAACTTTTTAGACTTTGTGGGTGCGGCAAGAAGATCACCGAGAAAGCTGAACTTGACACCTGTGTCTGTCTCGGCACTGACCACAACATCCAGGCCTGCAAGGTCTGCCGCAGATTCAACCAGACCACTCTGTGACACTGTCAAGAAGTCCTAAAAACCTTCCTCCTGAAACAGAAGGTCACCTGCATGGAGAAAGAGCTCCAGGGAAAAAGTTCCTCTGCCTTGCCAGCTCCGTCCATGGGCTCCCACTCCTCCAAGGCCCAGGACAAATTCACTAGCAAACACAAGCACTTGGATAAGAACTGGCCTGGGGCCAGCCTGGTGGTGCTGAGGGTTGAGGCACTGGACACCACACCTCGTGCCACGCTGGCGACTCTGGTTCAGGAATGGACTTGGGTTGCTCTGGGGTTGGCCAGAGAGGAAAAGATTGTGTCCTTAGACAGCTCTCCTTCCTCAGGAAGGGGGGATTAGTGCTATGCGCTCTAGACTGACACCCAGCAGTGGCTGGGTGTTGGCACAGGCGCACAGCCATGCACAGGGAGGGCCCATTTCCAGGGCGATAGGCTGTCTCTGCGGAGGTGGGGACAGCCACCCTGCCCATTGCACGGATGTGGGCTCTGGGAGAAAACATGGAGGAAAAACTGGGAGCTGACGGGACCCATGATGGCCTGGCTGTTCCCCATGATGCTGCGCCCGATTCTGAATTGTGCTGGGGGGGTGAGGTATGCTGGTGCTTCTCACCTTGGCCGCTGGGGAGGGTAATCCACGGGGGCAGCAATGCGGTACAGCTGGGGCTGGATAAATAGCTCTCCGAGGAGGGCCAAAGCCACCATTCGGCTCCATGGAGGAGCAGAAAATATAAAGAAGCAGGCCTAGGGACAAGGCCTCTCTGGCAGGCGCTTGGTCACCTCTTTGTGCGCCGGCTGTTGCTGAGTCGTTGACTGCATTGGCGAGAACCCCTGCTGCTGCCCACATCCTCTTTTCCACAGGGTCAGTTTTGCAGCGCTGCTCTTCAGTCTCTTTGGCCAGTACCAACTTGGTGATTTTGGGCCTCCTGACGCACCTGTTGACAATTGCCCTCATTCAGGCCCATCCAGATTTTGGGGCTGTTGTCAGAGTGTTTCAGCAGACATCTGTTGGCCAGTGATAGCCCCTCGATACCAGGATTTTCTCATCCCCTGTCAACGCCCTTGACTATGTCATTGACTAGGAGTCTGCTTCCCCTGTCGATGCTGGGCCTTCAGCCTCCCCCATCGATGACTCGGACTGCCTTGCTGGCTCTGGGGCTGCACCCTCTTTCATCGTCGCTGCGGGACTCTGCCTCTCTCATCTGCTGCAGGTTACGCTACTGACGCCGGGGACCCAGCCCCCTCAGTCGACGCTGCTATGTGCTCCACTGACGCCGATTACCGTCAGCATCCAAACCAATTTCTCCTCCATCTGGGAATTCAGTCACTGCATTGTTCTCCCTCCGAGTCCGTCGACACCGGGGCCTACCAGGCTGGTTCCCATGCTGATGACATGCGCAGTGACGCGCCCCTCACACCCTTGGTTGTCGCAGTTCTCTGTGCCTTATTCAGAGCTAGGGTATGATCTTGAGTTTAGTGCTGATCTCCTTCTCCTGTGAGCCCTACATCCACCTCTACTGTTTCTTCAGGGGACGAGGACTCACTAAATATACCCCAAGGTGTCTCCCCCCCCACATGACCCCTCCATCTCAGTGATGAGACAGCTGCAAGCAGCTGTGGGGCTTGAAGCGGAGGAGCAGGGTGTTGCCAGGAAAAATCTGACAGAATATCTGGAATTGCCAGATTCTCCCTCTCTGATCATTCCTCCTCTGCTGGCTGCATTCGAGGATGCTACTGTGGCTGCCAGGTACTGTCCAAATATGATTAATGCCCAGAAAGGCAGACAGATTGTACCAGGCTCCCTCAGGGAAGCCTTTATTCACAGAGCCACCAAGAGCAGATTCACTAGTAATAAACTCTGCCCATGATAGGTCCAGGAGACCTCGGTTCCCTCCTCCCGGATAAGGATTCCAGAAAGCTGGACCTTTAGGGCAAGAGGACCTTTGCCTCCTCCACATTGGCCATAAGGGTTCTTAACTACATTGCCCATATGGTCAAGTTTGACAATACCCTGTGGAAGAAGGGCAAGGCTGCAGCTCAGGCCCTTCCTGGGGGCCCCAGAGATAGAAGCTGCCTAAAGCCCTCCAGTCTGGGACTGAAGTGGGCAAGCATCTTTTGAGGGCGGCCTGTGATACAGATGCCTCTGCTAGAGTAGCTACAGTTGGCATCTGTCTCAGATGACATTCTTGGCTGAGTGTCTGGTTTTACCAGTGATGTACAACAGTCTATCTTGAATGTCCCCTTCAGTGACTATAAGGTCTTACTTCGAGAGGGCTCTTGCAGTAGGTATTTACATATAGGACTGACGTCGGCAGGACCCCACGGAAAAATTTCTAGCTAGCAGTCCTTGGCGAGGGACCGCCCTCATGTCAGGTGACCGGCGTCAGACGACGGTATAAAGGGGCAGTCCTGGACGCCCGCCTTCCAGTTCTTTCCCACCGTTAGCTCATGCAGCGCCTTGCGGTAAAGTTCGTGCTTAGCAAAGCCCTGTTCTTTCTGGCTGTTTTGGCAGAAACTCTTTCAGTATTTTTCTTCACATCGCCAGGTTAACGCCGGTGTATGTCGCCCCTTCCAAAATAAGTGCGACTCGTGCGGCATACCCTCAGACCCTCCTCCTACAGAACCGGATCATCGTCGGCCCCAGACGCCCGTCGCGACGCCAGCCCACAGAGCGCCGGGCGGGGACCCCCGCCGGGCCCAACTTCCCCACGGCCTCTCAATGTTGACCTGCCTGTGGGGCTTCCTTACTGACCATCTGCTCCGCAGCTCCTTTGGGTACCCGGGTATCCATTGCCCTATCCAGGTCCGCAGTATCCAGCACCGCAGTACCCGACACCGGCTCCACCGACGCCACAGTACCCGATGCTGCAATACCGGGCACCGGTCTTCCCGCAGCCGGGTTATGGATACTCTCCTTACGGTTATAATCCATATAGTTATCCCCCTCCTCCTCCTCCACCGCCCCCAAGGCCGCCAGTGGATCTGCAGAAGACTCTGGCTTCCTGGTGGGCTGAGGCCAAGGCTCAGCTCACCAAGGAAGTCGAGAGCCGCCTTATGGCGACGGTGCCCCCGCCTCCCCTACGCCGAGACGGCACACTCCTCTCCGCCCGGATTCCAGAGCCTTCCTCTGGATCCAGAGAGGGGCAGGACACTCTGCTCAGGATCCCCCATAGGAACCCATTCCTCCTGGACGGGTCAGGGAGTCTTACTCTGCTTCTAATTCTTCTTCTTCCTCGCCTCGGATTCATCGGATTCCTCCGACGGATGCTCCGAGAGACGATGAGCCTCCGCCTCCGGCCCAAGCTCCCGGCCAAGGACTCCTCCGGAGGATCCTTCCTTCACGGAGTTGCTCAGGAAGATCCAGGAAGTACATCAGTGGCGTTCTCTGGAACCAGATCCTCAGCGGGTCAAACTCGCCGAACATCTGGACCTGCCCCTTACAGCTCCTACTTTAGTGCCACTCTGGATCGAGCCTCACGCCCACCTTGTTTCCACTATTTGGAAACAACCATCGACATTAGCCCCGCTTCCTCGGAAGTCCAACAGGCTATACAAGGCTCTGGAGGGTGTAGATTTTTTGGATTCTCATCCCCGTGCAGACTCGGGTCGTAATTAGCGCTGCTCACGGCCGGTCAGCACCCCTCAAACATTTAAGCTCGTCTCCTCTGGATAAGGAATCTCGCTTTTTGGACCAGTACGGAAGAAAAATATACGCTTCTAGGAATTTGGGCCCTGAATTATGTAGCATATATGGGGGATTACCAGAAGGCTATCCTTACCCAGGCGGAATCTAAGATTGACTCCTTACCTGACTCCCAAGTCAAGCAGGAGTTAGCTGACCTAGTCCGTTCTGCTCGTTCGGCCAGTCGTCACATCCTGAGGACGACTTACGATGCAGTGAACACTGCCGGACGGAGTTCCGCGTTCGCCATAAGTCTTCAGCGTCATGCCTGGCTCCGTGTGTCAGGTTTGGTCCCGGAGGTGCAGTCAACAATCCAGGAAGCACCCTTCAGGGGTTCAGTGCTTTTAGTGGCGATGTCAAGTACATCATCACCGATTTGCAGGAGAAGGGGACAGCTCTGAAATCTGTGGATTCCATGCACCATCCCCATCCCCCGCAGCGCCGTCCTTTTAGCAGACGCAGCCGGCCTCAAGCGAAACCCCAAGGAAGGCGGGCCACTAAACGCCGGGCCCCCGCAGCTGCCAGGCCCCCGCCGCCCAAAAAAGCAGCAGGTGCCCCAGCTGCGGCGCTGCCCCACACCACCCGACTCCTCCCCTCTCCCACCATCTCCGGACTGCCCGGAGGAACCGGTAGGAGGGAGATTCTCCCTCCACCTTCCGGGTTGGGAGAGGATAACAACGGATTCATGGGTGCTTCAGATTATTGCGGAGGGGCACTCACAGAGTTTCTGCAGAAACCACACGCCACCCCTCTGAAGTCCTCTTACGCAAGGGACCATCTTCCTTTGGTCAGGGAAGAAATATCTGCCCTTCTCGCGAAGCAGGCTATAGAACCCATTCCCCCTCACCTTCAGGGGACGGGTTACTATTCCCATTTCTTCCTGGTCCCAAAGAAGACTGGAAATCTCAGACCCATTCTCGATCTCAGCTCCCTGAACTTCTACGT
Organism: Neoceratodus forsteri; assembly: GCA_016271365.2. Taxonomy (NCBI): domain Eukaryota; kingdom Metazoa; phylum Chordata; order Ceratodontiformes; family Ceratodontidae; genus Neoceratodus; species Neoceratodus forsteri. Next base: position 1,121,122,190 of record CM057451.1, on the reverse strand, counting down.
GGAATACAAGAAGTTCAGGATGCTCTCCCTTCAAACCCTTCTGCCCCTTCTTTGGCTGGGTCAATGGCTTTGTGCGCTGGATATGCAGGACACGTATCTGCACATCCCCATTCATCCCTCTCATCACAAATACCTCCAGTTTGCTTTCCAGGGGGACCATTACCAATTCCGGGCACTTCCATTTGGTCTTTCCTCGGCTGCTCGAGTTTTTACCAAATGCCTGGCGGTGGTAGCGGCCTACCTGCATACTATGGGAGTTCAGGTGTTTCCCTACCTGGATGGCTGGCTCCTGGCGGCCTCATCCAGGGAGGAGCTCCTGCATTTTTCTCTCCCTCACCCAGCAGGTTTTCACTTGCCTGGGTATTACCATCAACCATTCCAAGTCTCATCTGGACCCCTCCCAGAGACTTCAGTTCATCAGGGCTATCCTCGATACGACGGTGAGCAAGACCTTCCTTCTTCTGGACAGGGCGGCCTCCCTCCAGTCACAGATTTCCCTACTATCAGAGCGCAGGAAGGTTCCGGCGAGGTCGGTTCTCCGTCTCTTGGGGCTCATGGCGGCCGCCATCCGACGATTCCTGCAGCAGCGGCTCACATGAGGTTTCTAAATGGACTCTCCGCTCCCAGTGGGATCAACTCGTAGACGACCTAGATCATCTGGTTCTGATCTCCTCGCCGATGGCAAGAGACTTGCAATGGTGGATGGTTCGAGAGAACCTGTTTCGGGGGGGTCCCCTTCTGTCTTCCCTCCCTACCAGACTCTGACCACGGACGCTTCAGGCGTAAGGTTGGGAAGCCCATCTGGGTCCTCACCGAACCCAGGGTTTATGGTCCAGGTTTGAGTTAGCTCTCCACATCAATGTGCTCGAGCTTCGAGCAGTGCTTTATGCTCTCCAAGCCCTTCACCAATACATCCTCCCCGGTCACCTAGCTGTCCAGATGGACAACATGTGCATGGTGTGGTACATAAACAAGCAGGGAGGAACTCGATCCTACCCGCTGTGCAGGGAGGCAATGAGGGTTTGGGACTGGGCAACGCTTCACAACCTACTTCTCTTCTCGAGTCTAGGCTAAACAGAAACATAGACAATGTTGGCAGAAGACCATCAGTCCATCTAGCCTGCCCTGTTTACCCTGTCCTACCCGAAACTTGCTGTCTAGATAATTTTAGAATGTTCAGTCTCTCCTGGTAGCTACTGTCCCCAGAAGGGGGGAGTATTTTTCAGAGGAGAAGGTGCATGAGAACAAGGGGGCATACAATGAAGCTTGTGGGGGTGGAGGGATTTAGGAGAAATGTGAGCAAGTGCTTCTTCATTGCAATAGTGGTGGACACCTGGAACAGTCTTCCAGCGGAGGCTGGTGAGGGCTAAAACAGTAGTGTGGGCTTTTAGGAATGCATGAGATAGGCACAAAGGAATCTTGGTAGGAAAGCAGGGAATGTGGGGAGTAGTCAGAGATGAGGTAGGGTCTGTAGTGACAGTACAGGCAGGGACAAAATGGTAGATTAGGTGGGCCAAGCAGTCCTTACCTGCTGACAGATTCTGTATTTCTGTTTTCTAAGCCGTTAATCAGCCTGATGGCCCTGGTTGAACCCTCTCAGTATCTTCAGTGGCGTTTCTGCACTGTAGTGAGCAGAACTGGATTCAGTACTCCAGCTGCAGACTAAGTGAGGCCATTTACAGGGGAGGATTGCCTCAATGCATCCCAACATCAGAGCTTGCTCTGTGATTTGCAGCAGCACTTGCTTGCTTGCCTGCCTTCAGCTTAGTGTCCACAGTCTCAAGCCAGTCTGAGAAACCTTGCACTAGCTACCCAGTAACACAAATCACAGATAACAGCAAAGACATCTATCCTATTAAAACAAAAAGCTTTTATTATAATTTTATTATTCATGGCAGCATGCACCAATGTGGTCTGTTGGGCCTGGTGGAGAATGTGCTCTGTGCAGCCGGCACTCACCTGATAATGGTCTCAGTGCAAGGGTTACTTTGACCAGCCAGCCAATGTGACCCAGCTGATATTGGACACCCTCCAATGGTGGTTAGTCCCAGAACATCTGCAGGAAGGAATCCCCTTTTTCTGCCCGGAGCCGACCATCACCATCACGACCGATGCCTCCCTGATGGGCTGGGGTGCCCACCTGGGGGTGCACAGAGTCCACAGGCTCTGGACCCCTGAGGAGTCCTGATGCCATATCAGCCTGCTGGGGCTTTGGGCAGTTTGGCTGGCGCGGACTTATTTTGCTCCACGCATTCGGGGATCAGGCCATTCAGGTCCAGATGGACAACACCATGGCTATGTACTACCTCAGCAAATAAGACATGATACACTCCCTTACTCTTTGCAGGGAGGCTCTCCTCATTTGGACCCTCGTGCTCGGTCTAACTGCCATCTCCTTGCCATCCATGTGGCCAGTGTGTTTAATCAGCTGGTGGACACACTCCATCATCTGGGCGAGGCGTCTCACGGGATCTTACTTCAACAGGGTTCCTGCAGTAGGTCATAACGTAGCACTGCGCCCTCTGGCATCAGGACCGCATGGCAGACTTTTCCAGCAGTGTGTGACAGGGGACCGCGCACCTGATGTCACGTGATTAACGTCAGCATGACCCTATCTAGTGGGCAGTCCCCACGCCCACCTTCCAGTTCTTTCCCACCGTCGACCTGCTCTAGTACCTCGCAGTAAACTGCAGCTTTGTCAAGTCACCATTTTGTAATATTTGTTTCTCAAATACAGTCCGTTTTACGCACTTTTATGTCTTCATCTCTGCCTCCGAAGGCAAAGAAGTGCAACAAGTGTGGGGCACAAATCCCCACAAGGACGGCCATTGTCTCTGCCTCTTCTGCCTAGGCCTGGACCATGACACCACGGCCTGTCCCTACTGCCAGCCCTTTAATCAGGCCACTCACAGACGACGAAAGCAGGCTCTGGAGGCCCATCACCTTAAAACCAGGATGGCTGCACTTGAAAAGGAGATGCATTAACTTCGGGACACAGCTTCTTCCCCTTCATCGGAATCTAACCAAAAGGACGACGAGGAGAGGCACAGAGAAAAGGAGCATCCAGAGGACCAGGACCGATCCTATTCTAGTAAGCCTTCGACCAGCAAGACCCTTTCCCCACTGCCCACCCTCGTGGTGACCCAGGCAGCTTCAGGGATGACCTCCAGTGCTTCTGCTGTCTTACAGCCTATTTCGACCAGTAAGTCATCTGCTGGCTCCTCTGGCGAATGCCTGGTCCTTGCCAGTAAGTCGGATCCCGGCTCCTCCGGGGCCTGCCTGGAGGGCAATAAGTTAGACTTCTTCCAGAAGCAGCCCATAGTCCGCTCAGCTCTGACAGATGAGCTGGTCGAGAGCCTCCCCACTCCTCGCCCGGTCTCTGTATTTGCCTGGTCAGTCCCATTGTTTAGCTCTACAGATGACCCACTTCGGTGCTTCATGTCGGGAGCTAGCAGCCATCTCACCCGGCGTCCGGTAGAGTGCGCTGGCTTCCCTCAGTCAGCCCTCCCCCCAGGCCCTGCCTGGGTGGGAGACGTCCTCTCCACCTCCCCCAGTGGTTTCTCCTGCCCCGTAGCCTAAGTCTGAGACAGAGGAGGAAGAGGGACACCTAGAAGTGGTCCTTTCTTCGCCCACTCCTTTGGTGGTTCTCCAAATCCCTCCCCAGGATACCTTTCTTTCGCCAGGCCCTTTAGTTACCCTGGCGTCGAGTCTCCTGCTGCTGCTCCTTGAATGTCAGGAGTACCATCAGATTTCTCATGTCAGCTCCCTTCATCAGGGCCCTCCTCCTGGCCCCTCACACAGGGGCTGACATTGGCTCATCCTACACCAGATGTCCTGTTGTTCACTCCCCCTTTCATTGGTTACCCAGACAACGGCTATCTCGATGTCAACTGTCGTGACTTTGGGTAATTTTCCCAGCCCTTCCAGGCCGCTAGGTCAAGACCTGACATCCAGCCCCCCTCTTTTCACCAGGCACCCGGCACCCATTTTTCCGCTATCGAGCCCAGTGACACCCCATTATTCTCAGGGCTATTTCCTTGGGTATCAACAGGGATACCTATATTACCAGGGGTACCCCTCTCCTCAATATCCGAGTTTGGGGGTGCATTATTATGCACCACCAGTCAACCCACCTCCTCCTCCTCCTCAGCCAGACTTTCAATCCTTTATCCAGTCTTGGAGGAAGGACGCAAGGTCCCAGATAGTCTCGGACCTTGAACGTAGCCGTCCTAGCCCAGTTGCATTGCCCCTCCCTGTTTGTCACCTGCCAGTTCATTGCATTCCACAGTGCATGTTTTGGGCACCACCCCACAGGAGATCACCTTGCTGGACTTTGAATGTCTGGAAGGGGAGGAGCCCCCTGACTCTGATCATGACACGTTGGAGTCTTCCTCAGATCCCCCAAAGGGCAAAGAGTCGCCCAAGTCTCCCCTGGAAGACCTCGCCTTCAGCGAGCTCCTTCGCATAATCCAATACGCCAGTGGTTGGAATACTGAGGATTTAGACCCCAAGAGTAAGCGTCTAGCCGAGTACTTGGATCTAGAAACTGCCTCCCCTTTACTAGTTCCTCCTTGGACAGTTCCACATGAGGACCTTACTACCACCATTTGGCAGTTGCCACATTCCATTCCTGCTGTCCCTAAGAAGGCAGACAGGATTTACCACTCTCCCGAGGGCGTCCCCTTCCTGGATTCTCACCCCAAGGCAGGCTCTGTTGGCATTGCTGTCGGTCATGACCACTTGGCTAACCCCAAGCACTTGAGCACGTCCCCCCCAGACAAGGAGTCCAGGCAGTTGGACCAGTTTGGGAAAAAGGTTTACTCTTCCACTACGTGTGCCCTGCGCTCCTTAAACTATGTGCCGCATATGGTGTCTTTTCAGAAGGCCACCATGGCTAAGCTCGAGGCCAGGCTCTCGTCTGTGGAGGATTCAGATCTCAAGGAGGAGATTGCTAAAGAGCTTTGTCTATCCAGAATTTCCTGCAGACATGCTCTTTGGGCCACCTATGATTCTGTGGACACGGTGGCCCGCTCCTCTGTTACTGCGCTTAGCCTCAGGAGGCACAATTGGCTTTGAATTTCCAGACTTTTGACAGATGTGCCGGCAGCCGTTTAGGACACCCCCTTTCAGGGGTCAGCCCTCTTTGGAGGGGATACTAAAGATTTGATTACGGGCCTGCAAGATAGCAGTCAGGCTCTCAGATCGGTCCGTTCCATATACAGGGCAGGCACCCAGAAAAAGCAGCCCTTTCGGTGCCAATTTAAATACCAAGGGAAGCAGTCGTCCCCAAAGAAATAGTCCAAAAGATGAGCTATGGGCTCCTCTTTTTTTCCTCTCCACTGGTCGCCAAATCCCAGAGATCGGTGGGAGGGCCCTTGCCCCCTCGCCTCTCTGCATCCTGACTCATCCAGTCTTCCCTTCCCTTCAAAACATGGAGCCAGTGGGGGGAATATTTGCCCTTCGCGTCCAGGAGTGGGAGGGCGCATCACCCCAGATGTATGAGTCCTGCAGCTCATCTCTCGAGGGCACATGCCAGAGTTTCTGGAGTTTTCTCTGGACTCTCCTCCCGATTGCGCTCACTACTCTCTGCACCAGGCTCCGCTGGTTGAGGAAGAAATCTGGGCATTGAGATGGAAGGCAGCAGTAGAATCCGTTCCTCCGCCCCAGACAGGACATGGATTTTACTCCCATTTTTTCCTGGTCCCGAAAAATACGGGCGACCTCAGACCCATCCTGGACCTCAGCAGTCTGAACCTTTTTATAGAGTACAAAAGGTTCCGCATGCCGACAGTACAGGATCTTCTGCCCCTTCTGCAGAAAGACAACTGGCTTTGTGCCCTGGATATGCAGGATGCCTCCCTGCATATCCTGATTTTCCTGGGCCACCACTGTTTCCTGTGTTTTTTTTTTCCAGGAGGAGCACTTCCAGTTCACAGCCCTCCGCTTTGGCCTTTCCTTGGCACCCAGGGTCTTTACCAAGTGCTTAGCGGTGGTGGCAGCGGCCTTACGCTGACAGGGTATAGTGGTGTTCCCCTACTTGGACGACTTGCTATTGGCAACTCTGTCCAGGGAATGTCTTCTGGACTCCCTCTCAGTCACTTTGGATCTTTTTTCCCGACTGGGGATCACTGTCGGTCTCCCCAAGTCATCTCTCACTCCTTCTCAGAACCTTCAGTTCATCACGGTGGTCTTTAATACAGTCCAGTGCAGAGCCTTTCTACCCTCTGACAGGGCAGAGACTCTTCGAGAGCAAATCACCTTATTGGTCTCATAGAAACATACACTTTGATGGCAGATAAGGACCGCTTGGCCCACCTGGTCTGCCCAATTCCCTACCTAATGGATAAGCTGCAGATCCTAGTTAACCAACAGCCTGCTTCCTCCTACCCCCAACCCCTAGAATTGCCTTATGTCTGTCCCATGCATTTTTGAATTCTCCCACAGTTTTAGATGCCTACAACCTCCTCAGGAAGGCCATTCCATGCATCCACAACCCTCTCTGTGAAAAATACTTCCTCACATTGCCCCTGAGCCATCCTCCCTCTCTCTTCCAATTGTTTCCCCTTGTACTTGCACATCTCTTTCTGAAAGATGCTACCCTCTTGGACTTTATTGATTCCACTGAGGTATTTAAAAGTTTCTGTCATGTCCCCTCTTTCCCTTTTTTCCTCAAGGGTATACATATTCAGCTCGTTTAGTCACTCCTTGTATGGCTTCTCTTGCAGAACCTGCACCATTGTAGTTGCTCTCCTCTGGACTGCCTCCATCCTGTCTATGTCCTTGCAGAGATGGGGTCTCCAGAACTGCACGCCGTACTCCAGATGGGGTCTCACCAGCTATCTGTACAGATGGATAATAACTTCCTGTTTTCTGCTGGTGATGCCTCTTCCTGTACATCCCAGTATCCCCCCAATCCCTCCCTGCTGCCCTCTAACATTGCTTGCCCACCTTTAGGTCATCTGATACGACTATCCCAAGGTCCCTTTCCATTTTGGTTTTTGTTAGTATCTTACCCCCAATTGTGTACTCTTCCCCTGGGTTTTTGTTTCCCAGGTGAATTACCTTGCACTTCATAGTATTGAATCTAAGCTGCCGTACATTTGACCATTCCTCCAGCCTTGTCCAGTCCCTTTTCACCCCACCTTGTGTATCAGCTCTGTTGCAGATCTTTGTGTTGTCTGCAAAGAGACATACTTGTCCTTCCAGTCCTTCTGCAGTGTCACTTAGACATTGAAGAGGACCGGTCCTAGAACTGAACCCTGCGGCACCCCACTAGTAACCCCCCTTTCTTCAGAGTGGACTCTGTTTACTATTACCCTGTGTCCTAAGGCACCGCAAGCATTGAAATAAAAATATACCTTTATTACATATAGAAGTGCAACAGCCAGCTGCCCAGCAGCACAGGGATCACCTCAACTGGTTTTGCACTGCCTGTGTGTCTTCAGGAGGTGATTCGCCATATGCCCACACCATTCTTATATCACCTTAAAGAGACAGTATGAAATTATACAAAAACATTTTTAAAATGCCATCAGACTTCCAAAATTGAAAGTGTGACAGCTATACGTTTATACAAATATTCTAAAAACCACACATTTGGTGTTAATTTCTCAAAAAGGTTATTTTAGCACAGTTTAGCACTAAAATAGGGCTATTAGTCTATCATTTACTCTCTTAATTCAAAATTATGAGCCACTCAATGTTTTTTTGGGTAAGTGCTGTTATACTAATGCCACAGTCTTGGAAGTATAAGTGTCCAAAAAAACTTTCTTTTGTTTCTCACAAAAAGACACTTCCCTTAATTTGGGCTACCAAAATGTCTTCTATGGCTACTAACTGATTTTTCACCAATACCTGATCCGAAATCCAATTCATGTAGTTAAATTAACATTATCCAGTAAATTTATTAAGTGAATACTTCTCCTTTTTCCAGTTTACCTTTAACATCCCCATATTCCAAATATCCATAATTTTTCAGAAGAACATTAGTGGCGCCACCTAGGGGAGAAAGAGACAAAATTAAAAATATATACATCACTTGATGTATATCAGCCAGTTCCTACTGCATATCAATTTAGTGTTTCTTCCTTCTGCTGTTAATCAGAGGCATAACATCTATTTTATCATTAAGCCCTGGTTGCTTTAAACCACCCAAAGTGTAGATCCAATATGCCTCTCTATGTAATAGTTCATTCACGCTACCTCCCCGAGGTCCCAATTTAACTGCCTCTATACTACAAAATTTAAATACATGTTCTCCCCTGCTATCCCTTGTTCTATTGCATGCACAGCCAAGGCATTTCTTTCATTCCTGTTTATAATGCATCGTATATGTTCCCCAATCCTAACCTTGAACTGACTGGTGGTCTTCCCAACATAAAAAGCACCACATGTGCACGTTGCCATGTACACCAGGTTCTCTGTTGTGCAACTGAAAAAGCTTTCCATTTTGCATACCTTAGGGGCATTCATGGTTGTGAAGGTATTGCTTTTTAGAATAACTGGGCAATATTTGAAATTGCCACATGTATGTGTTCCCTAAGGTTTACACGTCAACCATGTGCTACCACTTCTCTCAACCTTAGTCATAGGTTGGTAGCTCCTTGTTACCATATCCCCAATATTTCTACCATGTCTGTATATAGTACTTGGGGGTGGAGGGTGGGTTTAGTTACTTTTTTCAAACGTGGGTCCAAAGCGCAAGATGGGCCAATGTTTCCTGATAATCCTTCAACAGCTCCTGATTGCCTACAGAAAGTAGTGACAAAATATATTCTTTCATTTCTGCATGTCTTTTTGGGGGGGGGGGCAATACCTCCTCTCTACTCAAACCAGAGACCTCTCTCATGGTTCCTCCCACTATGCTCGTGGAGTAGCCCTTTTCTAAAAATCTGTTGCACATTTTTTGACCATGTGACATAAAATCATTCTCGGTGCTACAGTTCCTGTGTACCCTCCGTAACTGGGCTCTGGGAATATTATTGATCATATGTCTTGGGTGGCAACTGGGAGCGGACAGGAGAGAATTTCTTTTGGTCTCCTTGTGAAACAAGGTTGTTTGTACCTCATCATTCACATTCCTTTTAATCTCTATATTTTGAAAAGTTGCCATATTATGATAGCTTTGTATGCTAAACTTCAAATGTGGGTTACTACTTTCCACGTAGCTAACACATTCTCTTAGCTTGTTTCCAGTGCCATTCCAGATCATAAAGATGTCAATAAAATGACTCCACAGGTCAGTAAAAAGGATTGACCTGTGTGTCATAGACCACTGACGTCTCCCAGTGCCATAGGTAAAGGTTAGCATAATTGGATGCAAAAGTTGCACCCATTGCTGTACCCTTAACTTGGAGGTAATACTCACCCTGTAACACAAAGGCATTCTTGGTCAGAACAATTTCCCCACAATCCAAAATAAACTGCTTTTTATGCAAATCTAGTGCAGTATCTAACTCTAACCAGTGGTCAAGTGCAAGTAGCCCATCTTGGTGGGGGATATTGGTATGTAGTGAACCAATATCTGTAGACACCAAAAAAGTATGAAAAGAATGGCGGGCTACAGGTAAAGCAATGTCTCTGATTAAGAGGTAGGCGGGACTCCAGTCAAAAGGCACTGTCTTATTTGTGCCTTCAGTTATTGTAATGCTGTAGACTCCGCCCTGGCTCCTACTCCTTCTGTCCCACAGACCTGATCAGTGGTCAGTCATTGGAGGTTTTACCCAGAGTATTCAAATGCGGGGTGGCATTTCAGCATACTCTGGATATTCACAGAGTGCTCAGGTACTATATAGACTGCACCCATTCAGTCCAGAAAAACAATCAGTTCTAGGAGCTTGGATATGTTTTTCATCCACACTCTTTGACATGTCCCTTTACTCTTTAAATCTTGCCGGAGGTCTTCAAGCTGGCTCCTCTCACCCACCCGGGTGGTATATACCTCGGCTCCGCCCCATGATGCCAGATCTTCCTTTCCGCTGGAAGATTCAAGTTCCCTCATGCAACTTCTACAAGTACCATAGGCCCTGGATTTTAATTGACTGTTTTTGTCGCATTTGCTTTCTTTGAAACTCATAAGAGTTTGCGATTCCGATCAGAGTGCATTGGACATGGAGGACAAGTTGTCCCCCAGGTTTCGCCGGTGCCCTTGTGGACAGAAAATGTCTCTCACCGATCCCCACCTCTCGTCCGTTTATTGCTTGGGTGTCGTGCATGACACCACTGCTTCCACCATCTGTCTGGCCTTCCATCCCAACGTCCTGGACGACCACAAGGCACACCTACAGCTAGGGAGACTGGAGCTTCGCAGTCCACTGGTGAAATCGAAGGAGGCCAGATGGGCGGTTTCTGCGGCTGCGTGATCCGCCAAGCAGCTCGACCAGATGGTGGCTTTCGAAGAGGAAGCTGCTCAAGCTCCGGCCAGACGAAGTTTTTTCGTGCTGCTTAACCTGGGCTGCACATTCACTGGGTCCTTTCGGGAGCTGTTCCACTTTCTCCCTACCAAGGGTGAGGCGCCCTTGGGCTTGCACTCCTCCCACCCTAAGAAAAGGGACAAGGACCCTAAATCATCTTCTGTCTGAAGAAGACGTTCCTGGGACCGAGAGCGGTCCGATTCTCAGGACCTGGCGGTCTTGACCTCAGTCGAGATTGCTTCTTCGGCCGCCGGCTTCTCGGACCATCTGTCAGGCCAAGGCACCAAGGCCTAGGATACGACAGAACCGGCCGAGATTTCTGTTGACCTGACCGAGCCGTTGTCGCGACCCCGCTCGACGACTCATTGGAGAGGACACCCATCCTTTTTTCCCCCCCGACGAGGAAACCCGTCCTTCGGGTATCCCGATCGAGGGACAGGAACCGGAACCTCGGTTTTCACCAAATCCAGCCTCTCCCGACTGACAGAGCCGACACCGTCTGTCTCGATCAAGGACTAGTACCCTGTCGGTCAAAAAAACGAAAAAGGGTCACAAACACTCCCGGAGCCCACCGATCCTCATCCTCCTCTGACGAGGAGAGACTTTGACAGAAGCTCCGTCGACGTTGTGAGGACCTCGTGGCAACAGCTAATTCTGACCGTTCAAAAGCTGGCTACACTGGCCATTAATTGACCCCAGCCTCTTAGGCAGACACCGACTCCTCCGGTACCGAAGACTCCGGTTCTCTCTCTGGTAGGACCGGCACGAATTCCTGTTAGGCCTGTTCTGGTCTCCCCACCAATTTTGGTGGAGCCACCACCTAAGCAGCCTAAGGAAGGGGCTCCCGTGAAGGAGGATTGGACAGATTCGGCCCTGCCCCGTCTGTCCATCACTGTTGTTCCCGATCGCCTTCGGCGTATTGAAGGGGACATAGGCGGGAGACCCCTGTATCCCAACTTCTCGGACTCTTGATACTGCTGGTCTTCACTCACACCCTGATGATGAGTTGTCAGTGACAGGCCTGGAGGAAGGTCCTTCCTCTTTCCAGGGCATCCTTCGACTTATTTCTGAGTCCACTGGTATGCCCTTGCAGCCTATCCAAGAGAAGGCGGAATATCCTCTCACGGATATCCTTAAATGGGGGAATACCCAGACGGAGGCCTTCCCAGTGGTCGGAGTCATTGTTGGCCCGGCCCTTGAGCTATGGCAGCACCCTGCCTCTTTCCCGGCTCCGTCTGCATGCATGGCTCGCAAGTACACTGTACCCATGGGGTCCTTGGCGGCTTCACTAAGCATCCCTCGGCCGAAAGTCTGCCTCAGTGTTTAGACGCACGGGTAGCTCAGCGGATACTGACCACCTTCCAGACAAGGAGTCCAAAAATATGGACCATTCTGCCCGGAAGGTATACGTGGCCTTATCCTTGGGCTTTCGTCAGGCCAGTCGGCAGTGATCATGGCACACTTCTCTCACGCCCTCTTTGGGTTGCTAGATGAAGTCTTCCCTCATCTCCCAGCGGACATGCAGACCATGGTTAAGCAAGTCCGTGACCATGGCCGTGCTGTTGCAAAACAGCAGCTCCAGATGGCTTTGGACATTGGAGATTCCTGTGCGCGTTCACTAGCAGCCGCAGTGGCCACTCATTGCAGGGCCTGGCTGAGATTAACCTCTTTTCCGGCGGATACTGGGCACAAGCTAGCTGACATGCCCTTCCTTGGCACCGACCTCTTCGGTCCAGGAATGGCAGGTCACCTCCAGTGCATAGAGCAGTCCAGTGCCTTCTTGGATGCCACTTCTGCAAAGGGTTCTTCGGCCAAGAACCAGCAGAAGCGCAAGAAGAAGCCTTTTCAGCACTCTACTCCTGCGGTTAGACAGCCCCCCTTCCAGGGAGGTCAGCAGCAACAGCAGGCTCAAGCTTGGTGCTCTAGGCCCAAGCAGGGTCCTAGCAAAGGAGGCCGAGGTGCCGGTCCAGGAGCCGCCTTCTCTAAGCCTGCGCAGTGACGGGTTGGGGGGTGGCCACTCCTACTCCTGTCACGCCAGTTGTTTGTCCTCCCGTGGGGGGTGACTCCGCCACATTCTTTCCTCCTGGTCTGGTATCACTTCGGACAGGTGGGTCCTGAAAGTGGTCGGTCGGGGACTGTCTCTAGAGTTCAAGCAGTACCCTTCTTGCCGAGCCCGTGCCCCACAGGAGGAAAGGATCTCAGTTGGCCCTTCAGGATGACATTGCTCAGCTCCTCCGCAAGGAGGTGGTAGCTCCAGTGCCGGATCCTCCTACATACCCAGGCTTCGTGTCCAGGTACTTCCTGGTGCCCAGGCGGATGGGGTGTTGGTGCCCCATCCTAGATCTCTGTGACCTGAATCAATATTTCAGGTCTCACACCTTTCGGATGGTAACTCTGAACTAGATCATACCATCTCTGGAGCGAAACATGTGGTTCTGTTCACTGGATCTACAGGACACGTTCTTTCATGTCCCAATCAGTCTGACCCACCAGCGGTTCCTTCGTTTCAGGGTCGAAGGGACCTTGTACGAGTTCCGAGCCATGCTGTTCAGCGTGTCATCGGCCCCTTGGATCTTCACCAAATGCATTGCAGTGGTGGCAGCCGATTTACGGCATCAGTGGGTTCGGATATACCCCTACCTCGACGATTGGCTCCTGGCGGGTTCCTCCCTGCAGGAGGTGAAGAGGTCCAGGGACCTGGCCCTCCCGAACCTGTTCCCAATTAGGCCTCCTGATCAACGAGGCCAAGTCGGAACTCGTGCCCTCTCAGGTGATGGGCTTTATTGGGGCAGAGCTCGACTCTCGTCAAGCCAGAGCTCTGCTTCTGGTTGATAGGGCAGAGGTTCTTTCCTCCTTTGCCCAGTCATTTCTGGTTGGGCACTTGTGCCCTGCCCGGGACTTCCTGCACCTTCTGGGTTACATGGCAGCGTGCACCTCAGTGGTCCATTGGGCCAGGTTGCACATGCGCCCCTCCAGTGGGAGCTGGCCGCTCAGTGGACTGAGCGTCAGGGTCTTTTCGACCAGCTGCTCACTGTCGCCCAGGAGATGTGGGACACTCTCCAATGGTGGACCGTCCCAAGTTGTCTGCAGGAAGGGATCCCGTTTGTCTACCCCAAGCCGATGGTCATCCTCACGACCAATGCGCCTCTCATTGGCTGGGGAGCCCACATGGGGGACCACAGAGTCCACGGGTTCTGGACCCCCAAGGGTTCCCGTGGCCACATCAACCTGTTGGAACTCAGAGCAGTCAGACAAGCACTGTCAGCTTTCGCTCCTCAGCTCCGGGGTCAAGTGGTTCAAGTTCAGATGACAGTACCACGACCATGTACTACCTCAACAAACGGAGCGGCACGCACTCCCGTCTGCTATGCAGGGAGGCGCTCTGGAGCTGGACCTTCGTCAGCCGGTTGGAGGCGGATCTCCTTGCCATCCATGTGGCAGGAGTCTCGAACCAACTGGTGGATGCTCTCAGCCGCATAGGCCAGACATCCCACGAGTGGTCTCTCCATCCAGAGGTAGATTACAATCTGTTCTCCCGTTGGGGCAAACTGTTGGTGGACCTGTTTGCCTCAAGGGAGAACACCAAGCTGAGGCTGTACCATGCCTGCCCCCTCTCAGCAGGGCTCACTGCGGGTGGATGCCCTTTCGAGGCCGTGGACTCCAGGCCTCCTCTACGCCTTCTCTCCATTTCCCTTGATCCACAAGGTGTTACTCAAGGTGAGGAGGGAGACGGCGAAGGTGATCCTGGTAGCCCCAGATTAGCCCTGTCAGTTCTGGTATCCAGATGATCTCAACGTCAGCTGCAGGGCCCCGGAGTGGCTTTGTACACGCCCGGATCTGATATCATTGAACCAGGGGAATGTATTCCACCCAGACCTTCAATCCCTGCACCTCACATCCTGGTACCTGAGTGGCTAGAGTTCCAGGCTCTGGGTCTTTCTGAGGATGTCTACATTGTGGTGGAGGCATCTTGTAAGGAATCGACCAGGAAATGTTATGCCTTCAAATGGAAAACCTTTTCCATTTGGTGTCGGGGTAAGAGTCTGGACCCTTATCCTGTTCTGTGTCTAACATTTTAGACTACCTTTCTTCTCTCTCCAAAAGGGGTCTTCGGTCATCGACCCTTAGAGTGCACTTGGCAGCCATCTCTGCTTACTGGGCGCGGGCTGGTCAGTAGACATTGGCACAGGAGACAGTGGTCGGGCTCTATTTCAAAGGCCTGGATCACATATCTCCTCCGGTGCGTGAACCTCCACCTCCATGGGATCTTCTGCTGGTTTTGGCAAAGCTCATGGGCAAGCCATTCGAACCCATGCACAAGTATGAGCTCTCAGACTTGTGGAAGACTGCCTTGCTGGTGGCTATCATGTCAGCCTGAAGGACAGGGGAGCTCCAGGCGCTTCAGTGGACTTCCCTTATCTGGTCTTTCACAGGGCCAAAGTTGTCCTGCGACCCCACCTGAAATTCCTTCCGAAGGTGGTGTCAAGAGTTTCACGTTAACCAGGTGTTGACTCTGCCGGTATATTACCCTAACTACACCTCGGACACAGAGTACAGGTTCCGTACTCTGGACCGCAGACATGCTGTCTCCTACTAAAGGAGAGAACGGCGGAAATTCGGGGAGAGGTTCGCCAGCTGTTTGTCACCTACGCTGAAGCCGCTACTGGCAGACCTGCAGCCAAACGGACCATTGCAAGATGGATTTCTTCATGCATAGGTCTGTGCTATGAGTTGGCAGGCAAGGAGCCTCCCAGAGGGATAAGAGCTCCTTCTACCCGCCATACTGCTGCATCGGTGGCTGCTTCCAGGGACATCCCTATCCAGGAAATCTGTCGGGCTGCTACCTGGAAGTCAGCAAACACCTTCATTACCCATTACCACATCGACCTTGAGTCATGTTGGGATGCTGGTTTTGGGGCCTCGGTTCTCCAATCTGTTTCCTAAGTAGGGGGTGTGCGCCTTGCCTCCCTCCTCCCGGAGAACTGCTAGGAGTCTGCTAAAGAGTGTGGATGAACAACATATCCATGCTCCTAGAAAAACAGGTTACTCACCTGTAACAGTAGTTTTAGGAGTGGTATGTTGTTCATCTACACGCACCCACCCGACCTCCCCGGCTTTAGGTGCATCACCTTGCTTCCAGCGGGCTAAGATCTGGCGTCATGGGGCGGAGCCGAGGTATATACTATCCGGGTGGGTGGGAGGAGCCAGCTTGAAGACTTCCGGCAAGATTTAAAGGGGAAAGGGACATGCCAAAGAGTGTGGATGAACAACATATACCACCCCTAGAACTACTGTTACAGGTGAGTAACCTTTTTTTTTGTTGCGTTTGCTCCCAGATCACTGGGAGCATCAGTTACTAAGCAAACCTTATCCAGGTGGTTGGCTAATTGCATTAAGTTCAGTTATGAAAAGTACAAGAAGCCCTTGCCAGGATCGGTGAAGAGACACTCCACCTGCAGAGACGATCAGCTCAGTTTCTAAAAGGCACTCACCAGCAGTCGGTTACCAAGTGAGGTTTCGGCCACTCCCACAACACTTAGCAGCTATTTCTGGGAGCTATGTGAAACAGCCGAGATTCTTAAATAGCAGTGTGCATTTTCCGAACTTAAGCCAGTTGTTTAAGTTCACTCACCAGCAGTCAGTTACCAAGTGAGGTTTCAGCCACTCCCTGTTATGGTAAGTTCTTGGGTAACCGTACTTTACAGGTGAGTAACCTGTTTTTACAGCTCATTTGACACCATTGAAGTGCGCTTATAAACAAAACTAAATAAAAAAATTATTTCTCCACAAGGGTTATAGGAGTGTGGGAGAGGCGCAATAGAAGTTGAAACAATAGAGGGTTTAAAGTAAGCAATATGACATGACAGGGTGGGCAATGTTTGGGTATACCCACCCATATGCTTGGTGAGGCACCAGTTCACAGGCGGAGGACCTTGCAGGCTCTGAAAGTGCACCTGGAACCCTGTTCACTTTTTCACATGCGCACACTGCCCCACAGAGTCTCGTCTGCGTACTCCAGCTTGCAGTCTCTCTCTCGCTCATGCGCTCTCTGCTCTGACCAGTGCATTACTTGGCCTGCATTTCTTTGTCACAGTCCTTGCATTTGCTGTCTCCCCGGTCTTTCAGCTGGCTTGCAGCAGAGAAAAAATGGTGATTGATTCAAGTTTGAATACATGCATAGGTCCTGAAGGTAGTGAGGCAGGCTGGGACCAGTTTTTTTTTGTTATTGGGTGCAGTGTTGGCACATGAATGTATGACATTAGAATGCTATCGGCCAAACCACTCCAAGGATTTTCTGACTCTGTTTTTTTTTAACTGAAATTAGAGTTACTTGGGAGAAAAGACATAGCTGGATGAAACGGATAAGATCACAAGGGACCTGATGGACCACAGGAAAACTACACCCTCTTATCTTGTAAATTTTATTTGTTTCCATGTCTACAGACCATTCTTTTCCTGTAGCTGTTGGTGATATACTTGTTTGCTTTAGTTTGTTTTCACTAGTCATGCTAGCCCCCTGTAACAATCCTGGGCTCTCCTCATTTCATAGTTGTTGAAATCTCATTGTCCATATTGTCCATGAGAGCTGTATTAGCATATGAGAGCATGATGTCACAGCAACCATTTATACCATGTATCTCTATGCTGAAAGTATAAATATCCTGAAAAAAAATTCCCTGGAAATGCACAGCTTGGATGTAATTTAAAGGGGAATACCCTGCATTAAGACTGTTTGCAAAGCTGATTGTTGAACTCTAAGCAGACAGATATTCTGTGAAGACTAAAGGGTGCTGACACATCATGTTATAATATGCTATTGCAACTCTCGGGGATGATGAGATTTCAAAAACCAGGAAATGGAGGCCCCCCCCCCAAAATAGTCTCAAGGACTGTAATGGACAGTGAAATTAAACTAAAGCTATCGCATATATCCTTAACAGCTACACAGAGTTTTCTACTGATATGGAAACAAAAGTAAAATTTACAAGATAGATATATAGGTGTAGTTTTCCTAATTCTGCCCCAGTACAGCTAAGTGAGATGAGTCTCTTTGCGGATGACTCAAAACTGGGGGCGGTGGTGGATGGGGAGGAGGGAAGGGGGGCCCTACAGGGGCCTGGGCTCTGGAAAGATGGTCTAGAAAGTGGAAGCCGAGGTTCAATGCAGGGAAATGCAGGTACTCCACCTGGGGGCAGAAACCGGGCCAAGTGTACACACCCTGGGGATCTACAAGTCTCGATGGCTGATAGGGACCTGGGGTGGTGGTGGATGTCAAGATGAACAACTCTGAGACTTGTATGAGGGCAGCAGCCAAGGCCAACAGGATGCTGGGATGCATCGCCAGGGGGATCACCTCCAGAAGGAAGTGATACTCCCTCTGTATAACTGCTTGGTGAGGCAGCACCTTGAATACTGCGTGCAGTTTTGGAGGCCACACTTAAAAAGGGACATTAAACTCCTGGAGAGGGTCCAGAGGAGGGCAACCAAAATGATTTGGGGCTTGGGGGACAGGACCTATGAGGAGAGGCTCGAAGAGCTAAATATGTACACGTTGGAAGAGAGAAGGGACTGGGGGGACCTGATAGAGGTCTTCAGGTACATGAAGAGGGTAAATAGGGGAGGAACAGTCAGGGTGTTTCAAAGGAAGGAGGAGGAGGTGGCCACTAGAGGGCATGGGTGGAAGCTGGAGGGGGGAAGATTCAGGGGAGAAAGGAGGAGGTGCTACTTCACTGAGAGGGTGGTGGTGCCATGGAATGTGCTGCCTAGGGGGTTGGTGGAGGCAGAGACGGTGGAGGGGTTCAAGAGGGGGTGGGACAGGTACAGGGGAAGGGTTCTGGAAGCAAAATCCAGTGCAGCAAGAATATCCGGAACTGGGAAGGGAGAAGCCAGAGAAGGCGAGGGGGCAGCAAGGTCAGCACCCAGTGTGGGGGCTGACCAAACAAGCAGACACGAAAGACCGTTAGGCCTATTCTGCTGGCATTTTGGTATGTTAGTAAGTGCTGTTCACCTTTTGACCACAAGGTGTAGCAAGTCGGCAATCTATAGCAAATAGTACTGATACTCTGGCAAATTGAATCACCATACAACAACAAAAGTTGATCTTTGGATTTTATTTTAAATAAAATCATGGAGCAGCAGGCTATTATATTTTCCCCTCCCCTGTGAAACCCTCTTTCCTTGTCCTGAACGCACTATGACGTCCACTGTTGCCCTCTTTTTGTCCCGTTCTAAGCACTCCCTTGTGTCGTAACATGGAAATATAGAATTGTTCAGTGCAAAATGACCTGTTGGTCAAGTTGTCACCCCTCTGTCTCTTTCCAGGAATCTCTGGCTTCCATTGGCACCTCCTCACACTTTCAGTCCTTTTTCCGAGTATTCTACAATGCCCTGCACCACTCCTTCTCTTTCCAGGTACTACCTAACAACTGTTGGCTCCTCCTCCATCTGTATGTCCCTTCCCAAATACTCCCTGGTGTCCACTGACACCCCCCCTTCCCCTCTCCAAGCAGTGGCATCCATTGGCACCAGTTGTCCCTGGCATTCTGTGCTACCTCCTCTTTCATTCCCTTTTCCAAGTACTCCCTAATGTCCAGTACCACCGTTCTTTCTTTCCAAGTACTGCCTAGTGACTGATTGTTCCCCTGCCATCTCCTTGTCCCTTCCACAGCACTCCCTGTGTCCAGTGGTACCCTGTCTCCCTTTCCAAGCACTCACTGGCATCCGTTGGCAGCACCCCTCCCTGACATCCCGTGGTACCTCCCCATTCTTCCAGTCCCCTTTCAAAGTACTACCCAGTGTCCAGTACCACCCTTTGCCATTTCCAAGTACTTCATAATATCTAGTTGGTCCACCTCCCTCTCCATGTCTCTTCCCAGACACTCTTGGTGTTCAGTGGTAGCCTCCTCCCTTTCCAGCCATACATTGGCATCCATTGGCATGACCTCTTCCTGTCCCTGGCATCCATTGGCATCACCCCTCCCTGCATCCTGTGGTACTTCCTTCCTGTCTCCGTGCCAGTTTCCCTGGTGTCCATTGACTTCCCAACCCTCCGTGTCCCACAGTGGCCTCTGGCACAGATGCTCTTCTCACCTCCTTGGCTGGCCACTATCTTACTTATGCAAACTACTATGTCAAAATATCAGTGGGTACATTAATACTAGTAATTGCATGAAATCTCCTTGAAAGTAATGGAAGTCCATGATTTCCAATGAGACCCCTCACTACTACCATATCAGTATACCTGCTAATATGTTAATACAGTGCACTTTACAGAAGACAATCGGCTACCATGGACAAAATCCAAACCCCCCCAAACCGTTGACATAGGCATTAATGTTAAATTACATGGTTTGTACGGATGTGGCCAACTGTCAAAGGCAGACATTTGATGTGGCGGATTAGTGTGAAATGTGCTGCATTCAGCTACTGAAGGCATTAATTGCGCTACTTATTTAGGTGCTAATTGTTTCCTTTACAAGCACATAGTGCTCCTACTGTAGATGAGCACAGTACACTTCACATAAATCACCACCCAGTCTCCCCTCCTAAAAAAAAAAAAATAAATGCACACGAACATAAGGATGTGATTCCCAAAAGCAACAGAAAGCTTCAGCTGTTGAAATGCACAGCGCACCTCACAGAAGTCTGTGTAAACACCACATCACAAAAAAAATAAACAAACAACTATGAATTCCCGAAAAGCTCCTGAAAGATCCTACTGTTGAAAAGCACAGTATGCTTCATAAGAACATTAACGGGAAACGTCCATCAATCTGGCCATGCCTGGGTGTAAGGCATGGTGCGATCGGCTGTTTTGCAGAAGTAATGTTTTTTTTTTTTTTTTTAACATTATAATTCATTAAATATGCCCCTCGTGTCTGGTTGATCCTGCTTCTGTCCCGCTGGCATTTCATGATTGCTCGGCGCACCCACAACCACACGTGGCTGTCTCAGTATGACATTTCATATGGGGGAGCAGCTGGAGGCGCGCCCATAGACTCTGTATGTGAATGCTGCTTTTAAATGCTTCGGTTTTCAGACTACATGCCCCGGTGGTATACCGAGACCAGGTATAGCCTGGCACTCAGTTGTTTATTGTTCTGTTCATAATGTTTGTCCTTTATAAGGGTTCATCTTAAGTGGGTTTAATAACTATTTGGCTATCTAATGTTAAGCTATGCATGTACTACAGGGATTTAAATACCTAGTATAGCATAACAAAACGGGGTAATGCTAACCATTTCCAAAAATGCGTAGCAGTAGGTTGCTGAATTTTTTTTTTTTTTTTAAGGTGAGTCTTTGGGTCAGTAGATAAAAGTAACAAAATTATATATATTTTTAAATTTTGCTAACCATTCTGTGCCAGGTGCTATGAATTTTTACAGCTAATTGGCACTTTCACGTGTAAAACTGCTAATCAGTTTTTTTAGGCTTATTTAATTCTCTGTACTATGAGAAATGATATTCTGTATTTTCATGCGGTTATCTCTGGCCAGTCATATAATGTAGTCAGATGTTCACTGGGAATTGAAGAAAACAAAACAAAAACCTAAAAGTTTTGCATCATTTTGTTTGACTGCAACTGTGGCAACTCTGATGTTGGATCGCCAGATGCGGTATACCATTTAATAGATGGTCTCTAACATCGTGCAAGTGCTGCTGGTGGTTCTGCAGCCCATATGTCTCCAAGTACTCCATCAGTCTTTCCTTTGGCAGGGACTCCATTAATTTCCTCACAGGTATTTGCCTTCTTAGGCATGCCTGGTTGAGGGTATCCGGTTTTGCAGCAAATGTCCAGCAAAATGTGCTTAAGGCCCCTTTCAGTGGCACCAAACTTTTTAGCGTCTGATGCCCAAGACATTATCAATGAGGCCAGCCACTGAGGGGAAAGGAGGAGTGGACACAAGGAGAGGGAAGTGAACTAACATAGAAACATAGAAACATAGAATTTGACGGCAGATAAGGACCGCTTGGCTCACCCAGTCTGCCCATTTCCCTACCTACTGGATAAGCTGCAGATCCTAGTTAAACAGCAGCCTACTTCTTCCTACCCCAACCCCCCAGAATTGCCTTATGACTATCCCATGCATGCTTGAATTCCACCACTGATTTTGACTCCACAACCCCTCCTCGGAAGGCCATTCCATGCATCCACAGCCCTCTCTGTGAAAAAATACTTCCTTAAATTACCTCGGGCAGCCCCTCTATCTTCAAATTGTGCCCTCTTGTTCTTGCACACCTCTTTTTGAAAGATGCTACCCTCTTGGACTTTGTTGATTCCCTTGAGGTACTTGAAAGTTTCTATCATGTCCCCCCTCTCCCTCCTTTCTGAGGCTAGCATATTAAGCTCCTTAGGTCTCTCTTCATATGTCCTCTGGTGCAGACCCTGCACCATTTAGTTGCCCTCCTCTGGACAGCTTCCATCCTGTCTATGTCTTTGTGGAGATTGGGTCTCCAGAACTGCACGCAGTACTCCAGATGGGGTCTCACCAGCTGTCTGTACAGAGGGATAATAACTTCCTGTTTTCTACTGGTGATGCCTCTCCCTGTGCATCCCAGTATCCCCCAACCCTCCTTGCTGCCCTCTCACATTGCTTGCCCACCTTTAGGTCATCTGATATGACTACCCCAGGTCCCTTTCCATTTTGTTGTTGTTAGTATCTCACCCCATTGTGTACTCTTCCACTGGGTTTTGTTTCCCAGGTGCATTACCTTGCACTTCTTAGCATTGAATCTAAGCTGCCATACATTTGACCATTCCTCTAACCTTGCCAAGTCCCTTCTCATCCTTTCCACCCCACCCTGTGAATCAACTCTGTTGCAGATCTTAGTGTCATCTGCAAAGAGACATACTTTTCCTTCCAGTCCTTCTGCAATGTCGCTTATAAAAACATTGAAGAGGACTGGTCCTAATACTGAACCCTGCGGTACCCCGCTGAACTGTTTATTTTCCTGTTTTCTCCAGACTCTTGTGCACTGCAGACTGTGTCAGGCTGTATATGGGGTTGGGATCGGAGTGAGGGAACTACGAGAGGTGGGTGGATGTGGGCAGAGGGAGGCTGAGGGGAGGAATTGGGAAGGGGAAGGACAAAGACCACGTGACCTGGCTGGGCCCATAGGGCTGCAGTGGTCGGGCTTAAAAAGCACCATTTTAGTAGTCCATTACAGTCGAAGGCCAGCTGCCGAGCGGGAAGGAGGAGAGAAAACAAGGGGAGGGAAGTGAACTGTATTTTACTGTTTTCTCCAGAATCTTGTATACTGCAGACTCTGTGGGGCTGTATATGGGGTTGGGTTCGGAGTGAGGGAACTATGGGAGGTGGGCGGATGCAGGCTGAGGGAGGGACTGCTAAGGGGAAGGACAAAGATTGCATGATCAGGCTGGGCCAATAGGGCCGCGGCAGTCAGGATTTATTACTCGGAGCCAAGCGACCCCAAAGCAGGAGTGTGGCATCCATAGGGAGGACTGCAGGCCACACTGGACAAAGTATTCAGGGTCGCAGGAGTCAGGTGGTGGCATAGGTTACCGAAGGGAAGCGACTGCTGAGCTGATGGGGGGGGTCCCAAAGGTGTGACTAAACCAGTTTGGGAGAGTAAGGAAAATGGAGAGACATGGGGGATGGAGAGAGCAGCAGGGAGAGGGGTAAGGGTGTGTGGAATGGATGGTAGAGGCAGTCCAGAAGGAGATCCAGTACGGGGGTAAGCTGCAATGGGTGTGGGGCAGCCATCTTCTTGGGGATTGCTTGGAAGGTAGGGGGTTGTGTGGTGTGTAGACAGATGGGGCAACTTAGGGAGGAAGTTGATAGACTGAGAAGGGAGCTGAGTAGGTGGGGAGGGTAACAGCAGGGGCCCAGGGACAGAAGGATCAGCACAGAAGACACAAAAGATGAATATGGGGGAATACAAGGGGAGATGACTGAGGGCAAACGATACTACCACTAAGAAGCAGTTGAGACATAAAGCCAAAGGATGGAGGGAGGTCAAGATAAGGGGAAAGAGGGGAACGGGAGCAGAGCATGGTTTGGTGTCACGAGGGGGGGAATGGGAAGCATGGGATAAGGGGATAAGAACAGGTTCTCAGTGCTACAAGTATGAGGAGGCCAGTGGCAAGAAAAGCAGCGGAACGGGATGGAAGTGTTGCGGGGAACTAGTAGAGGGCTAGATCTAGAGTCAGCTGGAAGAGGGTAACTGGTAGTAGAGGGGTGGCAGAAGGGTGCCAGGAGACTCTGAGGAAGTGTGGGGGCCACAGGATGGGTATGGAAAGGTGGGGGGCAGCCAGTCAGGGAAGAGTACTAGGAAGCGAGAGGATCACTTGTAGGGAAGGGAAAAGATCAGGGAGGCATTATTGTCCAGAGGTAGGAGGGACTAATATAGAGCAAGGGGACTGAATCGGGAAGGATAATGCAGGTAGGGAAAAGTAGGGGCAAGGACACTAACACAAGCAGGCAGTGGGGGGGGGAGCGAGGGGGGCCTATGGCAAGGGTACAACAGGGATCAGATGGGGCAGAGGGGAGGGGCCCTCAGAGATAAAATCGGGGATAGCGGACCAAGAACGTGTGCAGAGGAATGGGTTGCACCAGGGAGGCGAGCAGGATAAAGAAGAGTTGTCATCCTGGGGGACTCAATAGTAAAAAGAGTAAGATGAGGCAGCAGAGGAGCCAGGAAGAGCCACATGTAAGTGGAGTGTATGCCGGGCATAGCAGCAGTAAATAGGTGTGTGGAGAGATGGGGTGGGGGGTGACAAGATTTTGTGTTGCACCTGATACTAATGGTCTGGAAGGAAATAGGTTGGAAGAGGTGCAGGAGAAATTCAAGGAAGTAGGAAGGTTGTACTGTACAGAGGGGAGGAGAGTGGCATTCTCTTAGATTCTCCTAGTACCAAGGGCTAGCATGGCCAGGAAGCTAAGAATCTCAGTTCAGTACATGGCTGGAGGCGTGGTGTGGGGTCATGGGATACAGACTAGTGGGGGGATGGGGAAGCACATGACATGGTAAAACAAAGACCAGTATGCACCCAATAGGCTGCTCCTGAGTAGGGAAGGCT
Organism: Neoceratodus forsteri; assembly: GCA_016271365.2. Classification (NCBI taxonomy): domain Eukaryota; kingdom Metazoa; phylum Chordata; order Ceratodontiformes; family Ceratodontidae; genus Neoceratodus; species Neoceratodus forsteri. The sequence goes on along the minus strand of CM057451.1, from coordinate 1,121,097,737 downwards.
CAGTAGTCCTAAAAAAAAAAAAAGCTTGGGTAGTTCATTGCAGAAAAATATAATTTAAACTAGGTGAGGGGGTAGATGGGAAATGGTGCAGAGGGGAAGCAAAAGGGGGTAGGGGAAAGGATATAGGCAAGCAGGGGATGAATTCACAGTTGAAGGTGATCTCATTTAATGGAAGAAGCCTTGGAAATAAGACAGTAGAACTACAGGCATTTTTTATTGTTCTTTTCATCCCATCTCTCTCTCGGAACCCCCAAGCACCCACGCCACACATTGAGGACCAGGTGGTCTGTTCTTAGGGTATGTCGTTCCATTCTTACCTCTGGAGCCCCGGAAACCCTCGGGCAGGGCAGGGGAGGACCTGAATCTCGATCCTGGAGCGGACACATTGGAATCTGCCCCAGGTTCCTTAGAACTACAGGCTTTGATGGCGGAAGGGGAGGTGGACATAGCCACCATAACTGAAACATTGGCCACCCAGTACCAGGACTGGGATCTAGCAATCCCTGGGTACAGACTGTACCGTAGGGACAGGAATGAAGGGGGAGGGGTAGCTATCTGTGTTGGGGGATATTGTGCAACAGGGAGAAAGGAGAGGAGGGCAAGGCCAAAGCCTTATGGATTCATATACAGAACTCAAAGGGTAGAAAAGTGAGATTGGGAGGAAAGCCTATACACCACCCCCTAAGTGTGGAGATGGACAGGGAACTGGGTGAAAAAATAAAGATGCTTAGAGGTAAGAGCAACACAGTGGTGGTAAGGGACTTCAGTCTGCCGGGGGTGGATTGGAACACCCCAACCACCATAAGTGCCAGAGAGCAGGTCCTTCTGGATGCCTTCCAGGATGGTATCCTCACACAGAAAGTGACGGAACCAACCAGGAAGGGGAACATTCTGGACCTGGTACTTATGGATGGTGAACTAGTCCAAGACATTGAGGTGGAGGACCCCCTGGCAGGAAGTGACCACCACAGTGTGGTTCTCCCTCAGTCAGGGGAGGGAGATAGCCAATAGAAAAACAAGAGTTGTGGATTTTAAGAGGGCAGACTTTGACAGGATGGGAAAAATTTTGAAAGGGCACCCAGACAACATCAGCCCGGACATGAATGCAGAGCAGAGATGGAATAAAGAGGGGTCTGGCAGAGGCCATTAGCTCTTGCACAGAGTGCCAAAGCAAAAAGACCAGGAACAGGAAACCAAGCTGGTTGAATGGAGAAGTAGTGGAAAGAGTGAGGGAAAGATAGCGGCCTTTAGGAAGTATAAGAGTTCCTACCGGGATGAGGACAGGGAGGAATATGTGAAGAAATCCAATGAGGTGAGCAGTATAGTGAGGGCAGCCAAGGCTTCAAAAAAACTAAAGCTGGCACTGGAGATCTGGGAAGGTGAAAAGGATTTCTTCAGGTATATAGGAGAGAGGAGAAAGTACAAGGACCAGATAGTAAGGATTAGGAATGAGGGAGGGTGGGCAGAGCAGGGGGCAGAACAGGCGGAAGTACTAAACAAGTACTTTTGCTCAGTGTTTACCAGGAAGAGGGATGGGCCTATACATCAGGGAAAGTTATTTTTTGGGGGGGAGGGTCGGGGAGAGGAGGTCACAGACATGGAGATTCCAGTCAAAAGGGTGTTGGAGGGCCTAAGGTCTCTGTGGATAAAGCACCTGGACCAGATGGAGTGCATCCTAGGGTACTCTGGGAGTTAGCAGAGGTCCTTGTTGGACCATTGGCAGATTTTTTCAACACTTCCTTGAGTTCTGGATGCATGCCATGGGATTGGAGGATGGGACATGTGGTGCCAGTCCATAAGAGTTGGCCCAGGGATGAACCTGGGAACTACAGACTAGTGAGCCTTACAGCCATTGAGGGAAAACTGATGGAGACTATCCTGAAGGAAAGGCTGGTGAGTTTCCTGGAAGAGAATGGATTACAGGATGACAGACAGCATGGGTTTGTGTCTGGCAGATCATGTCAGACCAACCTTGTTGACTTGTTAGACTGGGTGATGCGGTATCTGGATAGGGGCCATGCAGTGGATGTCCTTTACATGGACTTCAGCAAGGTGTTTGACTTGGTGCCCCCCGGAAGGCTGACAAGCAAGTTAAATAGCCTGGGAGCAGGGAGGAGACTGGTTGGATTAAGAAATGGTTGCAGGGTAGGCAGCAGAGGGTGGTAGTTGGCGGTGACCTCTCAGAACCTAGGGCTGTAACCAGCGGGGTCCCCTAGAGGTTGGAGCTGGGACAGGTACTTTTCAACATATTCATTGCCGACATTTATTTACTTATTGAAATGTTTCGCCAGGAAGGCACACTGAGCGACAAGTCGCTCGTCTCCCGGTGCAACCTGGGGGGAAGGGGTACAATAGGAGTGAGACATTAAACATTCACGTTACAAGATCAGTATTAACATACAGTTGTAAGGCAGGTGTTACAGTGTTAAAACAGTGTTGCGCATAATAGGTAGAAAGAGTGGACAATAAGTGCTGTGTTAATAAGTAAACAAGTGCTTATGTGACAGAAAAAGGGGGAAAAGGAGAGGAAAGGGTGAGGTGGGGGAAGGGGGAAGAGTCATGTCCCTGGAGACCCCTTCAGGATGCGAGGAACCCTGCAAGGGGACCAGAGAGAAAGAGGATGGGCATATCAAACAGGATAAGGAGCAAAATTAGCCTCTTTGCAGACAACACTAAGATCTGTAATAAGGTGACTAGAGTGGAAGGGGGGTGTAAGGTACTGCAAGAGGATTTGGTGACACTTGAGAGCGCTGGTCTGCCACATGGCAACTGGGGTCCAATGCTAAAAAATGCGTCTTGCACTTGGGAGCAAAAAACCCAGCAAACAGCTACTGGTTGTGGGGGTGGGTGGATGCTGTTAACCGCTTTGGCTGAGGAGAAAGATCTGGGGGTGCTGATGACAGGGGACATGAAGCACTCGGCACAGTGCAGGAAGGCAGCTGCAAAGGGGACAGAATGCTGGGTTGCATTGCCAGGAGAATCGCCTCCAGGAGGAAGGAAATCATTATGCACCTGTATAGGCCCCTCGTGAGGCCACACTTGGAACACTGTGCAGTTTTGGTGTCTCTGTTTGAAAAGGGACATCAAACTACTGGAGCGGGTTCAGCGGAGGGCAACGAAGATGATCCGGGGGAAGGGGGAAAAAACATGAGAACTTGAGGGGGCTCAACATGTACAGCCTTGATAATAGAAGGGAGAAGGGGATATGGTTGAGGCATTCAAATGCCTAAAGGGCATAAACAGAGTTAGTTCTGAGAGGTTTGTTTAAGTTAAATAGGGGTAGGGACACTAGGGGACATAATCTGAAATTGGAGGAAGGTTCAGGAGGGAGATGAGGAGGCAGTATTTTGCAGAGGGTGGTGGCAGGTTGGAATGTACTGCCAAAAGAAGTGATATCACTGCAGACAGTGGGCAGTTTCAAGAGAGGGTGTGATAGGGCAAAAGGGAGAGTCAAAACTGTGGGAATGGTGAGTGGGAGAGGTCTGAGGTGGGGGGCACTAAATCAGAAGGGCATGCAAGGGGAGGCAGCTGCAGTTTAATAAACAGCATGCCGCACACTCTGGCAGACTAGGTATACCGAAAGGCCTGTATCTGCTGGCAGTTTCGTATGTTTGTATGTAACAACTTGCAGGCCTCCAGCAGAGCCCTGAAATCTGTTCACTTGCTCTACCATACCCAGTCTAGGAGCAGACAGAGGCTGCCTTTTCGTGAGGTGTCCGGCAAGTCCAGAACAGGCTCTAGTATCCAATTCAATAGAAAAGCCAGTTCTGACTTGCCTACCCCTCTTCCACCTCGTGTCCTGTCATAAAATGGCCCAGAAGTAGCAGACCAGTCCCTGCCGCTGAATCCACCTCCTCCTGGCTCCTTGCCAGATCTCACCTTCCAGTTCCCAACCAAGAGGTGGTGGTCTGAGGTCAGTTCTCCCCCCATCTCAGTCAGTGGAGAGCCATAACTTCAGATGATTGGATCCTTCAGATTATACAGAGGGGTCACACTCTGGAATTTCTACAGTAGCCCCCAGAGTCTTCCCCGTTACCTTCAACCTACTCCACACACCCCCCAGCCCACACAGAGGTCCTTCAGGGGGAGGTGCACTCCTTTCTGTGAGAAAGGGCAATCAAGCCAGTGCCCAGAAGTCGGAGGAACAGAGGGTTCTATTCCAGGTCCCCAAGAGAACCAGAGATCTGAGGCCTGGTCCCATCAACACTGGTGGCTGTTGATTTCAGTCTGAATGGAAAGACTTCACTCGATTTGACCACTCACAGTCTTGCAGTGTGCATCATTTCAAGGACTAATTTCTATGATGGAATTGCCCCCTTATCTGAAAACCAGATTGCATAGATTAAAACTTACTAATTACATTGGATGTATATGGATGTAGAATGAGATGTCTTGCATGAGTAAGTTATATGATGATGATGTTTTTTTATTTAGAACAATAAAATGTAATTATAAAAAAAAAAGAAATTTTGCATGGTCACTCTGCCAGGTCTGTTACCCTTGCTCAGAAAGGACGACTGGCTGTGCTCCCTCGACATGCAGGACGCCTACCTGAATATCTCTGTGTCCCACTGCACAGGTGGTATCGTTGCTTTCTTTTTCAGGGAGAACACTACCAGTTCAAAGCCTTGCCCTCTGCACCACACATGTTTACGAAATATTTAGCAGCTGTTACGGCCGCCCTTCGTACATCTCCCCTTACCTGAATGACTGGCTTCTCAAGGCCCCTTCCAGGGCTGGGCTTCTCAACACCCTGGAAAGGATCCTCCAGTTGTTTCACACTATGGGCATTACTGTCAGCCTGCCCAAGTCCAATCTAGTCCTATCTCGGACATTACAGTACATAGTGGGGATCTTGGACTCTGCAGAGGGCAAGTCCTTTCTGCCACCAGTCAGAATGTGGTGCCTCATGTCTCAGTCGCAGGAAGTGGCTCGGAGCCGCTATGTCTCCGCAAGAGTTTACCTCTGGCTCCTGTGTCTCGTGGCAGTGGCCATTGCCACCATCCCCATGGCCAGATTGCACATGTGGGTGCTACAGTGGACTCTTCGGGTACAGTGCAGTCAGTGCACCAATGATGTGGAGCAGCTGGTGCCGTTCTCCCCTGTGGTCTGCAGAGTCTTCCGGTGGTGGATGGAACCCCGAAATCTCTTAAGAGGGATCTCATTCCTGGTCTTGTTTCCCCAGCAAATTCTCACCATTGATGCCTCCAGCTTGGGCGCATACCTGGGTCCCTTCCAGACTCTGGGTACTTGGTCCTTGTTCGAGTTGTTCCTCTGTATAGATGTCCTTGAGATGAGGGCGGTCCTGTATGCCATGCAGGCCTCCTAGAACCACCCCTCTCCAGGCCAGATGTTGATTTAATCAGACAATCTCTATGTGATGTACTATATCAACAGAGAGTTTTTTTGGGGGCTGCATTCTTATCCCCTTTGCAGGGAAGCAGTGAGTGTCTGGAACTGGGCAATTTCTGCTCACTAGATCCAGGGCCTGGAGTTCTCTGGCAAGATGCATTGCCCCTCTCTTGGAGTGGGAGGTTTCTTTATGCTTTCCCTACATTTCCTCTGATTCAGAGGGTGCTAATCAAGCAACAAATGGAAGGGGGCCAGCATGATCCTAGTGGCTCCCTGCTAGCCATGGCAGATATGGTTTCCATTACTGCAACAGTTTAGCAGCAGAACCTTCAGTTTCCCTGACTAACGCAGGCTCAGGGGACACTGGTCTACTCACACTTCAAGTCCCTTTGTCTGCATGCCTGGCTCCTGAGGATGTAGCCGTTGCCTGGTTTGGGGTTTCCTAGAAAGTGGCCGACGTCCTGGTGGCAGCTAGGAAGCCCTCCACTAGGGCCGCCTATGCCATGAAGTGGAAGAGGTTTGCCATCTGGGCTGCCAGGCACCATCTGAACCCTTTCGCCTGTCTGGTGAGCCAGACTCAGAATGACCTGATATCGCTATCTGACTCTGGATTCCAGTATTCATTCCTGAAGGTGCGCATTTTTGCTATATCAGTCTTCCATAAGCAAGTAGATGGTCGTACCGTGGTTCAGCTTGATGTGACCCATTCCTTTTTTAGGCATACTGCATCTGAAGCCTCCAATCTGCAGTCTGGTCCTGGCTTGGGATTTAAAGTTCTTTTTTTGGAAAAGCTGACCCTGTCTCCATTTGAGCCAGCTGCATCTTGCGAGCTACACTTTCTTTATGGAAAGCATTGTTTTTGGTTGCTTTTACTTCTACTCGAATATTTCAAAGCTTCAGGCCCTCTGGTGTGAGGAGCCTTATTTGATTTTTCACAAAGAGAGTGTCTTTGTGCACGAATTCTAAGTTTCTTCCTAATGTGTTGTCTGAGTTTATCTTGAAGCAGTCTATCCACCTCTCTTGTGCATTTTCCAGAGCATGCCAATCCAGGGGAAGCAGTGCACCACACATTAGATGTGGACAGAATTTTGAAGTAAGTAGTTGGTCAGTTGTATTGTGTTTTGTTGTAATAAACATGGCAAGGAGTTGCCAGGGGCGGTGAAAGCCCACTCCACAAGGGGCATGGCTACCTCTGTGGCTTGTTTCAAGGGGGTCTCCACAGCTGATATCTGTGCTGCTCCTACCTGGAGTACCTGCCATACTTTCACCAGGCAATGCAGTCTGGACATTGCCTTCATGGCCCAGGCAGGCTCCGGCCGGGCTGTATTCCAAGGCCTTCTGTCTTGCACCTCAGTCTGCGTGCCTCCCATACTGTCCTGATGTGTCCTGTAACTGCTTGGGACTCATTCCTGCAGTGTGACCTGCTGACTGAGATACCTCTAAAGAAGATGAACCAGTTACATAGGAACTTACTGTAACAGTAGATCTTACTGTAATGAAGGCTGTTCTGTTTCAGCAGGCCAACACTGGTAGGACTAAGCTGAAAACTTTCTAGCTAGCAGTCTATCACGGGGGGGGCGCTGCCCTGCCCAGCCCAGCTCCGATGTCAGCCACTGACGTCAGCCTGTCCTATAAAGGCAGGCGGGCCCTCACACCCTCCTCAGTTCTTTTCCTGTCATCGACCCGTGCAAGTCGAACCTTGGTGGACCCCGCAGCTACAGTCGACTGCCATTACTCGCGGGTGCCACACTTTTTAATTTTTCTTTTGAGTAGTAACATCAAATTTTTGGTGTTTCAGCCGTTGAGTTTGTCTTCTCCATCAACCTTGTCTTCCGACTGCTTCACAAAGAGTGCCCATGGCAAATAAATTCTTGAACAGGATAGCCACTGTGTGTGCATCCGTTGCCTAGGCCCCAGCCACGACACCGAAGCCTGCCAGATTTGCCAGAAATTCAGTCGGGCCACTCGGAGGTGTCATCTTAAGATTCTGGAGAGCCATCTTATTAAGCAGAAGCTGGTCTCGATGGAAAAGGAGCTGCAGGCCAGGAGCTCTTTGACCTCACCTGCACACTCCTCTGGGGCTTCCTGATCTTAAAAAAATCTGATGGGAAGCATAAGAGCCGGGACCAGGACCGGTCTCATTCTCGCTCACGGTCGCCTCACAAACCCTTGACCACATCGGGGTTGTCCTCTTGTTGGGGGGGGGGGGCGCTCCCTCAGCCCTCCCTCCTACCAGGTTACCAGTGGAACAGCTGCTTGCCCTTATTGCCATTAAAAGTGTCAGCTCCACGGGACAGAGGACTTGGTCTCCTGTCTCCCAGCCCCTGACGCTCATACCCATTTCTTCCATGGGTTCTCAACCAGGAGACTCGACCAGTGTTGGTGTCTTAGGTATCTGTGGCGCCCCCCCTCCCCCCGGCAAAGGCACTGCCTGCATCGGTCCTCTCTGCGGGAACCGACATCAGTCTTTCAAAGCAGCAACCGCAGCAGGCTACCGCTGCTTTTCCTAGCTCGGAGTTTCCTTTGCTGTCCCCTGGGAGGTCTCCTTCCCCCCAAGGTGCCTGCTTCTCTGGCTCTCCTGGTGCCGGCAGATCCTCCCTGCCACAACCCGCTGGTCCACTGCCAGTTCTGCTGCTACCCTAACCTGTGGGCCAGGTGCCAGTGTTGCCTCTTTCACAACCTGCACTGCTGCAGACTCCGGCTGGCCTGTCGCCGGACCCCTGACTGGCGCCGTGTGGTCTTTTGCCAGGTACCTTACACCTGCCCCGCAACCGCCGTACCTTTATCTGATACCAGCTTATCCGTACCCACTGATTTATAATTTCCCTCCTCCGTTGGATTATAGCGTCCTATTCTCCATGTGGTGGTCATTCATTTAGAGGCAGACCCCCGCTCCTCAGGGCCCGCCCCTGCCTCTTCCCAGTGCCCTAACTTGGACCAGCCGCTCCCTGACCTGGGTCAGTCTGGCACCAGCAAACCCTGGATGTCAGGGTTCTCCAGGTCTCAACTCCATGTTGGCTCTGGGTTACGCCAGGATGAGTGCTTGCTTTCAGAAAGTGAACAGGATGAGACAGATGAGGAGGATTCAGACTGCTTAGGGTCTTCCTCCTCACTAGGGAAATCTTCAGATGGCGATGAGCCCTCCAGAGTAATTTCCAAATCCCCTCCAAATGATCCATCTTTTATGGACACCATGCACCACATCCAGCCCATTATGGGCTGAAAAACAGAGGAGCAGGACCCAGAGAGGCCCAGCCTAGCAGTTTATGTAAGGCAGCAGGATGCCCTACTGATGGTGGTGCCACCCCTGATTGATGCCATCACCGGGGTGGCCTGGAATCACCCCTCCTCTACCTCTCCTTTGCCTAAGAAGGCAGACAGTCTTTACCATGCTCCTGCTGGTAAACCCTTTTTAAGGGGGCCACCCTAAGGCTTATTTGGTGGTTGTTACTGCGGCGCATGACCGTACCAAAAAGCCCAAGCACCTCGGTGCCCTTCCCTCAGACAGGGAGTCCAGGCAGTTGGACCACTTGGGTAAATGCATTTTTGCATCCACTACCCCCCTGGCTATCCAGGCCATCAGTTACCTGGCCCATACAGTCCCAATATCAGAATGTCCTCTGGGACCAAGCTAGGGACCGTGTGCAAACTTTACCTGAGGACCCCACTAAGACTCGGCTCGCCCAGCTTCTTAAGTCTGGTTCCAACGCCAGCCTTGTTCTCCGGGCTGCCTTAGATGCCGTGGATGCCTTGGGTAGGGGAGCGGCTACTGGTGTCTTTCGGACACCATTCGTGGCTTCTGGTATCTGGCTTTGCCTCAGATGTGCAGTCCAGCATCTTAGATGCCCCCTTTTCTGGGTTCTGTCCTCTTTGGTGGGGATGTTCAGGACATAACCTCCATCCTTCAGGAGTAGGGTCGAGCCCTTAGGACGGATCATTTGTTGTACCATACTCGGCCTAGGGCAGGTCAGCGTCCTTCCTTTCGCCGCTTCTCCCGTAAACAATCCCGCCAGCCTACCAAAGGTCAGGACAAGTGCAAGGCAGCATTGGTCCCTATAGCTGCTGTCGCCAGAGCCCCTGGGCACCTGCGGCTGCCCTCCCGGTCCCCACCCCCACCTCCTGACTCCTTTTCTGATCCCCCACCCAGCACCACCTTCAAACAGGGCTCTGGGGAGGCTGACGGAGGTTGGTTTTCCCTGCACCTACACAGGTGGTGGGACATAACTGCGGACAGCTGGGTGCTTCAGATCATGGAGTGGCCTCCAGAAACCCATCCGGTAAACTCCTTACACCACCAGCCCACCTTCCTCTGGTCTGGGAGAAAATTCTGGCTCTTCTTCACAAAGGAGACATATAGCCCGTCCCTGCGGCTCAATGGGGGGGGTTACTCCCACTTCTTCCTTGTCCCCAAAAAGACAGAAGATCTTTGGCCCGTCCTGGACCCAAGTCATCTCCACTTGTACATCGAGTACAAGCGTTTCAGGATGGCCACTCTCCAAGGGTTATTACCCCTTTTGCACTAGGGGGGTTGACACTGCTCGCTGGGAAAGCAGGATGCCTACTTGCATATCCAGATTTTTCCTGCCCATCATTGCTTCCTCTGCTTCCACTTTCAGGGGACCCAGTTTCAATTCTGGGCCATCTCTTTTGGCCTTTCTTTGGCCACCAGGGTCTTTACCAAGTGTCTGGCAGTGGTGGCGGCCGCTCTGAGGAGGCAGGACTTCTGCGTGTTCCCCTACCTGGACAATTAGCTGCTGGAAGCTCCCTCCAGGGACTGACGAGTTCTGACTCTGGAATACACCTTTTGTCTATATTAGACCTTGGGATCACCATCAGTCTGCAACAGTCCTGCCCCTCTCTGTGCCAGCACCTTCAATACATAGGGGAGATTCTGGACACCACCCAGGGTATGGCCTTTTTACCTGTGGAAAGGGTAGAACAGCTGATGGAGCAGACCCATCTGGTTTCCTCCAGTTGCCAAGTCCCCGCCAGGGTGTTCCTGCTCCTCCTGGGCCACATGGCAGCAGCCACTGCCACGGTCCTCCTCTCCCGCCTGCACATGTGGGCCCCTCAGTGGACCTTAAGGGTCCAGTGGGACCAATGCATGGACAGCCTGGACCAGCTGGTCTTGGTCTCTGACCCAGTCAGGAGAGTTCCGTCGTTTTGGCTGGAGTTGGCCAGCCTCCTTCCGGGGGGGGGTGGGCTCTTTTCAGCTCTGCCCCCCCCCACCCCGTACAGATTCTCACGACTAACACGTCAGGATTGGGTGCTCATCTGTCCGATCACATGACCTAGGGCACCTGGACGGAATTAAAACAGTGTCTCCATATTAATGTCCTGGAGATCGAGTGGTCCTTTATGCTCTGCAGGCCTTTCAGACTCATCTCCTCCCCGGTCCGCTGCTGGTGTAGACTGACATGTGTGGTGCATTACATCAGCAAGTATTCAGGAGCTAAAGCAAATAGGATACTGGGTTGCATAGCCAGGGGCATCACCTCTAGGAAGGAGGAGATTATTATGCCGCTGTACAGGTCACTGGTGAGATGACACCTGGAGTATTGTGTCCAGTACTGGTGCCCCTACCTTAAGAAAGATATCAAATTATTGGAGACACTACAGCGGCAAGCAACCAAATTGGTACAGGGCATGGGGGACAGATCATACGAGGACAGACTGAGGCAGATGAACATGTGTTCTCTGGAGGACAGTATGGAGATGGGGGACATGATTGAGACCTTCAAATACTGAAAGGGAATAAACAGGACCAGCATCGAGGGAATCTTTACCCTAAGGAAGGAAGGTGCAACAAGGGGACATAGCCTGAAATTGGTAGGGGGCAGCTTCAGGAGGGAGGTGAGAAGGGACTTCTTTACAGAATGTGGTGGAACGAGTTTCCAGAGGAGGTGGCAGCGGCAAGGTCAGTGACCTGCTTTAAGAGGGGTTGGGACAGGGTAAAGAAGATAAGACCAGCAGGGCCTATGGGAAGATGGGCTACAGTTTGGGGGGACACCTATGGAGGAGTGGGGGCTGCTACATAAGTATAACCAGCTGTACACTCAAGCAGACTCAATAGACCTTTATGGCCAGTATCTGCTGGCGATTTTGTATACAAGGAAACAAAAAAGGACAGTGACAAACGGGTATTTGGGGAATTGCTTAAAGAGGCCGGGAAGGCGATTTGGACTGCAAAAGCTCAAACAGAGGAAAGGATATCGAAGGGAGTCCAACACGGTGACAAAACTTTCCACCGGTATGTAAAAGAGAAAACAAACAGCAAAGGGGGAATAGTTAGATTGGCTAAGAACAATGACCAGCAAACCGAAGATGGGGAGAAAGCAGAGGTTCTGAACAAATGTTTCAGCTCAGTTTTTACACAGGAGGAAGCAGGCAAAGGGCCATCACTCTGCAGGAAAGCACACCATCTCAAGGGAGCAGACACAAGTCCTTTCATGGAAGCAAGAGTCCTGGAGGAACTCAAGAAATTGAAGGTCAACAAAGCAATGGGGCTAGACGAAATGCACCCAGGTATACTACGGGAGCTTGGGGAGGAACTAGCAGCCACACTGGTGGAGCTCGTCATCAAATCGCTGGAAATCTGGGTAGTCCCTGAAGACTGGAAAAGGGCTACAGTAGTACCCCTACACAAAAGTGGCAGTAGGGAAGAAGCAGGAAACTATCGCCCAGTCAGCCTCACCTCGGTAGTAGAGAAACTAATGGAATCCCTACTAAAGGAGAGGATAGTGACATTCTTAGAAGATGGTGGACAGCTGGACCCAAAGCAACATGGCTTAACAGCAGGAAGGTCATGTCAGACTAACCTAATCGAATACCTTGGGTTACAAAAACGTTGGACAATGGTGGTACAGTAGATGTGGTGTACCTAGACTTCAGCAAGGCTTTTGACTGTGTCCCACACAAGAGGCTAATAAATAAGCTGGAGCACCTGGGCCAAAAATTGTAAACTGGATCTAAAACTGGCTCAGTGGGAGATTGGTAAATGCCACACTGTCAGACGGTAGAGTTACAAGTGGTGTTCCACAGGGTTCGGTGCTGGGACCAGTACTTTTCAGTGTATTCATCAGTGACATAGCTGATGGCCTAAACGGGAAGGTGTACCGATTTGCGGATGAGACAAAGCTCTGCAACAGGGTGGACTCAGCTGAAGGGACCCAAAAGATGGAGTCAGACCGTAGGAAATTGGAAGAATGATCAGGGAATTGGCAGTTGACATTCAGTGCCAAAAATGTAAAGTTATGCACTTAGGAAGATGCAACCCAGGGACAAATTACTTTCTAAATAGGGTACAGCTGGTGATAACAAAACACAAGCGTGATTTTGCAGTGATCATCGCAGATGACCTAAAGGCTGGCAAGCAGTGTGACAAGGTGGCACAAAAGGCCAGCGGCATCTTGGGTTGCAAAGGGAGGGGCATAACCAGTAGAAAAAGAGAGGTGATTATGCCACTATACAGGTCCCTGGTGAGGTCTCACCTGAAGTACCGTGTCCAATTCTGGAGGCCTCACCTTAGGAAGGACACAAAGACTGGAGACTATACAAAAAAGTGCAACAAAGATGGTGCAAGGTCTACATCATGAGCCATATGATGCAAGGCTAAAACAGCTCAACATATACTCTCTAGAACAAAGGGATAGGGGGATATGATAGACATTTAAATACTTCAAGGGTATCAACAAGGTACAGACACAGGATCTCCCTCAGGTAAACTGCATCGGACCAGGGGTCATGACATGTGCCTAAAGGTGGAAGGTTCAGGAACAACACAAGGAAGTTCTTCTTTTCAGAAAGGGAGGTGGAGCCTTGGAATGCCCCCAAAAAAAAAACATGTGGTGGGGTCAAAGACGGTCAGAGAATTCAAGCTGGCATGGGACAGGCAGTGTGAAACTTAATACAGCAGTCTGATTGGGGTAGTATACATGGGCAGACTAGATGGTCCACATGGACCCCATCTGCCAACACATTCTGTGTTTCAGTGTTTAATCGGGGGGACTCACTCTTACCCCATGTTAGCAGGTTATGAGTTTGGTATTGGGCATGGTCTGGAGCTCTTGGCCATTCATGTTCCAGGCATCCAAAACATCCTGGCCGACTGTCTCGGCCCCTTCCGGTTGCAGGCTCACGTCTGGGAGCTTCTTACTCCAGTGGTCAAAGATCTCTTCGACAGATGGGGTTGCCTAGGGTTGAACCTCTTTGCGTCACCACTCGGTGCAGAACTGCCACTTTCTGCTTGCTCGATCCCAGGCCTGGAGGTTTCTGGCAAGACGCATTGTCCCTCTCCTGGAAGGGGAGGTTTCTGTATGCCTTTACTCCCTTCCTGCCCCTACAGAGGGTTCTGCTCAAACTCCAGTTGGAAGTGGCAGAGATGATTTTCATAACTCACTTCCGGGTGCATCAGATTTGGTTCCCCTTGTTGCAACAGCTGGCAGTGGAACTTCGAGTGCCCTTGCCCCTGTGCACCAGCTTGCTCTCCCAGGACCAGGCCACCCTAGTTCATCCGGACCTAAAGTCCCTGCATCTCAATGCATGGCTCCTGCGGATCTAGCCATCATCTGCTTTGGGGTGTCCTCAAGGGTTGCAGATGTCCTGGTGGCTGCTAGGAAACCCTCCACCAAGGCCACTTATTCCATGAAATGGACGTGTTTCTCCCTTTGGGCTGCTTCTCTCCAGTTGGACCCCTTCACCTGCCCGGTGAATCAGGTGTTGGAGTATTTTCTGTCCCTTTCAGACTCTAGCTCGGGATACTCCTCACTCAAGGTACATCTTTCCTCCATCTCTGTATACCATGTACCTATCAAGGCAGGGCTGTGGCTCAGCTTGAGGTGTCTTGCACCTTCTGCAGGGCATTTTGCATATGAAACCTCCCATTCGGACCCGCCCCCAATATGTGACCTTAATTTAATGTTGGAGAAGCTCACATTACCTCCCTTTGAACCAGCCACAGCGAGTTGCACAGTCTGTCTTGGAAAGTGCTCTTTTTAGTTGCTGTTACTTCTGCTCAAAGGATTTCTGAGCTCCAGGCTCTTACGTGTAAAGAGCCTTATATGGTTTTCCACAAAGACAGGGTGTCTTTGCGTATTGGTTCTAAGTTTCTTCCCAAGGTGGTGTCTGAGTTTACATTGAACCAATCCATCCACCTCCCAGTTTATTATCCTGAGTACTGTAACCAGGGGGAGGTTTTGCGCCATACTTTGTATGTGCATAGAATCTTGCGGTACTGTACGCACCGGACTGCCGTTTGTTTTGTTCGCCCCCAAGAGGGTGCTCCTGTTTCCAAATAGTGTTTGTCTAAGTGATTAGCCAATTGCATTGTTTATTGTTGAGTGGAAGGATTAAATATCACACACAAAGAAAGTGCTTCTTGGGCTCCTGCCCCCGGGAGTTGTCAATCTTCTGAGCCTGCATTGCAGCTACCAACAAATACGGGCCTCGGCTAACCAACTCCTCCTTGTCCCTAGGTGCCGGACAACGCAAGGTCAACAGTCATTCTCCCACAGAGCACCACTTTGGTTCAACTCGCTGCACAATGAAATATCAACTTTACCAAAGCTCGGACAATTTAAGCTCTTGCTCCGTCAGCATCTCTTATCCGACTGCTCCTGTGACTGCTTCACCTAATTCCCTGCAGTATCTCCCTGCTGGTCCTATTGCTCCCTCATGACTGGGCATATGGTAACTCCTACTCCCCACCCCCACCCCAGTTCCTCTGGTTCCCACCCTTGGCCTTTTACCCCTCACCCATTCCCCCTTACTTTCTTGTCCATATGCACCACGACATTTTCTTCCTAGTCCTACTCCCCTCGCACCTCATCACATCCTTGCTCATCCCTCTCAACCCTGTTCACTTTCCAGCTCTTTACCTCTTTAGCTCTGTTAACAATGGTCCCTTTGCTACTACCTCCCTACAACCCTGAGTCTCTAAAACCCTCCTTCCTTTATTCACTACCTACCTCTGATCTGAATTCCTAATGAATTGTTTTAGTTTGGTAAATGTTTTGCTTCTTATGATGTTAGAAATCTAATGTTTGTCATTCTTTGTATGTAACCCACCTCAGTGACATGGAACCTCTGTAAATGAGCTGCTTTGCATTCGGAGGTATTATAATCCAAGATTGAATAAATAAAATAATCGGGTCATGACTTCCCTCCCAACATTCCCCTCTTTGGAGTCCTATTCTCGGACTGGCTATCTGGTGGCTCCAGCCTTTTATTCTGGCCTAGGCACCTCCCTCCTTGGTTCCCCGAGGCCGGAGTTGGCTCCTTTAGTCTCTGGTGGGGAAAGAACTGAGGAGGGAGCAGGGCCACCCGTGCCTTTATAGGGTTGGTGATGTCAGCAGGTGGCGTGGGCGGCCCCAGTTGTACTGCTGGAAAAGTCTTCCATGTGAATCCTGCTTCACTGACGGTGAATTTCCTATGGTGTGACCTGATGACTGAGATTCTCGTGAAGATCTACTATTGCAGTAAGTTCTTACATAACTGTTCATTCAGGCACGTGGCAAAAAGCATGACCTTGTGTTACTCTTGAGTCATTTCATGTTGCCTCGTACAGCTTTGTCTATGCTGCATACTTTACTTTGGTATTTTTTCATGGCAGATATGGTAGTCTTTGGGTCTGATAGTTTATTTTGCTCAGTTTGCCAGATTACAAGTAGTCTTTTTACTTAAATCAGGCTTGTGCTTGCAACCTGTATTGCAGACTGTGGTGGCACGTCAGTACAGCAATGCAACAATAGCGATGTAATTGCAGCGAGTGAAAAATAGCGAATTCAACAATAGCACATGGCATATATTAGCGACTGCATTATTCAGCAAGTGACAATCAGTGATAGTAAATAATAGCTACTTACCTCCTGTGTCCAAGTGCGCCGTGGGGGGGTCTGGAGAGCACACACCCCCCCCGTGTCACCAGGATTGATTAATTAGCAGTATTAATTGGTGACAGCTGCTCGTTTAGTACATATGTATAAATAGGGTGCTGATATTTGCCCTGTGTCTACCTGAAGAATGACTTTCTGCATTCGCTTGTCTTGCTGTAGCATGGCATCGTGAAGGAAGGCAACTTTCGTTTCAATCAATCTTTATTTTACCAGGCGAGACACTGTTGAGGCAAGTTCATTTACAAGGTGGACCTGGGACGGTCAACAGGACCAGTTACAACATACAAGAATAAATGCATGTTGCCATAATCCTGTTTCCAAGATGGGCTATCTTGGCGTGTTTCTAACAAGGTTGTTTGTATTGTGTCCACTGATGCTGCTGTATGTTCCAGTAAGGATGAGTCTTGGCTCCAGGATGGTGATGTGCTGCAGGATGCCCTGTCTGCTAGTGTCTGGATACCTCGTCATACAGCATGGCAGGTTGCCTGTGGTGATTTCTGCCATTGTATTTTCTTATATTTGCCGCTGACCTCGTCGATGGTACTTTAGTCCCAGATAGTCTTGATTCCTGTTGTAGTGTCCTATCTATGACTGTGTATTGTATTTTGCATTTCGATGCCACTGGCATCTGATGGTCCTACTCCAAATTGGCAACAACTTTTGACCATGATTAGACAAAATATAAGTGTTGTACTATAAAGTCGCTGAAATATTCAATCGTTGTAAATAACCAACACTCAACTGTACGTCGCTATTTTTGAGTCGCTGAAATTGTTAGTCTGCGAAATTGAAACACTGAATTGACATGGAGCCCAGGATGTTGCACTGGAAGGGAGTGGGACCTTTGTTAGCGTCTTGACTGAGCCATGCTCAAGGCTGTGGCACTGTCACTTGAGTGCTGCAGGCAGGGTGTGTGCCTCATACAGTGAACATGTCTGTGCATGAACTTGTCCCATAACTATTTTATCGCCAGGAAAAAAGATTCTCAAGCACTTAGGCATGTATTTTTAAATGAAAACTAACCAGAGATTTTGTGTGTGTGTGTTGGGGGGCAGTGGTTAAGAAATCCTAGGCTTGGCAGTAATGGCATTCATTTGAATGTGTCCATGTTGAAATTGTATTTATGACTGAATGACCCAAAGCAGTAGGTTTAGTAGCCTTTGACTGCTTAGGAGTCATCCCAAAGTTGTGTCGGGAGATGTCCCCGAAGAAGACTGGTTTGTTACTTACCAGTAGAGTCTCCTTCATAGTGGCACTCACAGCTTACCCTCCCGCCTGCACCCCCCCCCATGTTTTCAGATGGTGTACTCTTGTAGACGTACCCATGAGCTTTTTTTTTTTTTTTCTGCCCCTTTCCATTGGGCTTTTTCTCTGCAGAACCACCTCCACGCCTGTCAGCCTGGTCAAGTTTCTAGTCTCATGTTTCCTATCATTATGGCACAGCTCCAAGCTTATGCCTGGTGGGGGAGAATGAGGAGGCATGTGATTGCCCACAATATGTAGGTGCCGATGAAGTACGGTATTATGGGCAGCCCCAGTAGGCAAACGTTTGTGTGGTCGTGACGACACCTTACAGTTCCAAAGTTGTAGCTCTGTGGAGGACATTCTCACAAAGATCTACTGTTACTGGTCAGTAATGCAACTTTCTTCCAGTTTTCAGTCTGGTTGTAATCTGTGCACTGGGCCCTCATAAGGTGTTTCGTTTTCATTGTTCCCTGGCTAACCTGATAAATTCTGTGATGATGAATACCTGTCTGCTTGACCCCTTACTTTTAAACTTCTGAAAACCAGTTTCTAGGGACATGGATATGTTGTTCTATCCACACTTACTGGCAGGTTCCTTGCCACTTTAAATCTTGCCGGAAGGTCTTCAAGCTGGCTCCTTCCACCTACCCGGGTGGTAAAACTCTCGACTCCGCCCCGTGATGCCAGATCTTCCTTACCGCTTGGAAGCTCAGGTTCCCTCCTTAGCGCTCTGCATTTTAGGCCTGGATCCTAACTCGTCTGTTAATCTGAAACTCATTTTAAAGTTTAAAAGACTTTGGTCTTCCTTTTCCCTCGCGGCTGCGATGGACAAATCGACTCCGGGATTTTGGCGGTGCCCTTGTGGGCAGAAGATGTCTCGGACCATTCCGCACTCCACGTGCGTTTATTGCCTTGGCCTTGAACATGATCCGCAGGCCTGCGAATTGTGCAAGTCCTTTTCGGTCAACGTTCTCGAAGACCGTGCTGCCAGGCTTCAACTTGGGCGCCCCAAGAGACGTATTCCTCTGGTTAAGTCGAAGGAGGCCCATTGGGCGGTGTCCGGCGGTGGGCTCGGCTGAGCAACTCGAGCAAATCGCCCTCGAGGAGGAGGCGGCCCAGGCCGCATCTTCTGCTTCCTCGGTCGCGGCATTTATCCTGCTCTCCTTGGGCTCCTCCTATTCGGCTTCTTTTAAGGAGCTTTGTCAATCCCTCTGTACTAAAGGAGAGGGGCCATCGGGACACTCATCTCGGTCCAAGAAAAAGGACTCTAAAGGTAAGTCCCGCCATCGACGTTCGTGGGAGCGGGAAAGGTCCCCTTCCCCGGATAGTCGACACTCTACTTCGGTTGAGGTTGCGGCTAAGGCGGCTGGCTTCATGATGTTCCTGTCAGGTCAGCCAGCCGAGACACCCGTCGATGCAGTCAAGATTTTTCTCGACCCGTCGGACGGGCTGTTGACTGAAGGAGCAGACAACCCATCTTCACCGGTTCCCCCGGTGGAAACTGAGGACTTGCCTGTGCCTCCTGTGCCAGAGTCCCTGGTTAAGGTCCCTGAGCTAGGGGAGGAACTGGTTTCCCCTGCTCCCTCCCAGACTCACTCTCGGAAGCACCGAGGATCTCTGTCTCTGATCTCCTCTCGGTCCAGTCGATCCCGCCATCGGCAGTCTCTTTCTCGGCACCGAGGGAAGCGGCGGCGCCGCTCATCCTCATCATCGTCCTCCTTGGAGGATAGGCTCCGGCGCAAGTTGCGTCGGCGCTACGAGGATCTTATGTGGCAGCAGCTCCTTTTGTCCAGGAGCAAGCTGACTCGGTCATCTTTCCCAGCCATTAAGTGGCTGTCACCTGAGTGGCCGAAACAATCCCTCGTGGTCATCGAGGAGCCGAAGCCGGCACCAGTTGTTCGGCCGAAACCAGCTGCACCACCCATCGTGGTGGAACCCCTCCTCCACAACCAAAAACTGGGGCTCCGACCAAGGATTCTTGGTCGGGTCATGGGTTGCCCCATCGGTTGTCGGTCACCCTCACTCCCGATCGCCCTCGGCAGGTGGAGGGTGGCTCAGGCCCTCGGCAGCTGTTTGCAGGCTCCTCGGAGTCTGACGATGACTCTTCCCTGTTCTCCAGGCCTCTCGACCTGGAGTCCTCTGGGGAACAGTCGGTGGACGAGAGCCCATCCTCGTTCATGGGATTACTTCGGCTCATCTCAGAATCTACTGGGATGAAGCTTGAACCCGTGTCAAAGCGGGCCAAGTATCCCCTCACGGAGATAATGGACTGAGGGGATTCTCCTACGGAGGACTTTCCTGTGGCCGAAGCCATTGTTGGCCCGGCCCTGGAGCTATGGCAGCGGTCTGCTTCTTGTCCAGCTCCCTCGGCCAGGATGGCCAGGAAGTATGCCGTTCCCACCGACTCACTCTCCAGATTCTCGGAGCACCCCTCTGCAGAGGGGTTGGTGACCAATAGTGTTTTCCGGCGCTCCGGAAACGCTCGGGAAGTGGACAAGCCACCGGATAAAGAGTCCAAGAAACTGGACTATTCTGGGCGTAAAGTTTACGCTGCGTCCTCCTTAGGCCTTCGTCAGGCCAGTTCGGCCGTACTGATGGCACACTTTTCCCACGCCCTTTTGGGCTCCCTGGAGGAGGTGATTCCTCCTCTCCCGGCTGACCTCCTGGTCAAGCAGGTGCGGGATCAGGGAAGGGCAGTGGCAAAGCAACAGCTCCAAACTGCTCTCGACATTGGAGACTCTTGTGCCCGGTCAGTAGCGGCTGCAGTGGCCACGCGCCGCAGAGCTTGGCTGCGGATCTCCACCTTCACGGCGGATACCTAGCACAAGCTGGCAGACGTTTCGTTCCTGGGTACCGACTTGTTCGGTCCCGGGGTGGAGGGTCACTTGCAGAGGATCGAGAAGTCCAGTGCCACCTTGGACTCCGGCATGTCTGCCCAGAAGGACAAAGGCCGCCAGCAGCAGTTTAAGCCCTTTCGGCCTTCTGCCCCTGCGGCACGTCCGGCCCTGCAACACCAGCATCAGGGCCAGCAGGCTCGTACTTGGCACTCCAAAGCCAAGCCTGCAGCTTCTTACAGCAGGAAGCTGGGAGGTAAAGGCCCAGGATGTCCCTTGGCCGGTCCTTCCTCCAAGCCTGCCCAGTGACAGGTTGAGCGGTGTGCCCCAGCCTTCGGCTCCCCTCTGGGTTCCCCATGGGGGGACGGCTCCACCACTTCTTTTCCACCTGGTCCACTATCTCTGCGGACCGTTGGGTGTTAGTAGTGGTAGGGAAAGGTCTGCCTCTGGAATTCGAGCAGGCCCCCACCGTGACGGGCCACGCCCCACGGGCTGTGGGGTCTCAGCTCTCTGTCGCTCGTGCCGAGCTGACATTGCTCTGCTCCTCCAAAAGGAGGTGATCAGAGAGGTAGTGGATCCTCCACCAGACCCAGGGTTTGTGTCCAGGTATTTCCTGGTCCCAAAACGGATGGGGGGCTGGCGCCCCAGTCTAGACCTACACGACCTGAACAAGTTTTTAAGGTCCCGAACCTTCAGGATGGTCACTCTGGCACAGATCATTCCATCCTTGGAACGAGGTGTGTGGTTCTGTTCTCTGGACCTCCAGGGCCGCGTTCTTTCACGCCCTATCCGTCCGCCTCACCAGCATTCCTCCACTTCAGAGCGGAGGGGTCCTTTCAGTTCCGGGCCATGCCTTTGGCCTCTCTCCAGCTCCCAGGGTCTTCACCAAATGCATAGCAGTGGTGACAGCATTCCGCTGCAGCTGAAGAGGTCCGGGTGTACCCTTACCTGGATCAGCTGGCTGATTGCAGCGCCTCAGGTCTGCTCTCAGATTAGCCTCCTCATCAACGAGGCCAAATCGGAACTCGTGCCAACGCAGGTGATTCAATTCATCGGGGCAGGGCTTGACTTTCTTCGAGCCAGAGCACGGCTCCCGACGGACAGGGCCGAGGTTCTCTCTCCTCCTTTGCCCAATCATTTCTGGTTGGGCAGTTGCGCCCTGCCCGGGACTTCCTGCGCCTCCTGGGCCTCGTGGTGGCCTGCACCAGCGCCTCCTGGGCCTCATGGCGGCCTGCACCAGTGTGGTCCAGTGGGCCCGCTGGCACATGCATCCCCTTCAGTGGGGGCTGGCCCGCCAATGGTCACAGCGCCTGGTCCTCTGGACCAGCCAGTGGCGGTGACCCAGGAGATGTGGAACATTCTCCAGTGGTGGATCGCTCCAGCTCATCTGTAGGAGGCATCCCGCTTGTCCTCCCCGAGTTCTCACCTAACCAGGTGTTGACTCTGCCGGTGTTCTACCCCAGTCACACCTCAGAGGCCGAATATAGACTCCATACTTTGGACCCTAGAAGAGCGCTCTCTTATTATAAGGAGCGGATGGCTGAAGTTCGGGGAGAGGTTCGCCAGCTGTTTGTCACCTACGCTGAAGCCGCATCTGGCAGACCTGCAGCCAAGCGAACGATAGGCAGGTGGGTCACCTCCTGCATAGATCTCTGCTATAGGTTGGAGCCTCCCAGAGGATAAGAGCTCATTCTACCGCCATACCGCTGCTTTGGTGGCTGCTTCGGGGCGTCCCTATCCAGGAAATCTGCAGGGCTGCTACCTGGAAGTCAGCACACCTTCATTACCCACTACCACATTGACCTTGAGTCTACGCCAGGATGCTGGTTTTGAAACCTCGGTTCTCCAGTCCTTATTTCCTGAGTAGGGGGTGTGCGCTTTGCTCCCTCCTCCCGAGAACTGCTAGAGTCTCGCCAGTAAGTGTGGATAGAATCATATCCATGTCCCAGAAATACAGGTTCTAGGGACATGGATATGTTGTTCATCCACACTCATTGGCAGGTATCCCTGCCGCTTTAAATCTTGCCGGAAGGTCTTCAAGCTTGCTCCTCCCACCCACCCGGGTGGTATAACTCTCGGCTCCGCCCCATGACGCCAGATCTTCCTTACCGCTTGGAAGCTCAGGTTCCCTCCTTAACGCTCCTGCTTTGTGACTGGTTCCTATTCTGCGTTTTGATTTAAAATAAATTTTGCAAAAAGACTTAGTCTTCTATCCTCGGGCGGCCATGGCGGACAATCGACTCCCGGATTTCGGAGATGCCCATGCGGGCAGAAGATGTCTCGACGGATCCACACCACGTGGTGTTTCACTGTTAGGCCTTGAGCACGACCCGCGGGCTTACGACCTGTGCTCATCTTTCTCTGCCCTCGTCCCTCGAAGACCGTGCTGCCCGATTGCAACTGGGCGCCCGAGCGTTTCCCTCCGTGAAGTCCAAGGAGGCCCGGTTAGGGTGTCGGGGCGCGGTTTCGTGGATCAGCTCGGCTGGTGATACTCGAAGAGGAGGGCGCGGGTCGAGTCTTTCCTGGCCGCCAGTATTTATCCCGCCTCTCTGGGTTCTTCCTACACGGCTTCTTTTAAGGAGCTTGGTCTGTCCCTCTCACTAAGGGAGAAGGGCTTGCCTGCTGGACCTGTTCTCGGTCCAAAAGAGGGACAGGGGGTGAAGTCCCTCCGCGACGCTTCTTGGGAGCGGGAAAGGTCCTTTCCCCGGGCTGCCGATCCGGCTTGGCCCATCGCTCTGGCTTCGCCACTGGCTCCACGGTGTCCCCTGCCAGGTCAGTTGACCGATACTCCTGACCGATGAAGTCAGATTTTTCACCCATTGGACGGGCTGTCGCTTTTGGCAGCCGAGATTCCTCTCCTGCTTCCCGGGAGGAGTTGAGGATCCTGTGGGTCGCCTGTGCCTCGGTTCCGGAGCCCTCGGATGGACCATCCGAGCCGGAGGGAGTGCCGTTCCGGCCGACACCTCCCCGCACCGACACCTCGGAAATTCGGGACTCTCGGTTCGGACCTCTTTCGCGGTCCAGCCGATCCTCACTGCCAGGCGGTCTCGCATCACTGTAAGCGGGCGTTGCCGCCTCGCCCTCCTCCTCGATGAGGGAGGCCCAGAAATTACGCCGGACGGTATTGAGACTCTTATGTTGCAACAGTTTCTCCTGGCCGGGAATAAGTCGCATTCCGGCTCTTCCCCCGCCATTAAGTGGCTGTCACCGAACGGCTTCACACAACCCCTCGACTTATCCGAGGAGCCTATACCCAGGCCGTTGTTCGGCCAAACTAGCTACTCCACCGATTCCGTGGAACCCTCCGCCCACAGCCACCACTGGGGCCCGACCATGATTCTCGGTCGGCTAAGGGTTTACCCTATCGGTTGTCAGTTACCCTCACTCCCGACCGACTCGCAGGTGGCGGGTGGCTAGGCTCAGAGGAGTTTCTTCGGACTCTTCCGAGTCCGAAGATGATTCTCCTTTTTCTCCAAGTGACTGGACTTGGAGTCTTCAGGAGGTCAGGTCAATGGACGATAGCCCATCGTCCTTCTTTAGGACTGCTTCTCGCTCATCTCGAGTCTCACCGATGGAGCTCGAACCCGCTTCCAACGGGCCAGGTATCCTCACGAGATTCTGGACCGAGGGATTCTCACGGAGGCTCTTCCGTGGCCGAGGCTATAGTGGGTCCGCACTGGAGCTTTGGCTACTGCTTCCCGGCCTCTGCTCGCCAGGATGGCCAGGAAGTATGCGGTCCCTCACCGTGTCCTTGTCCGTTTTTGAACACCCTCTGCTGAGGGGTTGGTTAATGAGCTGCCGCCGCACGCAACGCCAGGGATGTGGACAAACCTCTGACAAGTGAGTCCAAGAAATTGACCATGTCGGGCGAAAGTCCACTACGCCTCTCGGCCTTCGCCAGGCCAGTTCGGCGCCTCATGGCACATTTTCTCATGCCCTGTTGGCCCTGGATGAGAGTCATCCCTCATCTTCCCGCCCGATCTGCAGACTACGTGTTAAGCAGGTGCGGACCAGGGCAGGGTAGGTGCTAAACAGCAGCTCCAGACTGCTTTGGATGAGTAGGGGACTCATGTGCTAGATCGGTGGCGGCCGGTGAGTGATATGTCAAGGGTTTGGCTGAGGATATCCACCTTACTTGATACCCAGCACAAGTTGGCGGATGTTCCCTTTTTGGGACTGACCTCTTCTGGCCTGGAAGGTCACCTGCAGAGGATCGAGAGTCCAATGCCACCTTGACTCGGGTCTCCTTCCCTCAGAAGGACAGGGGCAATGCAAACCACAGCCTAAGCTCTTTTCGTCTTCAGCCCCTCGGCTCCTCGGCCCAGCACGCCAGGGGCCAGCAGGCCGCCTGGGTATCCCAACCCAAGCCGCTTCCCTAACAGGAGGCAGGAGGCAGGGCCCGGAGGTCCCTCGGCCGTTCCCTCCTCCAAGCCTGCCCAGTGACGGGCTGAGGGTGTCGCTCCATTCCTCGCCACTCACCTCTGGGTCCTCTGGGGACGGCCCGGCACTTCCTGCCTGGTCCGCTGTCACTGACAGGTGGGTCTTGGATGTTGGAAGAGGCTCTGCCCTGGAATCTCGAGTAGCACCACCTTCAGAGTCCCGCCTCGGGGCTTCGGGATCCCCAGCTCTCACTGGCGTCTGCTTGAGCCGACATCGCCCCTCCTCCAGAAGGAGGTGGTAGAGAGGTGGTGGACCCTCCTTCAGACCCAGGGGTTGTGTCCAGGTACTTCCTGGTTCGAACGGGACGGGGCTGAGCGCCCATTCTCCAACCTACACGACCTAAACAAGTTCCTAAGGTCTCGAACCTTCAGGATGGTCACTCCTGGCTCAGATAATACCATCCTTGGAAGCGCGGTGGTTCTGCTCTCTGGACTTGCAGGGCCAGCTTTTTCACGTCCCTATCCGTCCGTCTCACCAGAGATTCCTTCGCTTCCGGCGGAAGGATCCCTCTTGAGTTCCAAGCCATGCCCTTCGGCTTGTCTCCAGCTCCAGGGTCTTCACCAAATGCATGGCTGTGGTGACAGCATTCCCTGCGAGCGCGGGGTCCGGGTGTACCCTTACCTGGACGACTGGCTGATAGCAGCTCCTCCAGGAAGGAGGCGGGTGGTCCAGAGATCTGGCCCTCCAGGTCTGTCTCAACTGGGCCTCCTTATCAATGAGGCCAAGTCGCGTTCGAGCTGAAGCAGGTGATTCTATTCAGTCGGGCGCAGCTCGGCTCTCTTCGAGCCAAGGGCGGCTCCCGGCGGACAGGGCCGAGGTTCTTTCCTCCTTGCCCGATCATTTCTGGTTGGGCAATTGCTTCTGCCCGGGACTTCCTCGCCTCCTGGGTCTCAGGCGGCCTGCACCAGCGTGGTCCGTTGGGCCCGCTGGAACATGCGTCCCTTCGGTGGGACTGGCCAGCCAGTGGTCCTGCTGCTGATCCCTTGGACCAGCTTGTTCGGTGACACAGGGGATGTGGGCGCTCTCCAGTGGTGGACCGTTCCAGATCATTTGCAGGAGGGCATCCCGTTAGGTCCGCCCCAAGCCGACGGTCTCTCTGTCGACGATGCCTCTCTGATGGGTTGGGGTGCCCATCTGGGAACACCGGCTCATGGCCCTGGTCCCCGGGGAGTCCCATGCCACATCAACCTGCTGGAGCTCCGAGCGGTCCGCCTAGCTCTCACCGCCTTTGCTCTCGTTCCTCCGGGGTCAAGTGGTCCGAGTCCAGGCGGACAATACCACGACCATGTACTATCTAAACCGCCAGGGGGCGGGCGCGCTCCATGCTTCTATGCAAGGAAGCTCTCCGCATTTGGTCACTGTCGTGAGCCTGGAGGCGGATCTCTAGCCATTCACGTGGCAGGAGCCTCCAACACCCTGGCCGATGCCCTGAGCCGGATAGGCTGCATCCCACGAGTGGTCTCTCCTGCCGGAGGTAGTACAGCATCTGTTCTCCCTTTGGGGCACACTCAGGTGGACCTGTTTGCCTCCAGGAGAACGCTGAGTTGAGTCTGTTCTATGCCCCTCCTCAGCAGGGCTCGCTGCAGGGGATGCCTTCTGAGGCAATGGACCCCGGGCCTCTTTACGCCTTTCCCCATTTCCCTTGATCCACAAGGTGCTTCTCAAGGCGAGGAGGGACAAGGCGCAGGTGATTCTGATAGCCCCAGACTGGCCTCGCCAGTTCTGGTACCAGATTCTCTCAGTCTCAGCTCCAGGACTCAGCTGCAGCTTCCAGCTCGCCTCGACCTGCTCTCAGTCAATCAGGGAAGGTGTTCCATCTGGACCTTCAATCCCTGCACCTGACGCTGGTTCCTGAGCTGTTAGAGTTCCAGGCCTTGGGTCTTTCCGACGAGGTCCTCAATGTAGTTGAGGCGTCCCAAGTGAGTTTCACCTAGAAAATGCTATGCCTTCAAATGGAAAAGGTTTTCCATTTGGTGTCAGGGCAAGGCTTGGACCCTTCCTCCTGTTCCTTGGCAAGCATCTTGGACTATTTATGGTCCCTTTCTGTCAAGGGCTTAGGTCGGCGACCCTAAAGGGTGCTAGCAGCCATCTCTGCTTGCAGGCGCGGGCGGGAAGCAGTCGTTAGCGCAGAGAAGGTGGTCTGGCGCTTTTCAAAGGCCTTGATCACATTTCCTCAGTCAGTGGAACCCCCACCTCCGTGGGATCTACTGCTGGTATTGGCAAAGCTCATGGGCAAGCCATTCGAACCTATGCACAGGTGTGCTCTCTCTCACCTGTCGTGGAAGACCGCCTTTCTTGGTGGCTATCATCAGCCAGAAGGATGGGAGAGCTCCAGGCGCTTTCCATCGAGTCTCCTTACCTGGTCTTCCACAGGGACAAGGTTGTCCTGCGCCCCACCAAATTCCTTCCGAAGGTGGTGTCGGAGTTTCACCTAACCAGGTGTTGACTCTGCGGTGTTCTACCCCAATCACACCTCGGAGGCGAATATAGGCTCCATACTCTGGACCCTAGAAGGGCGCCGCTTATTATAAGGAGCGCGCGGCTGAAATTCGGAGAGGTTCGCCAGCTGTTTGTCACCCTACGCTGAAGCTGCATCTGGCAGACCTGCAGCCAGCGGACGATAAGCAGGTGGGTAACCTCTGCATAGATCTCTGCTATAAGTTGGCGGGCATGGAGCCTCCCAGAGGGATAAGAGCTCATTCTACCCGCCATACTGCTGCAACGGTGGCTGCTTCCAGGGACGTCCCTATCCAGGAAATCTGCAGGGCTGCTACCTGGAAGTCAGCAAACACCTTCATTACCCACTACCACATCGACCTTGAGTCACCGGGATGCTGGTTTTGGGGCCTCGGTTCTCCAGTCTCTTTCCCAAGTAAGTATTGGGGTGTGCTTGCCTCCCTCCTCCCGGAGAACTGCTAGGAGTCTGCCAATGAGTGTGGATGAACAACATATCCATGTCCCTAGAAATACAGGTTACTCACCTGTAACAGGAGTTCTAGGAATGGTATATATTGTTCATCCCTGACTCCTACGACCTCCCGGCCCGGCACAACCCTGAGCTTCCAGCGGGCCAGATCTAGGCGTCATGGTGAGCCGAGGTTATACCACCCGGTGGGTGGGAGGAGCAAGCTTGAAGACCTTCCGCAAGATTTAAAGCGGCAAGGATACCTGCCAATGAGTGTGGATGAACAACATATACCATTCCTAGAACTCCTGTTACAGGTGGTTAACCTGTATTTACTCACCTGTAACAGGAGTTCTAGGAATGAGCTATGTTCATCACCTATCACTCGACCTCCCGGCTTTGGCGCACAACCTGGCTTCCAGCGGCTAGATCTGGCCATGGGTGGAGCAGAGAGTTTACCACTGGGTGGGTGGGAGGAGCCAGCTTGAAGACCTTCCGGCAAGATTTAAAGCGGCAAGGAACCTGCCAGTAAGTGTGGATGAACAACATATACCATTCCTAGAACTCCTGTTACAGGTGAGTAACCTGTATTTACTTACTGCCCTCCCCTCTTATTACACAGATTACTAATTTGTCCCTTAGTAGTGGTGTTTTTCGAATAATTTTAAAATGGCAGTGGCCCCCCTTTTTGAAAAAGCCCTCGCTTGCTTGCACAGCTCCTTTATGCTTCAAGCTTCCTGCTGTACCCAGTGGACACCAGTTAACTTAAGAGATGTAGAACATAACTCCTTGGTGCTCCCTCATAGGAAAACCTCACTGGGAAAGGCTTGTTTTTCCTTCAGATTCTCCAGACTATGGAAACTCCCTTTCCCCATCCCTTAGTCATTGACTCCCTAACCAACTTTAAATTTCATCTGCTGTCTTCACTCACTACCCCCAACCCATGTGCCTGCTTTCGACGATCACTTGACAACCCCCCCACACACACACACACACACACGCACACTCACACTCATGCACTCTTCTTCATAGGCCCCTTTGGACTCAGAAGCTTTCACCACTAGGCTATTTCTCTACCCATCGTCATCTGCATCTATAATATATCTCACTACTTATTTATGCCTGACTTGGTGATTACAGCATATTTAACTTAAAACAACTTATTCATTGTACCCAATTCCCTTTTGTACTGTGGACTTCATACCTTGTATTTGCAAATATGTTGAATCTCCTTTTTTACTCCTTTCTCTTTCTTTATGACCCTAGACCCTTTGAAAATGGGCTCAGCCTAAAGGGTCTTGTGTGTAATCTATAGAATAATTGCTGGGTAGGTAGTAGTAACAAGAATTGTACGCACACCCAAGGTGTGGGATGCCACATAAACCCTGAGAACGAAACTCAAGGGGTTTATTGTGGCTTAGAAATGGTCTATAGTTACAGATCACTGGCTGAGCTACCCTGCCTCAGCCAATGAGTGTGTAGTTTGGGGTTGCCCTATATGTGAAGGAACACATTAAGACTACGGAATTGCAGGTAAGGTGAGGAAGGGCGGAGGCTCTGTGGGTATCATTGGACACAGGGAAGGGAGAAGTCGTACGCATCGGGGTGATAAATTGGCCACCAGCGCAACAGGATACGGTGGATAGGACAATGATGGAGGAAATCCAGAGGATAGCACACACAGGGGAGGTGCCGCTGATGGGGGACTTCAGCTTGCCGGACATGGCTTGGGGCATCCCATCAGCAGCAACCGCTAGCAGCAAGGAAATCATAGACTCCTTACAGTGAGCACTCATGAAGCAGCTAGTTAGAGAACTGACCAGGGAGAGGGCGATGCTAGATTGGTTCTTACCAGTGGGGAAAGAGTGGGTGAGATGTCTGTGGGTGAGAATCTGGGCACAGGTGACCACAACACACTCTGGTTCACGGTAGAAACGACTGCTGAGGTCCAGCGTCCCAGAGTGAAGGTCCTAGATTTTAGGCATGCAGACTTTCAGAAAATGGGGGAAGTATACAGCAAGCATTGGCAGGGGTGGGGTTTAAGGGGGGTGAAAGAAATATGGGGTCTAATAAAAGGGGCAATAGTGGAGGCCACTAACCTCAGTGTCAGGAGGGTAAACAAAAATAGGAAGAAGAGAAAGCCACTCTAGTTTAATAAGGATGTGGCGGAAATGGTCGGGGTTAAGAGAAAGGCGTTTAGGAGGTATAAGAGGACACAGAGGAGGACAGAGCCATATACTAAGAGAAACTGAAGGTAGGAGGTCAGGAGGGCGAAGGCAAGAATGGAAGAGAGAATTGCCAGCACAATCAAGGAGGGAGATAAAACCTTCTTCTGGTATGTGAGCAAGGGGAGAAAGTCAGGCTGAAAAACGGAGAAGGGGAGTTGGTGGAAGATGACCGATGGAAGGTGGAAATACTCAACAGCTATTTGTGCTACATTTTCACGGTAGAGAAGGAGGGGGAGTTCAAGAAAATCCAGGAACATGAGGTGGGGAAGGGGGTTGACTCCAGTCGTTCCAGGTGGAGGAGGTCTTGAGGGAGCTAGAGGGTTTGAAGGTGGATAAGGCAATGGGGCCGGATGGAGCGCACCCCTGGGTACTAAGAGAGCATAGTGTAAGGTGCTAGCAGGACCTTTGACCAGCCTCTTCAGAATATCATTGGTATCGGGAGATACCTGATGACTGAAAAGGGCAGATATGGTCTGCCTTCATAAGGAGGGGAGACAAGGAGGAAGCAGGCAATTACAGGTTGCTAAGCTTAACATCGGTAGTGGGCAAGCTCATGGAGAAATTGCTGAAGAGGATCACTAGTTACCTAGAAGCCAGTGACCTACAGGACTGGCAGCAGCACGGGTTCACTGAGGGAAGGTTGTGTCAGATGAACTTGATAGTTCATTAACTGGGTCATGAGGGTGCTGGATGGGGAATCAGTGACTGTTGCATATCTAAATTTCAAAAAGGTGTTGGATTCTGTGCCGCACAGGGGACTGTTGCACAAAATGAGATGCCTTGGGCTGGGGCTGCTCGTGGTTTGGTGGGTGCAAAACTGGCTAGAGGACAGGAGACGGAGGGTAATTACAAACGGGGTACCATCAGGGGAGGTTATGGTCACCAGTGAAGTACCTCAGGGGTCGGTGCTGGGGCACTCCTTTTCAATATATTTATAGGGGACATAGCGGAGGGGCTAGAAGGAAGAATGTGTCTGTTTGCGGACGACACTAAGGTATTGAGCGGACATGCTCAAGGGGGTTGAGAGCATGCGCAGGGATCTGGAGGAATGGTCCAGGGAATGGCAGTTGTCCTTCAACACAAAAAATGAAGATCGTGTACTTGGGCAAGAAGAACCAGAGTGCGGAATACCATATGGGGGGGGCATGCCCTAGAGGTTAATGAGCTGGAAAGGGACATCTGCATAATCATCTCATGGAATCTGAAGGTGGCAAAGCAGTGTGAGAAGGCGGTGACAGGGGCCAGTAAGATGCTGGGATTTATTGTCAGGGGTACATCTAGCAGGAAGGAGGAGGTCATAATACCCTTGTACAGACAGCTTGTCAGGCCTCACCTTGAGTATGGGGTCCAGTTCTGGAGGCCATACCTCAGGAAGGATGTGGATAGGGTGGAGCGCGTCCAGAGGTGGGCGACAAAAATGGTAAAGGGTCTTAGTCATGGCTTTACTGAGGAAGAAGGACCTCGCATGTATCAGTGAGGAAGAAAGGAGGGACATGATAGAGACCTTTAAATATATCATGTATCGTGGGTATTAACAGGGTGCTAGTAGGGGACATCTTCCAGCTAAGGGAGCAGTCAGAAACAAGCGGGCATGGTTTGCAGATGATGGGGGGGGTTTCAGGGGAACATCGGAAAGTTCTACTTCACGGAGAGGGTGGTGAACTGGAACAGACTCCCAGAGGAGGTGGTGTGGACAAGAACTGTGGGAGGATTTAAGAGAGCGTGGGATAGACACAAGGGGCTGTTAGGCATTGGGGGAGGGGGCAGGTGGACGGCAATAACAAAGTCCTAGCGACATGCTAGGCAGACTGGGTGGGCCTGGCAGTCATTTTCTGCCGACTCATTCTGTGCTGCCACAGTTCTGGTTTGACATACCACTTCATCCCTGCTGGTAGTGGCAACCCTCTACGGCCCCAATCCCCATTTGACATAGCACTTCATCACTGATGCTAGTGGCAACCCCCTCCTATTCCAGTCCTCATTTGACATAGCATGTCATCCCTGGTGCTAATGTTACCCCCACACTCACTCTGCACCCCCCAGTATCCTCCACCTCCCATCTGGCACCTGACCCACCTGTATAAACTTGTCGCCAGTGGCAGCTGGCACAGCCTTCGTCTCATCACTTTGACTGTCTGCTGCCTGAATGAATGAGATTGATCACATGCATACTGAAGAAGTTTTATCTTATGCAGATGGCACCCAGATATCCATTTCCTTTTTCCAGTGTTTCTGCTCTCCTTGCTTAGAACCTTGACACTGTATTTTACTACAAGTTCAAGGGCAAGCAGTAGCTGTAGCACACTCGTATTTAAGCCTCTTATAGGCACACAGGCTCACTGAACTACAGCGTAAAAAATGTTTTTATTCACTTTCCAGTACTCTGCAACAGGTGCCATTCAGCTTGGATCAGTTCCAGGTGATACTCCCACATCACCAAAAAACCAGACAGCATTTTGTGCACTAGACTGCTAGCCTCATTTTGATGCTTCCAAATGGTTTTTCACAGTTAACCCTGATAAAACTGTCAGCCACATCAGACTTCTACTTAGCCTTGTGTACAGACCGTAAGCAAAACATAGTATCCTCTAAGCTTTTTCCTTTAAATAAGAAGAACCTGGGTGTCTTATGGATGCGCAGTAATTTGTCATAATATCATCATCTCTTTCACAAAGTTGTTTATGTAAAACATTTTTGTACATCCTTGAATCTTTCATTAAATAAAATGTAATTGCAAAAAAAAAAAAAAAACACACCTGGGTGTCTACATGTTTACATGGATTCTGATTTTTCTTGAGTCCCTAGGTTTCAGCCATTTCTAAATGCTGCTGGTTTTATTTAATATTCTGTGCATTAGGAAATATTTTATTCTTGAGGCTACCAGAATGATGGTACATCTGGTTATTTTTCAGGTTTTGTTATTGCAGTTGTCTTAATTGGGTTACTTGCCTTGAAATTGTCTTCTTTGTGGTGTATTTATTTAGTTATGTATGTATGCAGCTGTTGTGGCCGGGTAAGTGCTCTAGACATGGAATTGTATGTATTCAGGCACAACCTGGGAGGTTATAGTACGATGAAATGAGTGAATGCCTTACAGTATAAACAGTTTAAACAACCAAGTTTAGAAACGGAAAAGCATAATGATAGCAAAGCTACTAAAAACTTAACACATAACAGCAACAGTTGCATTCAGATTTAAATGACTACAAGGAAGGCAATGGTAACATACCAGGTGTACCTGGAATACATAGTCTTGGGATAATGCTATCGCCAGCCTGATATTTTATGTCTCTTGATATGCAAGTGTTACTCCTTTTAAATCCTTTCACTGGCTTCTGCTTCATAACCCTAACGTTTTTGTCTTAGGGTTTTTTATGGGCTTTCCATGCTGGCTTATGTTGCCCCTTGCCATTAGTGGTATGTACCCTTGAGCCGGCTTCATTCTTTTGATGCAAGTTTATTACTCGTCACAGAATTTGTGTTGGCTGTAAGCAGTATACCTTTTCTTTGGTTGGACTAATTCTGTGCTCTTCTACGTTCACGAATCTCCCAGTGTGTTGAGCTTTGGCAGTGTTCTTTAAGAGCTAATGGAATCAAAACAGGCAGATGGGAAAAGTATACAAATTTTAAATAGTAGTCAGTTGTAACTTTTTATTTCTGAAGTATTTTTCTTCTTCATTTTGCTCATTAGAGAGTTTTCTCTGTGATACTGTACTGGATGTGTGGAGCAGCTTCGAGCCTGGCAGCTGACATGGCTATCTCTGGTCCCCCATTACATCATCAGCATTGTGACCTCACTGACAGTGACATCACAGGCAACTGACCTGGCAGTTACTGAGTGGCTGTTCCTAAGCAGCAGTGATGTCAGTCGGTGAGGTCACAACACGGGTGATGTATTGGGGGCGATAGAGATAGATATGTCAACTGCCAGGCAGAGTGCTGTCCCACACAGCATACCTTCTAACATCAGGTAAACAATCTTCTAGTTAACTAAAAAAGAAAAAGTACCTCAGATATAAAGGGTAATGATTGACTGCTTTTAAAAACTATTAGTTTTAGGCAGTACACTAGCTCTTTAAAATTTGTTAATTTTTGTTGGTTTTATTCCTGTTTTGTGATTGCTTTATTTTTGTGACATAAGCACATTGGTACTGTGTGAACTGTCCTTAATAAATACAACAAAGACCTGTGCTGAAAACTCCTGAATTTTGTGCCTAAACAGTTGCTTGTTTATCTTGCTAGTTTAAAAGAAGATGGGGGTGGAAGTGCGTATGACAAGGAATCCATGGCAATTATCAAGCTCAACAACACGACAGTCCTTTACCTAAAAGAAGTAACAAAGTTTCTTGCATTGGTCTGCATTCTTAGGGAAGAAAGTTTTGAGCGAAAAGGTAACCAATTTAAATTTTTTTGTTTGTTTGTCTTTTTTCTTGCTTATTTTTACTAGGGATGGCCCTGCCAGGCAAAATCTTTCTAGGGACATGGATATGATGTTCTGTCCACACTTCTGGCAGTGTTCCTTTCCCTTTAAGACTTGCCAAAATGTCTTCAAGCCGGCTCCTCTCATCCACCCGGGTGGTAACTCCCCTAGCACCGCCCCGTGACGTCGGATCATCCTTTCTGCTGGAAGAGAAGTTTCCCTCCTTATTGCGGCTGCGCTGAGTAGGCCCTTTGATTCATAAAATTCGGTTTTGCTTGCAAAAAGTTTTCATCTTCAGCCGATTCTTTCTGTCTCTCTGTATGGATGACACTAAGTCAGCACCGGGGGTTTAAATAATGTTCTTGTGGGCAAAAGATGTCCCAGACAGATCCACACGTTGTGTTCACCTGCTGCCTGGGCCATGAGCATGATCCCCAGGCTTGCAGGTTGTGCCACACCCTCCATCCATCCACTCTCTTGGACCACCGTGCCAGTTTACTTTTGGACCATCCTGACAATCGGGATCTGCCCGTGAAATCTAAGGACACCCGTCAGTCTTTGCGGCTGTGGGGTCTGCTGAGCAACTCTCCGCATTTGAGGAGGCGGCAGCTCAGGCTGCAGTACAGGCCTTCTCAGCCATTGCCTTTTTTTGCTCTCTCTGGGTGCCTCCTTCACAGGGGTGTTCTGGGATCTGTGCAAGGCCCTTTCCTACTCATGGGCAGGGTCCCTCTTCAGGCACTAAATCAAAATCTAAGTCGAAAGAAAGAGTGGAGAAAAAAAAGGGCTCTTTGACGCCCGTGGGATCATGAGTGCTCTTGGGCCTCAGATTCCCGTGCTTTTCCAGAGGTTCTGACTTCATTCGTTTTTTTTCAGCCCAGGCCGTCAGCCCATGGTCTCCCTGTCTGGTCAGTTGGCAGAGATGCAGGTTGATCTACCAGCTGAGATCTTTCTTGAGCCGGTCAACCTGTCATCGCTGGATTAGGCCAGTGTTTCCCTGTCCAGGAGTCTGGTCCTGCCACTTACTGCCCAAGGAGGGGCAGACCACCACTACTACTACTTTCTCCTTGCCCTCCTAGGGCAAGGAGAGTCTCCATCACAAGTTGGGTCAGCGCTATGAGACTTGATGTGGCAGCAGCTCATCTTTGATGGGATGAAGCCCATTCCGGCCTCGACCCCAGCCATAACTTTCCTCTCTCCACAAAGGCTGCAGCCTTCTGAAGCTGGGCAGGAACCTGTATGACAGGTGCCAGCTCAGTCTCCATTGGCCTCCGTGGAGCCGCCACTGAAACAGCTGAAATTTTGCCCTCCACCTAAGGAGGGCTGCCAGGCTTGAGGCCTGCTGCATTGACTGTCTGTCACCATCACTCCCGACCGGCCCCGTAGGATCAGTGGGGATTTGGGCGGTCAACCATTGTTCAATGAATCCTCTGAGTCTGAGAGCTCTTCCTTACACTCCCGTCCGGTGGATGTGGAGTCGGCCGAGGATTTGTCGGCGGAACAGGGACCCACTTCCTTAGTGGGCTTCCTCTGCCTTATTTCAGAATCTACTGGACTTCCCATGGAGCTGGTTCAGAAGCGGGCTCAGTACCTGCTCACTGAGATTCTCTTCCACGGTGACTGCTTTGGAGAAGCCATCCTGGTTACTGAGGCCATTCTTGGCCCTGCCCTGGAGCTGTGGCAGCATCCAGACTCTTGCCCTGTGCCTTTGGTCCGCAAGTATGCGACCCCTACCTGTTTCCTTTCGTGATTCATATAACACCCCTTGGCAGAGGGTCTGGTGGCCGATTCCATGTTTAGGTGCATGGACAATGTCGGAGATGTGGACAAGGCTCCTGACAAGGAGTCTAAAAAGCAAGACCACATGTTCAAGAAAGTCTATGCGGCCCCCTTGGCCGTTTTAATGGCCAATTTCTCTCATGCCCTGTTGGGTACCCTGGATGAGGTGCTTCATCTCCCCGTGGACTTGCAGCCCACGGTCAAGCAGGTCCTTGATCAGGGCCGAGCAGTGGCTAAGCAGCAGCTCTGGATGGCCATGGACATCGACTCTTGCGCCCAGTCCATGACAGCAGCGGTTGCAATGCGCCACAAGGCCTGGCTGAATATCTTCAACTTTTACAGCAGATGTCCCCTTCTTGGGTACTGACCTGTTCGGGCCCAGGGTTGAAGGGCACCTTACCCAAATTGAGAAGTCCAACGCCACCTTGGACTCTGTGACTTGAAAAACCCTAAAGGCTCAAAGCAACAGAAAAAGAAGCCCTTTTGGACCACATCTACCCCTACAGCCAAACCAGCCCAGCCCTATGCTGGACAGCAGCAGGCTTGGTGTCCCCCTGACTGAAGTCTGTGGCTACAGTCATCCGGAAGTCTGGAGGTCAGGGTCTGGTGGCTCCTCAGTCAGTCCTTCCTTCCACCTCCAAGCCTGCCCAGTGATGGGATGGGGGTGCCTCCCCCATTCCTGTCCTGACTCTCCTGGGTCCTTCATGGGGGTCTGGCTCTGCCACTTCCTTTTCCACCTGGTCTGCTGTTACCGCTGGCATATGGGTTCTAGAAGTGGGTCAGTCAGGGTCTGCCTCTGGAGTTCGAAGCTTGTCTGTCGACATATTGTCGGTTCTTCAAGATGACATCACCTTCTACAAGGAGGTCGTGGCTCCTCCACCTCAACCAGGGTTTGTCTCCAGTACTTCTTGGTGCCAAGAAGGACTGGAGGCCTCATCTTAAATCTACACGACTTGAACACGTTTCTCAAGTGACACACCTTCAGGATGGTCACACTGTCTCAGCTCTTACTATGTCTTGAGCAAGACATGTGGTTCTGCTCACTGGATCTACAGGACATGTTTTTCCACATCCCAGTCCGTCCATCCTACTATCGATTCCTTCGGTTCCATGCAGAGGGGATCCTCTACGAGTTTCAGGACATGCCATTTGGCCTGCCCTCGGCCCCCAGGGTCATCACCAAATGCATCGCAGTGGTGGCAGCCTACCTGATGCAACGAGGGATCCGGGTATACCCGTACCTGGCCAGCTGGCTCATCGTGGGTCCCTCAGGGAGGAGGTGAAGTCCAGGTATTTGGCTCTCCAGACCTGTATCTCTGCTGGCCTGGTCAACGAGGCCAAGTTGGAACTCGTGCCCTCGTAGGTGATGCACTTCATCTGGCAGAGCTTGACTCTTGCCGAGCCAGGGCTCGGCTCCCATCAGACAGGGCAGAGGTTTTGTTTTTTTTTTTTTGCCCAACATTTCGGGTTGGGCAGTTGCACCGTGCTCGGGGCTTCCTGCTCCTCCTGGGATACCTTGTGGCATGTTCCGGCATGGTCCTTTGGCCCCCTGGAGAATGTGCTCTCTGCAGTGGGACCTGGCCTGACGGTAGTCTCAGTGCAAGGGACACTTGGACCAGCCGGTCACTGTGACCCAGCTGATGTGAGACGCCCTCCAGTGGTGGTTAGTCCTGGAACATCAGCCGGAAGGAATCCCTTTTGTCCGTCCAGAGCTGACTCATCCAGATGACCGTTGCGCCTCTCATGGACTGGGGAGCCCACCTGGGGGACCACAGAATCCATGGGCTCTGGACCCCTGAGGAGCCCAGATGCCATATCAACCTGCTGGAGCTTCGGGCAGTTCGGCTGGTGCTGAACATTTTTGCTCCGCACATCCGGGATCAGGTCATTCAGGGCCAGATGGACAACACCACAACCATGTACTACCTTGACAAACCGGGTGGGACGCACTCCCTTCCTCTGTGCAGGGAAGCTCTCTGCTTCTGGACCCTCGTGCTCAGCCTGCACGTCAGTCTCCTGGCCATCCATGTTCCTGGTGTTTCCAGCCAGCTGGCGGATGCCCTCAGCCATGAGGGCGAGGTGCTCACGAGTGGTCTCTCCATTCTGAGATAGTTCACAGCCTGTTCTCCCAATGGGGCACCCCTCTGGTGGAGCTGTGCCTCCAGGGAGAATGCAAAGTTGAGGCTATATTATGCCGGCCCCCCCTCAGCAAGGAAATATGCAGGGGGATGCCTTCTCCAGGCCCTGGACTCCAGGCCTTCTCTATGCCTTTCCTCCATTTCCCTTGATCTACAAGGTGTTGCTCAAGATGAGGAGGGACAAGACTCTGATGATCCTGGTGGCTCTGGACTGGCTACGCCAGTTCAAGTACCCTGATCGCCTCAGCCTCAGCAGCAGGCTCCTGAGGCGTCTCCCTCTATGCCTGGACCTGCTCTCGATCAGTCAGGGGAAGGTACTCCATTCGTACCTTTAATCCCTGCATGCAGCCTGGTTCCTGAGCGGTTTGAGTTCCAGGCTTTGGGTCTCTCCCGATGATGTCCTCGCTGTGGTAGAGACATCTCGGAAGGAGTTGACCCGAAAGTGTTATGCCTTCAAATGGAAGAGGTTCTCTATTTGGTGCCAGGGCAAAGAGTTGGATCCCTTAGCTTGCCCAGTGGCTTAACATTCTCGGCTACCTTTGGTCCCCATCTGTCGTGCCTTTGGTCAGTGGCCCTTAAGGTGCACCTGGCAGCCATCTCTGCTTACCGGCGCGGGCTGGTATGCAGCAAGTGGTGCAAGAGGTGGTCTGCTGCTTTTTCAAGGGACGATACATTTCCTGGTGTGTGTGAACCACCACCATCTTGGGACTTGTTGCTGGTGTTGGCAAAGCTTATGGGCAAGCCATTCGAACTGATGCACAGGTGTGATGTCTCACCTGTTGTTGAAGACTGCCTTCCGGGTGGCTATCTCGTCAACCAGAAGAATCTGTGCGCTCCAGGCACTCTCGGTGGTCTCTTTAACCTGGTCTTCCACAGGGACAAGGTTGTCCTTTTCCCCAACCCGAAGTTCCTCCCGAAGGTTGTCTGCTTTTCACCCTAACCAGGTGATTAATCTCCCGATGTACTTCACCAACCACATCTCTGAGGCCGAGCACAGTCTCCATACCTTGGACCTGCGGTAAGTTCTGGCCTATTATAAGGAGCGCACAGCTGGAGTTCAGGGAGAGATTCGCCAGCTGTTTGTCACCTGTGCTGAAGCCACACCTGCCAGACCAGCAGCTAAGCAGACGATTAGCAAGTGGATTGTTTCCTGCTTCAACCTCTGCTGTAGCTTGGCGGATAAGGAGCCTTCCTTAGGGCTAAGGGCTCATTCCAGGAGGCAGTATAACAGTGGTTTAAGGCTCTGAGCTGCAAACCTGGAGACCTGGGTTTGAATCCCACAGCTCCCACTTGCATACTTTGCGACCCTGAGCAAGTCACTTAACTTTCTTGTGCTTCCAGGTCCCACCTGTAAACAAGCTTTCAGCATAGTGTGTGTCTCCTGGTTAAAAAAAAAAAAAAAAATTGCTGGGATGCTGGTTTTGGGGCCTTATTTCTCCAGTCTCTATTCCCTACTTAGGGGGTGTGCGCCTTGTCCCTTCCTCCAGGAGAACTGCTAGGAGTCTGCCCGAAGTGTGGCTAGAACATCATACCCATGTCCCTAGAGACGCTGGATACACACCTGTAACAATAGTTCTAGGAGTGGTATATGATGTTCATCAACATTGACCCACCCGACCTCCCCTGGCAAGTGGCACACTGGTCTGGCTTCCAGTAGGTCAGATCTGACGTCATAGGGTGGTGCTAGGGGAGTAACCACCCAGGTGGGTGGGAGGAGCCAGCTTTGACATTCCGGCAAGTCTTAAAGGGAAAGAAACACTGCTAGAAATGTGGATGAACATCATATACCACTCCTAGAACTACTGTTACAGGTGAGTAACCTGTATATATCAACATGACTGAAAGCTTTCATTTAAAACAAATTGTTTCAAGCCCTAACAGTTGGTTCGAAGGTTAGCCCTTTTTAAAGAAATTATTTGAAAAGGTCTAATTTATTTGGGCTAGAAGTGTAATTTAAAAAAAAAAAAAAGTGTGGTCAGGTTGACAGTAGTTTTTATTTAACGATGTATTAAAATTACATTGATACACAAAACTGTGTAGATTCATATTTTTGCCTGAAATTTCTTAAAAAAAAAAAAAAAATTTTCTAGCATCAAGAATTCAGGTCATTATTCGCACTCTGGCAGTCTACTGGATACAGATAAGCCACTGGATATGTTTAAGCGGAGCTCCTCCTACCACTTGGTGCGCATCCTCTGGCTCCGCCCTTCGACATCCCATTTCTTTTCTGCTGGAAGGGATGAGCCTTCTCCCTTGCAGCTCTGTGTGAAAGGATTTTAACATTTTTAAGCACTTTGTTTTTTAGCCAGCTTTGATTTCCCAACTTAATTAGTATATCTTCTTTCTGGTTCGTGCTCCGTTGACTACTTGCAGAATGGAACGACCAAAACCAGATTTTAAATGCTACGTGCATTGTGGCAAGAAGATGTCGACCACGGACCTGCATGACATGTGACTATTGCCTGAGGGAACCTCACAGTGTGAAAATGTCCTTTGTGCCATGCCATGCACCTGACATCATTGGAGGAATAAAAGGCACGCTTCCTCCTAGGTAGATCCAAGGACTGTAAGCCACCCTCATTGGCTGCCGGGTCACCAGCTCAGCTTGCAGCTTTGGAGGGCAGAGGCTTTCAGGGGGCAAATCCATGGTCTCAGCAGTGGTTCTTGCTGAGTCCACTGTTGGAGGGTCATTCACGGATGAATTTTGTGAATTGTATGTCGCCCTCCAGACCCATGGGGTGAGCCCGACCCTACAAGCGAAAGCACAAGGAGTGCAGTTGTTGTCAATCATGGGACCAGGAACCATCCTACTCTTTCACTCCCTCCGACCGGTTGACCTCAGTCGAACTTCCACCGGTCGAGGCTTCCACAGTAGCCCCATCAGAGGTGACAGTCTTGACTCCGGTCAGTCAGACAGTTGAGACTTTTCTTGAACCAGTCAACCAGTTGTTGGAGTCTGAGGTTGACCAGACTTTTTGGATTTTTCAGATCCTGGTTCTCCTAGTCCCTACTTGAGGAGCTGGCCCAGTCGGTGGCCCCAGCTGAGTTGGCCCGGTTATGCTTACTCTGGTGGTCAGCCATCCAGATTATTTCAAATGTTTTACCAGGAAAGTCATACTGAGTTGGTATCTGCTTGTTTCGACATGCATCCTGGGGGGAAGAGAGGAGAACAGATCCCAGGTACAGTGTACAAAGATAGTACCGCAAGATGGAAGTAAGTAAAACAATATATACAATTTACAAGAAAACACTTTAGAATAAAAAAAATCCATATAGTAAATACTGTGCAGTAAATTTCAGACAGGCAAAAGAACATTAAACTGTGAGCAATAACAGTAATATGAAGAGTAGGGAGTAGTGATTGATTAACTGGCTAGTGACTGTGTAGGGAGAAAGGCCCATTGTGGTCTCTCTCTCTCTTTCTCCCTCTTTCCCTCTCCTGAAGCAGGTGGTCTACTTGGCGCTGCTGTAGGATGACCCCCCCAACCCTGTCAGCCAAAAGGTCGAGGAACTATTTCATTGATCGGCATCAATATTGACACCAGTCAGGCTCATTGTCCTTCGATGATGATCAAAGCTGACAAAAGAAGAATGAGGGTGGGAGTGCAGGGATAGAAATTAAGTTTTGCAACCACTAGCCAGCAGGGCTAGTGACTGGGAAAATCCACTAGCCCCACAGACTTCTCCACTGGCTCAGTTGGTGTACATACTGAAGTGTTGCCTTCTCCAGTACAAGCCCACAGGGCTAGTTAAATACAAATCTTACTAGCCTGATACAAAATCTGCCAGCATTTGGTTAGCGGGTTGTTGCCAGTTGCAACCCCTGGGAGTGTATCTGCTGCACAACAGGCTGGAGGCCCCCACCATGGCTAAGTGATGGGTTGTAGCGTGTCATTTTTCTTTCTGGCCAGTCCCTGTCCCAGCTCTCAGTCAGTGGTCTGCTCACTCACTTCTTGTCTCTGTGGTTCACTGTTACAACAGACTGATGGGTTTTGGAAGTTGTGGGCAAGGGGTTGTCTCTGGATTTCAAGACTCTCCCGCCATACAGACCTTCCACTTCTCAGGAGTCCAGGGTGCCTGGAAGTACATTGGAACAAGATCTTTCAGCTCATCGCGCGTGAGGCCATGGAGCAGGTCTTGGAAGGCTCTGGCTACACAAGGATCTTCCAAGAATCAGTCTTCACCACTGATTCCTGCTTATGGGTCTGTGCCAGAGGCACTAGGACCCCACGGGAGCAAAGTCTTCAGCAGCCTACAGCTAGGGGGCTGATGTCAGTGACTGTGCGGCCCTTGAGACACACGTATAATGTAGTGCTTGTGGACTGGCCAGTAACCGATGCAGGCTTCCTGCTTTCATCAGTTCTGTTCTTCCTGCTGTTAAAGGCACTCTGTGGAAGCTCTTCATGTCTGTCAGCTGCATCGCTGCCTTCTCAGTCCACCGCTGTGTAACTTGACACCATACATTTGGTTTGGCTTTTCAGTCCCACATTTCTTTCTTTCTAGTATGGCGCTGAGTTCCTTTCTTGTTTTTATTTTCTTAAATTTATCATGTCCAACTCCCAGGAGCCTGAGAAGGAGTCTTCCAAGAAGGAGAAGATTAAGACGACTACTAAGGATGGCAGCAAAATGCGTTGCTGCTCCTGTGGGGGACATATCTCCTCCAGGACCAGCATGACAGGTGTTGGACCTGCCTTGGTGTGGAACACAACATGGATTGGTGCAACACCTGCTTCTCCACAAACTTCCGCACCCTCTAAATTTGTGCATTAAAGTGGGATCATTTTCCCCCAACTTTTGCAGGCAGACGTCTTGCCAGGGATGCCAAGGTAAGGTCATTGGGCTCTTCCCCTGAGCCCCTTCCCAGTATTATATTTTCTGAAGGAGACCAGGTCTCTTCTCCTCTCCTCACAGAGATATAGACCCTGGGGGAGGGGTCTGGTCGACTATTTGTCTCCCGGGGGCGACGGGGGCCAGCTGAGCACCCCTCCCAGTCGGTCACACCCGGTGATGAGATTGAAGCTGTGCATTGGACCTACACCAGCAGGAACCTTGGTGTTGCAGTCTGGTGCCACCTTGGCTGCCAGCACTAAAGCAGGTGCTGATAAATGTGGTGGGTCGACCAGATACTGCTTGAGGTGCCAGGATAGGGAAGGTCTGTGGAGCTGGTCCCTCGCGTCCCATCGAGGTCTTCTGAATATCTTCCCCGAGTGCGGATAATCTGGAGGAGGGTATGGAGGAGAACTTTGGGATCCTGGAGGTGACTAGCAATGAGAGACCCTCCTGGGACTGCTTTGGGTCTTGGGTTTTCCGAGGTGACTGGCTTTCCAAATGGTGCCAAGGTTAGTTGGTGCTGAATCCTCTGCCAGTGCCATTCATGGTGACACTTTAGGTTCTGGCATCGTTCTCAGTGGCATCCCAGCTCCTGGCACTGATTGCGGCACCAAGGAAGGGATCTGTGCCACTTGCGGTGCAGGGAGATGAGTCGGTACCGCTCGCGGCACTATCTCTAGCTCAGTCACTAAGGAGGCTTCTGATTCTGACCATGGGCCTAGCCTAAGAGGCAGGACTAGTTCTGCTGAGGTTGGGACAGTGAGATCCGGGGCAGCTGTGGCAGGAATTGCAGTGCCGACTTGAAACCACAGTTTTCTCTAGAACAGTCTGGCCCTGTCACTGGTGGGGACTGGGGCTGCCCCATGGGAACCCCATGGCTCTGCTCTCCCCACCTTAGGGCCCCCCCCAAAGGTACCATCTCAACTGGTCCTTGGCTGTTAATTGTTCATTGATGGATGAGTTTCCCTGGCCCCCTTTCAGCTCATCTCCTCGCATCCTGGATCCTTCAGGTCCCTTGTAATACGAGCAGTTCAGAGCAGCAGCTAGTGCATTCTCTCAATACCTTGGATCCTCCAACCAGGCCATTTTCCGGTCTGAGGTCCCTGTGCCACCGCTCCCAGACTCTAGCCCCTCTTCGTCTTCCACTTCCTCCTCTGAGGAAGGAAGAGAGCACTTCTCTCCATCTTTCCTCCAACGTGGAATACAGTTGGTACCAACAGTTCCTGGGGAGATGATGCAGGAACTTAGCTTTTGCCACTTTGCCACTTGCAGCCCTGCTAACCCAGTGCTGTCTTTCCTGGGGGATTACAGCAGAGACTCAGCAGTCATCCCTTCATGGTCCTGGGCCTTCATGGAGGTGTCCAGGGATGTCAGGATCTGTTCCTCTGCCCCTTCTCCAGCCCCGAGGGACGTCTGGCATAGATATTGTGCACCTGTGGATGACCGCCCCCCAGACTCTGAATCTGCAGAGTTTGATGCCTTGGACAGAAAGGTTTTTACAGTAGCACACACCATGCTGTGCATTTTTGCACACCAGCCCCATTAGGGGCGCAACGCTGGGTCAG
The DNA here is from genome assembly GCA_016271365.2 of Neoceratodus forsteri. Classification (NCBI taxonomy): domain Eukaryota; kingdom Metazoa; phylum Chordata; order Ceratodontiformes; family Ceratodontidae; genus Neoceratodus; species Neoceratodus forsteri. Next base: position 1,121,053,112 of record CM057451.1, on the reverse strand, counting down.
CTCCTGGCTTCTTTGCCAGATCATGAGGCAACCAGACAAGCCATCTGCCTTTCCGCACAGGGCCTGGAGATGGCGAGGTACCAAGTGAGGGCATCTTATGACACCACTGTGGTGGCTTCCAGGCTGACTGGAACTGTGGTCTGTATTCAGCAGGTAGTGTGGCTTTGCCTATCACGGTTCCCAGCCTTGGTCCAGTGTAGGGTGATAGACTTGTGGTTGCAGAGGACCCACTACTTCCCCCACAGGGTCAGACATTGGTGGGTGGGATGTATTCCTGCTTCCAGTCCACAGGAGCCTTTACCTGGCCTTGACCACACTCTGGTCTCACCAGACTCATGAAGGGTTCCTGCCTTTCTGTGGTTTTCCTCTACAGCCATTTACCTCAGGGTGAGCCAGCACCGCCCTCTTCAGTGGTAAGCTGGTTCAGAAGTGGGAATAAGTGGCGAAGACAGAGTCTTGGATAATATGAAAATTATGTAATCACTAATTCTTGATCTTCCAGAATGTCTTCACCACTTATTACCACGCCTCCACCCACCATCCCCCACTCAGCTTGGGCCAGGTATCTGGGCAGCTCACCCTGTCTTTCTTAATCTTTCTTTCTTTCCTTTTGCTCCCTTGCCCTCTCTTTCTTAGCATCCCTTGGAGCCTTTGGTGAAAAACCAAAAAACAGGTTTTCCCATCTTCAGCTACCCCCCAAAAAAAATTCAACTTGCTTCTGTAATGGCCAGTGCAGCAGCTTTTCATCCCCGTTCACGGGCTTTTATTCCTGGCCTCTTCTTCTATATTGAACATAATTCTTGCATCTAACCCGGGGTAGCACATTTTCAGGGATAAATTCTTTCTCTTTTCCTCTTTCCTCTCTATTTAGAGTGGCAAGGAGGCATCTCCTTTTTTCCCCCTTGTTCTCCCCCCCCCCAAAAAAATATATATATAAATTAAAACAAAAAAAAAAGAGGGAAAAGGGTAATTGGACCTTAGTTTTTCTCCAGAGCCTTTCTTGGGCTTGAACCTCCTTCTCTCTACACGACGGTTTAGCGACCACCCTTATAACTTACTGTGTCCGAAAGGTCCACACTGCTCACTTACCCGCCCCCCAATGTACTGCTGGATCTGTTCTCACCGCTCTCAGTATAGATGTGCTGCTTCATGACCTACATAACACCAAGTGGTCAATGGTTTACTCTGCCCCAGATGTAGACTCTGCCATCTCCCAGTTTGCCCTCCTCCTTCGCAAAGTTTGGGATCAACACGCCCCTCTCAGGCACCGCAGAGTAAAACAGACACCTTCCCTGGGTCTCTGCGAACCTCATCCACTTATGTAAGTCTTGTGCCAAAGCTTGGGCCCAGTATAAAGCCTCCCAAGCACCTCCTGATCAAAGCATATGCAGAGCACTGCGCAACGCATGTACAAAGGCCATCAGGTTAGCCAAGGCCACCTATTTTTGTTCCCTTCTGCACACCACTCAAACCTCCTCCGCTGACTTCTGGAAGACACTTCACACTCTTATTGACCCACCTGCCCAATCCGCTACCCTTATGTTATCTATTAACGGTGCTCTGGTTACTGATGCATCTGATTGACCCAGTAGCTGTTGAAGCCGCCCTAAACTCATTTTTCACGGCCTGCGCCCTGCCCCCACCAACCTCCGGCCACTCACTCCCCCCTACTTGACACCCACCACACCCTCCATGGCTGCTCCCCCAATCTTAGTACAAGAAGTCCCAAGAGCCCTTGCCTCACTAAGCCCAAATAAACCCAGCCCTGACTCTATTGAACCTATCATTCTACTAATGCACGGGCCTGCAAGTCGCGAAGATAGCCCAAGTCCTACCCCTTCACAAAGGAGGTGACCCCCTCACTCAAGGAAACTACCGTCCTATATTGCTTCTTTTCACTCTGGCCAAAATTCAGGAATCCCTTGTCCTCACTAGACTCGCTAATTACCTAAACACAACAGATTTCCTCTCTGCCTTCCAGTCAGGTTTCAGGGTAAACCACTCTACCACCACCTCCCTTCTATGTGTCACTAACTTTATCCTCTCCACCATGGACCAAGGCCACTTAACTGCAGCTATCTTCATCGATCTTGCCAAGGCGTTCCACTCTGTCTCCCATCCACTCCTTTGAAACTGACTTTCTTCCGCTGACCTCTTCCCAAAATCCATACATTGGTTTAATTCAAAACTCTGGTAGAACTCAAGTCCAAATAAGAGGCGCCCTCCCCTCATTTCGGATCCATGCAGGTGTTCCTCAAGGCTCCATCTTAGGCCCTATATTATTTTCAATTTTTCTTAATAATCTTCCAGCAGCATGTTCCGCGGCAAACATACACACGTATGCCGACGACACTGTTCTCTTCACTTCAGCCCCTCCATTGCTGTAGTCAAATCCCAGCTCCAAGCTTATTTCCATTCAGTCCTTCATTGGTTTGACAAAAACCTATTAAGGGTAAATGTAAAAAAAAAAAAAAAGCTGTCAATGACATTTGATACCCCCCAAAAAAATTAGCCACCCTTCTCTCCCTCCTCATTTTCTCCACACTGGACAGCTCTTTACTGGACACAGTCCCCCATTACAGATACCTCGGGGTCTGACTTGACTCCCGCCTAGACTACACATAACCTATAGAGCACATCCATGCAAAACTTCATCCGAAACTGGGTATGCTGTTTGGAAACACAGAAGCCCTTTCCCTATCTACCCGGCATCCGCTCTTGACCAGAATGATTATCCCCTCATTTGACTATGCCAGCATAGAAATATGGCACTGCCTCAGCCTCAGTTTTAACCAGGCTGGATTACCTATACAATACATTTTGTTATTGTGCCCTAAATGCACGCCATCCCCATACACATCATTGCTTCCTCTACTCGTCACTTTCCCTCTCCACCACTGACACCTGCTACTCACTCTTCATCTCTAAATACGGGTTTGGGTCCTTACCTTCCTACTTCTCCACTTTTTTGTCTCCTTCCTTCGAAGTCGCCTATTTACTTCGGTCACGAGATACCTACACCTTTCTCCCTCCCATGGCCCTTCTCCTGTTCTGGTACAGCGACTTTCGCCTACAGACTGCCCTCGCACTGGAACACCTTCCCTTCCCATGTCAGACACTCCCCTTCTACCCCTCTCTTAAAACTCTCTCTGTTTCGAGAAAGTGATCTATTCAGTGTCTGCTGCTGTAACTGTTCATCTCTAGTCGTTTCTCCTCAAACAAATTTCCCTCTTGGTGCCTTTGCTTCCAATGTACGACCTTGGCGCTCATCACTCTTGTCTCCCCTCCGCTGCCATCTCCCCTTATGTAATCTTCTGTTTTCCTCCCCACTACTCCCCTTTACCCCATCTGTGAAAACCCATACCCTACTGTACGACACCTCCTTTTCACCTGCTTGTTTTTACCTGCCTTTCTACAGCACTTCTACCTCCAACGCGCACTCAATCGTGATAATGCTTCTAGCCCCCCACTCAATCATGATAGTGCTTCCAGCCCCCATATACTACCACTTCTCCAATTCTTTTTCCTTACATCATTCTTACTTGCTTCTCCACTCGCTGTCTGTCACTGTCTCTCTAAAGCACTGCAGATACCTCCCTGTTTGTCACAAGAATTTACTACGCCTAAAGTTCATTGCGTACTTATTCTCTCTGTAAGCCATTCTTTTGCACTCCAACCTTTTTATAGTTTTACTTTTTTCAACATATTTGTACAATACTACATTTAAACTTTTTTTTTTTTTAAAACACTTTTCTGCTCTGAGAAGCCAGGGCATCTTTCAGATACCCACTCGAGACTGCCCTCTACACCCACAGAAAGCATCAGTCCTGTCTCCTCTTGTCGCACAGTCCGTCCAGCCCCGATCACCCCTGGAGGGCCATATGGCTGTCCTTTCTGAGATTAGAAGGGCGGCTGTGAGATCGAGCCCTGACCATGAGAGCCGAGGTGGATGGGTCCAGCAGTGGGATGTGGGCAGGTCCCCTGGGTCTCCATCTGCGCTGGAACCTCTGGGTATTTACGCTGAGGTTTCCCCTGGAGCGTGGATGTGCAATGATGTCTGCACAGGCACACTGCTGACGTCCCCAGCCACTCCACCCATGATTGCACCAGCTCCTGTATGACTCCTGATCTCCATCAGGGGCCACCAAGGAGCCAAGTGAAGCCCAAAACCCACCCTGGGAGAGGAGGGCTGTCCTCTGGACACTCAATCTTCAATCCTCTCCCTCCCCTGCCGATCCCCATTGGCCCAAGTCCGTTCCCGAACCCAGATCGCTGGCTTGGTGCGAGGTGTGGCGTCCAGCGCATCAACCCTCCTGGTCAGCACTATAATTAAACTTGAATTGTATTCATTCCACTGAACTGTTTTAAATGTAACTTCCCTACTCCCTCTCCCACGGGTTGCACCTGGAAATGAGCTCCAGCTCAGCGTGCCTCTCCTGGTCAACAACTTTAAATAAAATAAATAAATCTATCTGCCAAGATGGCTGAAGGCTTTGCCTTTAAACCCACTACCCTAGACCTTCCCTTGGTAATCCGTTTCTATTCTTATAATTTCTAGGAGCGTGGATATGTTGTTCATCCACACTGTCTGGCATTGTCCCTTTCCCCTTTAAATCTTGCGGGAAGTCTTCAAGCTGGCTCCTCCCACCCACCCGGGTGGTAAATACCTCAGCTCCCCCATGGCAGATCTTCCTTTCCGCTGGAAGATTCAGGTTCCTCGTGCTTTGTAGAGTTGAGGCCCTGGATTCGTTTTGACGGTTTTCACCGCATCTTCTCGCTCTGAAACTCGTTAGAGTTTACGACTCTGATTCGGACATGGATGACAAGTCGTCCCCCGGGTTTCGCCGGTGTCCTTGCGGACAGAAAATGTCGCGCACCGATCCCCACCTCTCGTGCGTTTACTGCCTCGGTTCTATTCACGATACCTCGCAGTGCTCCATTTGCGCTTCCTTCCACCCCAGCGTCCTGGAAGATCGTCAGGCGTGCCTGAAGCTGGGTAGACCGGAGCTCCGCAACCCACCGGTAAAATCCAAGGAGGCCAGGTGGGCGGTTTCCGCGGCTGCGGGATCTGCCGAGCAGCTCGAGCGCATGGCGCCTCGAAGAAGCCGCCCAAGCCTCGGCTAGCCGAGGTTTCTTCGTGCCGCTCAATCTGGGCTCTTCCTTTTCAGGTTCCTTTAGGGATTTGTGCCAGTCTCTCCCTACCAAGGGTGAGGCCCCCTCGGGCTCGCACTCATCCCGTTCTAAGAAAAAGGATCCTAAATCTTCTTCGAGTCGAAGAAGGCGCTCCTGGGATCAGGAGCGGTCCAATGTCTCGACTTCGGTCGAAATTGCCTCCTCGGCTGCTGGGTTTTCAGACCTTCCGTCTGTACCGGGCGTAGAAGCCGAGGAGTCGGCTGATCTGGCCGAGATTATTCTTGACCCGATCGAGCCGTTATCACCGACTCCTGTCGATTCTTTGGAGAGAACGCCGATTCTCTCCTTCCCCGACGAGGAGACCTCCGGGCCTCCCGATCGAGGGACAAGAACCGGAGCGTCGGTTTTCACCGAGCCCAGTCTCTCCCGATCGACAAAGCCGACACCGTCAGTCTCGATCAGGGAGCAAGTCCTCTTCGGTCGATCGACCCCAAAAAAGGACACAAGCACTCCCGCAAGAGGCGCCGCCACCATTCCCCTTCCTCCTCGGACGAGGAGAGGCTTCGACGAAAAATTTGTCGACGCTGCGAGGATCTCATGTGGCAGCAATTCCTGCTAGCAGGTCGAAGTTAGTCCTCGGGTGGTCCTGCTATCTCTTGGCCTCACGCTCAGACACCGATTGCTCCGTGCGGTCTCTTCGGGGTTCGGTGCATCTTCCGCGCAGCCAGTTTCAGGTTCCCCACCAATTTTGGTGGAACCTCCACCTAACTGCCCCTCGCTGGGGTTCCTCCAAGGAGGCCCGACAGTCTTCGGGTCTCCCCACGGACTGTCAGTCTACGGTCACCCTGATGCCTCTAGGCGTGTCGAGGGACCTTAGGTGGGCAGCCTTTATATCGGGACTCCTCCGATTCCAATAACACTGGCCTTCATTCTCTCAATGAGCTTTCGGCGTCAGGCTTGGAAGAAGGGACTTCCTCCTTCCAGGGCATCCTCCGGCTCATTTCCGAATCGACGGGGATGGCCCTACAGCCTATCCAGAAAAAGGCGGAATATCCCCTTACGGATATTCTTAAGAGGGGGATACCCCTACGGAGGCATTTCCAGTCGCCGAAGCCATTATTGGTCCGGCCTTGGAACTCTGGCAGCATCCAGCCTCTTGCCCAGCTCCATCTGCCCGCATGGCACGCAAGTACGCGGTGCCCACAGGGTGTTTGGCGGGGTTTACTGAGCACCCCTCGGCGGAAAGCCTTGTGACTGCCTCAGTATTCAGGTGGACGGGCAGCTCAGCTGATACTGACCGCCCTCCAGACAAAGAGTCCAAACTTATGGACCACTCGGCCTGGAAGGTCTATGCTGCATCATCTTTGGGCCTTCGTCAGGCAAGCTCAGTGGTGATTATGGCACATTCTCTCACGCCCTCTTGGGTCGCTGGATGAAGTTCTCCCCACCTCCCAGCTGACATGCAGACCACGGTCAAGCAGGTCAGGGACCAGGGCAGAGCTGTTGCTAAACAACAACTCCAGACTGTTCTAGACGTGGGTGATTCCTGTGCCCATTCACTAGCTGCAGCGGTATCCACTCGCCGCAGGGCTTGGCTGAGGTTATCCTCCTTTCCCGTGGATACTCGGCACAAGCTAGCTGATGTGCCCTTCCTTGGCATCGACCTCTTCGGGCCAGGAGTGGCAGGTCACCTGCAGCGTATCGAGCAATCTAATGCCACCTTAGATGCTACATCCGCTAAGGGTTCTTCAAGTAAGAACCAGCAGAAGCGCAGGAAGAAACCTTTTCGTCATTCTTCCCCTGCGGTCAGACAACCACCCTTCCAGGGTGGTCAACAGCAGCAGAGGCGCGGCTTGGCGCCTAGGCCCAACAAGGTCCCCAGCAGCCCGCCAAAGGCCGAGGCTGGTCCAGGTGCCCCCCTCTACTCTAAGCCTGCCCAGTGGCGGGCGGGTGTCCTCCCCGTACCTGTCACTTCAGCTCTGGGTCCTCCCATGGGGGGCCGGCTCCAGCCACTTCGTTTCCGCCTGGTCCGGTATCACCATGGACAGATGGGTCCTAGAAGTGGTCGGGCAGGGTCTGCCCTTAGAATTCGAGCAGTACCCTCCCAGCCGAGCCCATGCCCCACGAGAGGAGCGGATCTCAGTCGCCCAGTCTGTCCTCCGAGACGACATTCCGCTACTCCTCCTCAAAGAGGTGGTGGCCCGAGTGACGGATCCTCCTTCAGACCCAGGCTTCATCTCCAGGTATTTCCTGGTGCCCAAACGGACGGGGGGTTGGCGCCCCATTCTAGATCTGCATGACCTGAATCTGTATCTCAGGTCTCGTGACCTCGGATGGTAACTCTAAATCAGATCATACCATCCCTGGAGCGAAACATGTGGTTCTGCACACTGGATCTTCAGGGCGCTTTTTCCCATGTCCCTATCCGTCCGTCTCATCAGCGGTTCCTCCGCTCAGGGTTGAAGGACCCTTATGCAGTTCAGAGCCATGCCACCGGGGCCTGTCATTGGCCCCAAGGGTTTCACCAAATGCATTGCAGTGGTGGCAGCCCATCTTCAGCGCCAGGGGTTCGTGATTACCCCTACCTGGACGATTGGCTCTGGGGGATCCTCCCTTCAGGAGGTGGAGAGGTCCAGGGACCCTGACCTCCGAACCTGCTTACACTTGGGCCTTCTGATCAACGAGGCCAATCGAACTCGTACCTTCTCAGGTGATGGGATTCATCGGGGCAGGCTCGACTCGCCAAGCCAGAGCTCGGCTCCCAGCGGACAGGCGGAGGTCTCTCCTCCTTTGCCCAATCATTTCTGGTTGGGCACTCACGCCTGCCGGGACTTCCTCGCCTCCCGGGCTACATGGCGGCGTGCCGTGGTGGTCCGCTGGGCCAGACTGCACATGCGCCCCTGCAGTGGGGCTCGCCGCCCAGTGGTCTCGGCGCAGTCTTTTCGACCAGCTGGTCACGGTCACCAGGGATGTGGGACGCCTACAATGGTGGACCGTCCGAATCATATGCTGGAAGGATCCCGCTTGTCCGCCCGAGCCGGACGGCGTCCTTATGACCGATGCCTCTCTCACGGGCTGGGAGCCCAATGGGGAATACAGGGCTCACGGGTTCTGGACCCCAGAGGAGTCCCGATGCCACATCAACCTGTTGGAGCTCAGGCAGTCAGACTGGCTCTGTCAGCTTTCGCTCCTCAGCTCCGGGGTCAGGTGGTTCAAGTCCAGACGGACAATACCACGACCATGTACTACCTCAACAAACAGGGCGGCACGCACTCCCGTCTGCTATGCAAGGAGGCACTCCGGATCTGGACCTTCGTCAGCCGGCTGGAGGCGGATCTCCTAGCCATCCATGTGGCAGGAGTCGCGAACCAACTGGCGGATGCTCTCAGCCGCTTAGGCCAGACATCCCACGAGTGGTCTCTCCATCCAGAGGTAGCCTACTACCTGTTCTCTCGTTGGGGCAAACCATTGGTGGACCTGTTTGCCTCCAGGGAGAACACCAAGCTGAGGCTGTTCCATGCCCGCCCCCCTCAGCAGGGCTCGCTGCAGGGGGATGCCTTCTCGAGGCCGTGGACCCCAGGCCTCTTTTACGCCTTTCCTCCATTTCCCTTGATCCACAAGGTGTTACTCAAGGTGAGGAAGGACAAGGCGAAGGTGATCCTGGTAGCCCCAGATTGGCCACGCCAGTTCTGGTATCCAGATCTCCACAGCCTCAGCTGCAGGACCCCGGAGCAGCTCAGTACACGCCGGACCTGATATCTCTGAACCAGGGAAGGTCCTTCATCCGGACCTTCAATCCCTGCACTTCACAGCCTGGTTCCTGAGCGGCTAGAGTTCCAGGCTTTGGGTCTTTCTGAGGATGTCTACACCGTGGTGGAGGCATCTCGAAAAGAATCAACCAGGAAATGTTATGCCTTCAAATGGAAGAGATTTTCCATTTGGTGTCATGGTAAAGGTCTGGACCCCTTATCCTGCTCGGTGGCTAACATTCTAGACTACCTTTGGTCCGTCTCCAAAGGGGATCTTCGGTCATCGACACTTAGGGTGCACCTAGCAGCCATATCGGCTTACCGGGCGCGGGTCGGTCAGCCGACGTTGGCTCTGGAAAAGGTGGTCGGGCGCTTTTCAAAGGTCTGACCTACTACACCTCCGTGCGTGAAACTCCACCTCCGTGGTATCTTTTGCTGGTTTTGCAAAGCTCGCGGGCAAGCCATTCGAACCCATGCACAAGTCTGCACTTTCGCACTTGTCGTGGAAGACGGCCTTCTTGGTGGCTATCATGTCAGCCAGAAGGATGGGGAGCCCAGGCTTTTCAGTGGACTCCTATCTGGTCTTTCACAGGGACAAAGTTGTCCTGCGCCCCCACCCGAAATTCCTTCCGAAGGTGGTGTCAGAGTTTCACCTTAACCAGGTGTTGACCCTGCCAGTATATTACCCTAATTACACCTCGGACGCCGAGTATAGGCTCCATACTCTGGACCTCAGACGTGTTCTCTCCTATTATAAGGAGAGGACGGCGGAAATTCGGGGAGAGGTTCGCCAGCTGTTTGTCACCTACGCTGAAGCCGCTTCTGGCAGACCTGCAGCCAAGCGGACTATTTGCAGATGGATCACATCAGCATAGGTCTGTGCTATGAATTGGCGGGCAAGGAGCCTCCCAAAGGGCTAAGAACTCATTCTACCCGCTATACTGTTAGCCTGGTGGCTGCTTCCAGGGACATCCCTATCCAGGAAATCTGTTGGGCCGCTACCTGGAAGTCAGCAAGCACCTTTATTACCCATTACCATATTGACCTAGAGTCACGTCGGATGCTGGTTTTGGGCCTCGGTTTTCCAATCTCTATTCCCTAAGTAGGTGTGCGCTTTGCCTCCTCCTCCCGGAGAACTGCTTGGAGTCTGCCAGACAGTGTGGATGAACAACATATCACGCTCCTAGAATAGGTTACTCACCTGTAACACTAGTTCTAGGAGTGGTATATGTTGTTCATCCGCACTCCACCCGACCTCCCGGCTTAGGCGCCAACCTGGCTTCCAGCGGGCTAGATCTGGCGCCATGGGGCGGAGCTGAGGTATTTACCCCCCGGGTGGGTGGGAGGAGCCAGCTTGAAGACTTCCGGCAAGATTTAAAGGGGAAAGGGACAATGCCAGACAGTGTGGATGAACAACATATACCACTCCTAGAACTACTGTTACAGGTGAGTAACCTGTTCTTTTGTATCCTGTATCTGGTTTGCATGATCTGAACAGTTCTGTGCGAAAGAAGTTCTGAATGGTCATGCTGACCCATATCGTACCATCCCTGGAGCAGGGGAGAGTGGATTTTTCTCCCTACACCTCCAGGGCACAGTCTGCCACATTTCAGTCTGTCTCTTGGCTGATACCTCCAGTTTCAGGAAACGAGGCGGACAAAACAGAATACAAACAGAAACTGAGAGATAGGAAAAGTGATAAGAAATACAAAGGCTCAGACAGAGGTTAGGATAGCTCAGTAAGTAAAAAAGGTAACAAAACCTTCTACAGGTACATATGAGAAAAAAGGAAGACTAAAGTGGGCATTGTTAGAATCACAAAAAAGGACAGACAGCCCACAGAGCAAGACAGGGAGAAGGCAGAGGCACTCAATGAATACTTCTGCTCAGTCTTCATACAGGAAGCAGATGAAAATGGACCAACAGTAGGTTACAAAGAAGTGTCCAGTTGAAGGAATAGACATGGAACCCTTCACAGAGGAAAGGGTCCTGGAAGAAATGGACAAGTTAAAGGTAGATAAAGCTATGGGACCAGATGGGATACACCCAAGAATATTTAAAGAACTTGGGGAAGAACTGGCAGCCCCCTTAGCAGTGCTGTTCAACAAATCATTGAGGAGTGGGGAGGTGCCAGAGGATTGGAAGAGAGCAATAGTCTCACTCCACAAGAGTGGAAGCAAGGAACAGCCAGGAAACCACTGTCCGGTTAATCTAATATCAGTTGTGGGAAAACTGATGGAGTCCCTGCTGAACGAAAGAATCGTAGCTTTTTTGGAGCAAACTGGTTAGCTTGACAAAACTCAACAGGGTTTCATGGCAGGGAGGTCCTGCCAGACAAACCTGGTTGATTTCTTTTCAGTTGGGTCACCAAGACAGTGGATCAGGGTGGGGCAGTGGATGTGGTTTGCCTGGACTTCAGCAAAGCTTTTGACTCTGTTCCACACAGGAGATTAGTCAAAAAAACTGGAGAGCATGGGAGTCTGGCCCGAGGTAACGAACTGGGTCAGAAACTGGTTACGTGGGAGAACTCTGAGAGTATTAGTAAATGGCACTCTCTCAGAAGAGGGGAGGGTGACTAGCAGGGTCCCGCAAGGATCGGTTCTGGGGCCGATCCTCTTTAACATGTTCACCAGCGACATTGCAGATGGACTGAAGGGAAAGGTGTGCCTGTTTGCAGATGACACCAAAATCGGCAACAGGATGGACACCCCAGAGGGACAGCATAGAAAGGAAGCTGATCTCCGAAAACTGGAGGAGTGGTCCAGGACCTGGCAATTGAAATTCAGTGCCAAAAAATGCAGGGTCATGCACCTGAGAAAACGTAACCCAGGGAAACTGTACTCATTGGCAGGCCTCAGAATCTCTGCGGTCGCAGAATTTTAACAGAACTTGCAATTCACTAAGAGAACTTCATAAAAGCTTAGAATTCACCTTTGACGATTTTTATTAATATTTCTGTTTATCCATAGAATCTGGTCCTTCCCCTCTTTTTATATCCAAAACCCCCCTGTATGCTCAGAATGTGATGTTATCATTGCTATGTCATACATTAGCTAATGAAACCTCTGCATTGTGCAACAGAAATGAACAGTCACTTATCTACTACAGCTTCCACTGCCAGAGACGGTGGCACAGCACATCATGCATGGTGATATTTGCTCAACCTGCACTACAGCCTAATACAGTTTTCAGTCTTACATTATTGCACTAGGGCCAACTTAAGCAAAACCTTGTCAATAGCACAGACCTGTTAAGTCCATACCTCACTTTGTACAAACCTATTTGTGCCTTTAAGGTATAGAGATGCCATCTGAAATGAATAACTGGTAAAATGAATTTAACTGTCATTTTTAAGAAAACTTAAGTAATTATGCCCAGAAAAGTGGAATATAACAATGTGTAGACCTGTTGAAAGAATAGACCTGTTAAATAAATGCACTGTACGTATTTTTGCCAGGGTTATTGATTACATATTGTCACTGGTTGATAGAATCACCTAAAAGTTATGGAGAAATGTTGTGTGCAGGGACAGCTGTTGGGCCAGAGGGTAGCATGCTGTTTCCGTGCCGGCAAGTCAGGTTCAGAGATTAGCTCTGGGCAGCACAAGCATTGGTGGAACACATCACTGCTCGGAGCCTGGGAAGGTATGGTGCAGTGTTCTGTCACATGGTGGACACATTGTGATGGACTGGAGAGCTGGCAGTATAGTCTAGAGGTTAGAGGAATGAGGTGTGAACAAGCTTGATACATCCAGCAGACCAGACCTGAATTTGATTCTCACAACCTCCACTTGCATACTGTGACTCTGAGCAAGTCACTTAACTGCCCAGTGCTCCCAGGTCGCTCCTGAAAACAGGCACTTGTGCCTAGAGGACCTTACCTGGTTACCAAAGACTAAAAAAAAAAATAAAATAAGAGCTCTATCTCACAATCGGTTCACATGCATGTCATGGCCTGATGGTGTTACACAGTGTGTCAGGGAAAGCAGGTTGACATGAAAAATGAGTTTTGCAATAACTCCTCTATTCCATTTCCAATGGGACCTGTATGAATGAGGATGCAAGTTCATGGAAATTAAAAAAAAAAAAAAAATATATATATATACACACACACACTCTCTGTCTCTCACACACACACACACACACACATATATTTGTATGTATGTTACAGATTGCATATAAATATACAAGTGATACAGTGGGAACCTCATGAGTGGTGTAGAAAGCACATACAAATATATGTGATAGACAGTGGAAACCTCATTAGTGGGATAGATAGCATGCATATAGAAATACCTTATTTATCACATAAGCTCCCCTCTGCATATGTCATTTATGCAACAGGCTAGGACCTTAAGGGAGAGACATTTGTTTTGTCTTTTTAGGCATAAAATTATTTTCATAAGTCTGTTATTTTTTGAACTAGTGTTACTGTGCTTTCCACCATCCTGATTGCTATAACCACTGCCATGAAAGTAAAGTCAGAATGACAAACTGACACTGTGATGTGGTAGTTTGTTAGTGCCGCAGAACTTCCGCAGAAATTACAAACCACCGCTGCAGAAGTTCTGCGGCAAATGGTAGTCTTGCCGCAGAACTTGGTCCCACTGCGCCGCAGAAAAGTAGGGGCCCTGCTCATTGGGTGGAGAGCAGCTGGTGGCTACTAGACAGGAGCGAGACCTGGGGGTGATCATATCAGATGACCTCAAGGTCAGTAAACAATGTGATAAGGCAGCACTAAAAGCTAGTGGCATCCTGGGATGCATAGGGAGGGGCATCACAAGCAGAAGGCATGAAGTAATCATGCCCCTGTATCAGTCCCTGGTAAGGCCTCACCTGGAGTACTATACCAGTTCTGGAGGCCAAACCTAAGGAAGGACATAGATGAGCTGGAGACTGTACAGAGAAGAGTAACAAAGATGGTACAGGGCTTGCATCAGAAACCATAAAAGGCAAGACTAGATGACCTCAAATTATACCCCCTAGAGCAATGCAGGAATCGTGGGGACATGATCAAAACATTTAAATACCTTTAAAGGCAACAAGAGGGGGCACATGCAGAACCTCTTTCAGTGTAAAGACTACAACAGGACGAGAGGGCATGACCTTAGACTTGAGGGAAGAAAGATCTTATCTGTGTCAGTCTTCACCATTCATCTGAATGTCCTGATCTCCGGCCAGTACCCCCCACCCCCACCCGGGGAGCCCTTTTTTAAAGGATGGGCTGAGTCGTGCAGTGATCAGCGCCACCGAGGCCGACGACCACGTGGCGCCGAGGATTAGCCGTTAAGCTGTGTCAACCTCGCCTGCCTACCAGTTCTTCTGCCTCCCTACTGCCGAGGTCACCTCGTGGGAAGCCACTGAAGAAGTTTTGACAGTTTTAGGCCTTGGCACTTCGAATTTGTGCGTTCGACAGTCCGTCGATCTCCTGCTAGTTCTGGGTTCTGCCTCCACTCGACGTCGCCGGTAAGATCTTTCCATTTATTTTAAAGTATAGCGACGTCGAGTCTATTTTTGGTGTTTTTTCCCGCAGGTCATGTCGCGGTCGGAGGGCAAGAAACCTTCTAAGGCGGGTCGGCCCCCTATGCGTCGGTGCCCGTGTGGCCGCAAGTACTCCGTTACCGACCAGCATGACCGGTGTCTCGCGTGTCTTGGCCCGCTCATGACATGGATTCGCGGCGACGCCTGCTTCTCCATGGACGCGTGTCATAGAACAGCGCACGTTCAAAGTAGGGCGAGCTCTGCCGACTTTCGGGGGTAGGGTTCACACTCGTCGGGCCAAACCGCGCTCTCTCAGCCTTTCCTCCGGTTCCCCTCCCGGTTCTATACGGACCGAGGAGGGAGCCTCGGCCAAGGCTAGGCTGCAAGAAGCCGAGGCTCCTCCCACGGCGCAGGAGACCCATCCCACTTCCGGGAGCGGCCGGGAGGCGCCACGGCGGCACGCCTTCAGGGGTGAAGGCTCCTGTGTCGCCCCGCGTCCGGAAGGCCCGGTCGGCGCCTGTAGCTCTTCGGCGCCGTCATGTGCCATGGGCCGCCGACTGCCTCTTGGCGCCGCTGGCCGGTCGGCACCGTGACCCTGGATTCGGCGCCGTTTCGCTGTGTCTCGCCTCGGTGCCGCCCTCGCGCCGAGTGTTGAGCACGGTGCCGGGGCCTTCGGAGCTGCCTGACGGTGCCGCCCGCGCCGCTGGTGCTCGTGCCGCTCATGTGCCGAGGGGCCTGACGGTGCCGTTCGGCGCCAAGTCCGCTGGGCCTTTCGGGCCACTTCGTCCTCGGTGCCATTCGCGCGCCGAGGGGCCTGGCGGTGTCGTCGACACCGAGGCCGTTGCTGGGGCTGCCGTCGGCGCCGTCTCTGTTCCTGGTACCGCCCTCGGTGCCGGTGGACTTGACGGCGCCGCTGCTGGCCCTGGCTCAGGACCTTTGGCCTGAGCTGCCCTGCCGCCTTCTGTCAGCCCCGCTTTCGGGGCTGTGGAGGGCACGAGGCCTGCCTCGGCCACTGCTTTGGCTTCCGGCCTTCTCGGTAAGGTCGCCTTTCCTCGCCCTCCTACCGTTTGGCCTAGGGCCTCAGACTCTACCTCGTCTGAGTCAGAGTTGGGCTCAGAGTCGGACGAGCAGTCACATCCTTCGGGGTTGTCTGCAGAGGAGGGCGAGCCGGTGGTCTCGACGATGAGTCGCAGCCAGCCCCCTTCTGAGGAGCGTCAGGTTCTCCCCGAGGTTGGGGTCAGTGGTACTGACCAGCAGGCTATGGTGCGAGCCACCATTGCCATGCAACCTGGCCTTGGAGGGTTCCTTGACCCCTCGGCAGTGGTAACCCTCCCGTAGTGTGTCTCGATCGCCCAACTTTGGGGGCCCATCGGGAAGTCTACAGGAGGGAGGGTGCTGCCCTGGGTCTCTTCGGGGCAGCCCAGAGCTGCCAGTTACCTAGGTTGGCCCTCCGAGGACCCAGGACCCTCGGACTCTGAGGGGTCGAGGGGCAGGGTCGTGCGGCTGGCCTTTTCTGGGGTCCACCCTGATCCTGGACGGCTCGTGAGGCGGACTTCCGCCTTCCCTTCCGGGTTCCTTGAGGGGGTCCCATTCTTTGGAGGCAGGGGACCGTCCTTCTGGATCTATACGGCCCCGGTCGCCTCACTGGGGGGATTCTTCTGGGCACAGCCTAGGCAGTACCAACGTGGTTGTACAGCTGTCGGCTGTGGAGTCTTCCGGGACACCCTCCTCGGGTGTCCATGGTCCGCTCCCTAGCCCTGGCAGAGGTCAGCCGACTTCTTCTCTCGGCTCTGCCCCTATTCCTCTGCCGCATTCTCCAGCGCTCCCAGGCATTCTTGGTCCTAGCGGCCCTCTCACCTGGGAGCAGTTCAGAGCGGTGGCTGCTCGGTTCCCTGCCTACATTAGGGCCATGGACAGCCAGGTTTTTCTCAACCTCCCGAGCAGCCACCTCGAACGCATGGTGACCTCCAGCCCTCATCCCCTCTTCTGGGGAGAGGAACCATCTGTCCATATTTTCTCCTGCCGCTGATCTCTCCGAGTATCAGCGCCTCGTGAGGATGATGGAGGACCTTCACCTTTCTCCTGTTGGTCAGCAATCCTGAGCATGCGGCGATGCCTTTCTAGGCACTTCGTGCGGCCACCCTTAGGGAGCCACTCCTGGCCTGCTCCCTTCGGGAGGCGCCCATGCTTCTGGCAGAGGCCCTTCTCCAGAGTTCCTGCCTCTAGGGACCTCAGCCAGAGGTATTGGCTCCCCGAGTTCCAGGTTCTATGCCTCATCCACAGTCCGATTGACACACCTGAACACTCCTGACGGGCTCAAGCCCCATCGGGACCGCCCCCAGATCAGGACTCTTCGGATTTTGATTTCTGGGGGAGGAGGACTTTCTACTCGGCACGGTTGCTTCTCTCCATCTCCGCTCATCAGGCCTACTATGCAGCCTACAACAGGTTCTTGTGGTCAGCACTAGGTCAGATCCTAGCTGCTTTGCCTGACTCGGAGCAAACCAGGCAAGCCATCGCACTCTCTGCACGTGGCCTGGAGCTAGCAAGGCACCAAGCAAGGGCATCTTACAACGCCAGTGAGGTAGCTACCAGGGTAGTAGGGACAGCGATCTGCACCAGGAGATCGGCGTGGCTTCACCTGTCCCGGTTGTCACCCTTGGCCTGGCGAAGGGTGATTTGGTCCGCCACCAGGGAACCTGTCTCTTTTCCAGAGGGCGAGACAACGCTTGTCGGGCAAATTTTCCTCCGGGGACCCGCCTCGCCTCCTCACTCTGGCCTCCTCGGGCCCAGAAGGTCCCCTTAGTGTGTCACCCACTGAGGGCTAAAGGACGCTGTCCCTTAGGGTGCATAATCAACTCTTCGGGGGCTTGGTATCACTTTCAGATGAATGGTGAAGACTGACACAGATAAGATATAAAATTACGTACTCTACCGTAATTATGATCTTTCTGTGCATCTTCACCATTCATCACAATCCCGCCCGCCATCCCCTGGGGCTCCAGTCTCTGGATCCTCCTCCTCTGTGCCTACCCCTCTTTTGGTAGGGATAAAGGTTGGGACACACAGGGGTAGTTTCTTCCTAAAGGGTTACAGTTAGTGGCACTCTTCTGTACTACATATCTTCACTCCTACGGGTGAGAGTTGGTGGTTGCCTCCTTCTGTTATCCATCTATTAAAAAAAAAAAAAAAGAGAGAACTCTTTTTTTCACCAATATCTTTACAGAGAGAGTATTGAGTCCCTGTACCCTCGTCCTTCTCCAGAATAGCCGACTCTGCTTTTGGGTATTGCCAGTTATTCTGTGCCTTGAATTCTGGCAAATGAGCTTTGCTACTCCTTGCAGTTCCTATACAGTCTGGTACGACAAGGGTCCTGGATCCTGTTACCTCTTACTCTCCTAAATTCTCTCTCCTCCCTTCCTTTCCAGAGATTGGGGCCCCTACCCAATCCCCTTAGTCTTACTTCCTCTATGCTGTCCTCTCAGTCATTATTTCTCCTTTAGTTCAGTTTTCTCTTCCTTTTTCTGTCCCTTGGACTCTCTTGTCCCACCCTCCATCCCTTCCTCTTACCTCTCGGCTGACTCAGAACTGGTAGGCAGGCGAGTCGACCTAACGGCTAATCCTGGGCATGCGTAGTGCGTCGGCCTCAAGGGCGCCCTGCGGCGCGACCCACCCATCCTTTAAAAAAAAAAAAAAAAAGGCTCCCCGGGTCCTGATCTCCGGCCAGTACCCATCTGTGATGAATGGTGAAGATACACAGAAAGATCATAATTCACGTAGAAATGCACTTTTTATTTCTGGAGCAATATGAGGGAATTCTTCACAGAGTGCTAGGAACCATGAAATAGCCTGCTGGAGGGGTGGTGGGAGCCAAGATGGGGGAATTCAAGCGGGTATGGGACAGATGATGTGGGATACTCAAGGAGGCATCTAAGTAAGAGGGGGTTGGAAACCTAGGGCAGACTTGATGGATCATACGGTCCCCATCTCTTGGCAACTTCTGTGTTTCAGGCGGAGGAGTTGCTGTACCAGTTCAGGGTCATGCTGTTCAGCCTGTCAGCACTTAGGGTCTTCACCAAGTGCCTAATAGTGTTTGCCGGTCTTTCTTCGATGCCAGGGCATCGGGATGTATTTGTACCTGGACAACTGGCAGTGCAGAGGTTCAGGAATCTGTCCCTCCAGACTTTTCAGGATCTGGGCCTCCTGATCCAATTCAAAACTGATCCCCACACCGTAGATCAAGTTAATTGAAGTGGAACCGGATTTCCTTTAATCCAAGGCCAGCATTCCTGCAGTCAGGGCATCAGACCTTATATACTTTGCCAGATTATTTCAGAATGGGGAATGGTGCCTGGCTTGTAAAATCTAGGGCTCTTAGGGTACATGGCATCTTCAAACTGCATAGCTTGTTGGGCACAATGAGGAACATGTCCCCTTCTGTTTGCGCAAGGGCCACCAGGGGTCTTCGGGAGCAGCATGTCCTGGTAACCCAGCCTATGCAGGATGCCATTGAATGGTGGCTATGTCCACAGAATTTTGAGGAAGGAATTCAGTTTCTCTGCTTCGCACCATCAGCCTGATGACGGACATGTCCCTGGCGGGGTGGGGAGCTTATCTGGGGGACCACAGGACCCACAGGTTTAGGGAGTGCTGACGCCGCAGCAGCCTGCTGGCGCCCTGTACAGTGCATCTGGCTCTGACTGAATTTGGTCCATTGATTCATGGTCGTTCTGGTCCAGGTGGACAACACAAGTACCGTGTCCTACCTGAACAGCATGGTGGGATGCACTCTTTTGTTATGTCAGGAGGTACTCCACACTTGGCCACTGGTGCACAGCCAGCAGGCTGATCTGGAGGTGTATGTCATAGGAGAGCACAACCAGGTGGTGAATGCTTTCAGCTGGGGTGGAGGGACTTTGCATAAGTGGTCCTAGTACAAGGACATGGTAGACCCACCAGCTGTTCTCACAGTGGGACACCTCTGTGGTGACCTGTTTGCCTCATGGAAGAACAGAACACTGAGGCAGTGCTGTGCCTGTCCCCCTTGAACCAGGATGGTGCAGGGGAATGCCTTCTCTTGGCCCTGGACCCTGGGTCATCTGTATTCCTTTCCTCCCTTCCACTTGATCCACAAGGCAGTGATCAAGGTCCCAAGGGACAAGGCTTGGTTGATCTTGATTACTGCAGACTGACCCTGACAGTTCTAGTACCAGGATCTCCTTGACCTCAGCAGCAGGTCCCCGTGGAGATTGCGCCTCTGCCCTGACCTGCTGACAGGGCAGCAGGAAATGGTCCTATACATGGAGCTTCACTTCCTGCTCTTCTCAGCCTGGTTCTTGAGTCGCTATAGTTCAACCCGACATCCATGTGCTGAAGGTGCCCCAAAAGAAGTAGACTCACAGAATGTACATGTATAAATGGAAGAGGTTCTCAGGAAGGGATCTTTATCCTCTGACCTGTCTAGTGACCGTGATCCTCTACCTTTGGTCACTGTCACAGTCAGGACTGTGAGCCATGGCCCTAAAGATGTACCTGGTAGCCATTTCTGCATACTGGGCGCTGGCTAGTATGGCGATAGTGGCGCATGAGAAGGTGATTGGTAATTTTTTTAAAGGCCTGGACCACATGTCCTCTCCTGTTCAAGAACTACGACCTCTCTGGGACTTGCTGCTAATACTGGCTATGCTTATGGGAAAGCCTTTTGAGCTTGTGCACTAGTGTGAGCTCTTACACTTTGGTGGAAGACTGCTCAGGTACTTTCAATGAAGTCCCCCTACCTGATCTTTCACAAGGACAAAGGTCATCCTTGCCCCCCACACACGAAATTCCTCTCAAAAGTTGTGTTGGGAGTTCCACATTAACCAGGTGATTAACCTCCTAGTTTATTTTAAAAACCGACCTTGGATGTCGATCGCAGACTTCACATCCTGGACCTGTGGAAGCCGCTGTTTTGTTCTAATGGGCGCATCACCAGAACTGGCAATGAAATTTGCCTGCTGCTTGTCACATACAATGAAGCTATGTCTTGCAGACCAGCAGCAAATCTGATGATTGCCTGGTGGCTCACATCCTGCACCTACCTCTGCTATAGATTGGCTGGTTAGGAGTCGCCTAAGGGGCTTCAGGCTCATTCAGTAGGACATACCATTGCCTTACTGGCTGCTTTCAGAGATAATCCCATCAAGGAAATACGCAGGGCTGCAACCTGGGCTAAAGCATACACATTCCTCTCCCACTACGGCATTGATGTGAGTCATCATGTTGCTGCTTATAGGGCCTCAGCCCTCCAGTCTCTGTTAGATAGAGGTGTGCGTTATTTTGGGTTTTTTTTTTTTTATGGTTTGTTTAAAAGTCTGATAAATCCATGGGCCAAAAACATGTTTTTCAAGGGCGACAAGAGCAACATACAAACATAGATCCACATAAAACAAAGACTAATAAATACTATACAAAGTATTGAATGTGCATCCAAGATGAGTAAATACATCAACACATGAAACTAGTTAGTAAAACATTTACATTGACAGCCAGAAAGTTAGATATTTGCTTGGAGCTCGGAGCATGTTTAAAAATATGGACAGATACACTGTCATGATCTAGAATAGTCGAGAGAGAGAACTAAACAATAACAGCAAATTATAAAACATTGTTTTTTGACCAGTTGAGGTCTTAATCTCTGCATCATCAGTTTGTGATTCCAAGATTGAATGAGTTGAGACAGAACTAATATGTTTTTTTGGAGATGGCGAAAAGAAATGGGGACCTTGTCTGAAATAACTGTTTTAGCCAGGATCCCTAATTGAAAT
This sequence comes from Neoceratodus forsteri, assembly GCA_016271365.2. Classification (NCBI taxonomy): domain Eukaryota; kingdom Metazoa; phylum Chordata; order Ceratodontiformes; family Ceratodontidae; genus Neoceratodus; species Neoceratodus forsteri. The sequence continues at coordinate 1,121,031,944 of CM057451.1, read as the reverse complement.
TGGTACCCCAGGTCTAGTGGAAGCCATCCGACATGTTTTAACAGATCACAGTGATGGGTCCAATAAGGAAACTGAGAAGCAAATCGGACTATCTGATTTTTAGTAAAGTTCTAACCCTGGCTAACAGTCCCTCCCCAGTAGAATAATAAACTGTAGTTAAGGAGAAACTTTGTGGTAAGAGCATCCTGGTGGATGGTATTAATAAAATATTTAATCTGTATTGTGTGCCTAACCTTTTACTAACTATTTTACCATACGAGTTGTGTGTTCTTACTTTGAGGGGGCTCACGCAGTGGACAACACCGTTAGGACTTGGCCACCAGGTGCTAGGACTACATGGAAAACATCTAGCTAGCAGTCTACAGTGGGGGACCACCCACCTGATGTCATGTGACCAACATCAGCCTACATTTTATAGTGGAAGGTCCCCCATGACCGCCCCAGTTCTTTCCCACTGTCGACCTACACACATTGAACCTTACTGAACGTTGCTTGTCGATTGCCTTGTTCAGTGTTTGGTTTACTATATATTTTCTTTATTTAATTTTTTCAATGGTTCTCATCATTGCAAATCTAAGTGTGCCTGCTGCAAGCAGATCCCAGATAGAGACAGACAATCTTTTTACCTTTTTTGTCTAGGCCCAAAGCACAACACCGAAGTCTGCCAGAAGTTCAACCAGGCCACACACAGATGATGCCAGAAGGCCCTGGAAGCGCATCTCCTTTATCAGAGACTGGCCACCATGGAAAAAGAGCTGCAGGCCTGGAGTGCATCGTCCTCCCTGGGGGCCTCATCTGAGACCCCCATACCTTCCAAAAAGAAGCACAAGCGGGATAAACACCGGGACCAGGAAAGGTCCTCCTCCAGGCCACGGTCGCCGCTGGGGGCAGTGGCCGACATTGGGCCTTCCCTTCTCAGGGGTTGGCCCTTCCAGCCGCACCAGCCCCCTCTCCCTCTGGGCTGCCTCTGGCTCCGCCGCCTTTTCTGGTCACAGTGTCTGGTGGCGCCTCTTCGGATTTGGGGGACTCTTCCTCCATCCTGCCGCCCCTGTTGCCCAGGCCCTTTACTCCACGGGGTTCTCAGTCAGGGAGCTGTGTTGGTTTTCAGGGTGTCGGTACTTCCATTGATGCCCGCCTGGGTCTGACAATATTTTTTTGGACCAGCACCTGCTGTCCCCCGCTTCCGTGCGGCCGCAGCCTTCTCCTGGGGAACTTCCCCTCAGCCGCCTCTTCTCAGCTGCCATCGGTGGGCCCCGTTCTGGGTCCTCCAGCACAAGACTTAGTGCCAGGCCGCCCGACGTTGGGCTCTGCCAGTCCTTCAACTCTGGTCCATGCGCCCCCGGCTTTTCCAAGACCGGGTGCCACCGTCTGGTCTCTCGAGTTCTTTGCCAGACTCCTGACTGCCATTGGACCTGGCCTTCAGCCATCCTTCTGGTCCACAGCTCGCCTTCCCAGCATCGTCGGGGACAACACTGGGTAGCCAGCAGACACCCTTATGGCCGTCGCCCAACCCTGCGAGACCTTCATCGGTCCTCCTTCACGGTCCACCGATGCCGGATACTTCGCTTCTGTCGACGTCACCTCAACCATCGTCAGTGGACCTCAGCGAGTTGTTTAACTCTTGATGGGCATATGTCCAGCAGCTGATGCCTGTCCTGATGACACCTTCTTCAGCCCTTGCTCCTAGGGCCCATTATTTCAAACAACATGAAGTCTTGCTATATTATGACTATTGCAGTTTGTCCCAGCCTTAGAACTGCTCCGGAGGTGAAAGAGTTAACTTCCATGCAGAGCATGGAGCTTAGAGCACGAGCTCGGTTCAGAAGCTCTGTTAGGCTGGTTTCAAACCGAAACCATCAGATTCTTTACTCCGCCTCACTGAACAGTCGCTCCGGAGATTCCTCCTGTTGCTCGGTTCATTTCTTCGGTTTAAAGCGCTATTTCTCGGTTTAATTTAACCGCGATTTAATTATTTTAACTGCAAAACCGATCGGTTCAGGCTCTGTCTATGGTAATCGTAAGTAATAGATAGGGTTTTTTCTGTGTGGAACTTGTAAAGTGTTATCGGTTCGGTTGAACCGATTGAATTGTATTAAAATATAAGTTTAAAGCCTTTTAAGGCTTCTTAGAGTGCGGTTCCCGGTTCTTATCGGTTCTAAAAAAAACGGATTTCATTACGGTTTTTTCCACGACCCGTGACACGGTTTGGAACCGATAAGGGTGTCTTGCCTGGCACTGCCATTAAAAGGGCAAGTTTGTTGGTTAGGCTGGCATCATGTCTGAGAAACCCAAAGGAAAAACCGGGCCCACTGGGTTTCAACACTGTAGTGTCTGTGGGAAGCCTTTGCCAAGGGACCCACACCACATGTGTCTATTGTCTGGGGTTTGACCACCTCAATTCAGACTGCCAGATTTGTAAAAATTTCCCTGCAGCCACCCTGGACAAGAGAGTGGGCAGGCTCAGGGAATGAGAGACCAAAAAGTCTGCTGACCCGGATGGCCAGCCCGGTTCGGTGCCAACCGAACCGGAGGGAGTGCCCTCTGACCAGGGCGAGACTTCCTCGGGCAAACAAAAAGCTGGCGCTAAGGAGCCAGTTCCAGCAAAGAAATCTAAAAAATCAGCAGGTTTGGAGTCCAAAATTCCTTCTCCAACTGCTGCAGAGATAGCCAGGGCAATACAGATTGTCCAGTCCCTGTCCCCGGTTCCCTCTGAACCGCCACTGTCTGGCAAAAGGTCGGTTCGGTCGGTTCCAGTGGTTCAGGATTATGATATAGAAGAGTTCTATGAACCGGAGGAGGGGATGAGGATTATGATCAGTGCGTAATGTGACTTTGAAAGTCTGGATGTGCCCATTGAACCGGACATCTCCCAGACAGACCTTCAGGTGAGTCTCCCCTAGGCTTTCTGAGTCCCCTTCTCATTTTTGTTTTATAAAAGTTGCTGAGACCCTCCAGCTTCCCTTAGAGGAGGCTTTGGATGAGCAAGAGGAGCCTGACTATGTGGAGATGATGGATATCCCAGAGTCCAGGAGGTTGTCCATCCCTTTACATAAATCTTTAGAAAACAAACAAAATTTTAAAAGCTCCTAATTCTGTGCCTCCTGTGGATAAAAGGATGGACGGAGGTACACTTTGTCAGGTCCTGATACAGATTTTCTTTCACAGCAATGCAGTCATGTTAGTAGTTCAGGCTGCAGCCTGTGATAAAGCTAATATTCCACTGGCTTCACATCCTCCTGACAAGGATTCCAGGAAGATTGATGCCATGGCCAAAAAACAATACATGGCAGCATCCTTGGGACTCAGACAAGCTAACTATATGGCCTATGTTGCAAGATACCAGAAATCTAGATGGGATACTGTCATGGCCTTAGCCAAACAGGTCCCTGGCCAGCTCGCAAAGGAGCTGGAGCAGGTGGCCCTTGATGGTATTGAGGCATCTAAGGTGCAATTCCATGCTGCAGTGGATTCTAACGATGTATCCTCTAGAGTCATGGCTACATCTGTGGCTTTTCGTAGATTGGCCTGGCTCAGGTGTACTACTTTGTCTCAGGATACCCAGTCTAAGGCTATGGATTTTCCTGTGGTGGGAAATTCTCTGTTTGGGGAGCAGACAGAGAATTATATGAAGAAATGGATGAATATAGAACCACTTACAGGAGTGCACAAGCCAAGGAACGGCAAGCCACTCCTCAGAGGCAGCCCCCCAGGGGTAGGGGTAGGCCTTTTCACAGGCCTTTTTACCAGACCCAGGCCTCCGCCTCTTCAGCCTATGTACAGAGGGGGTTCTTCAGAGGGAGAGGCAGACGGAGTTCGAGCAGGCCTGCTCCCACCCCTCAGCCTAAAGCCCCTGCCAAACAGGCACCCTGATGGGATGCCCAGGGTCGGCTCTCCACTACCTGTAGGGGGCAGGTTGGCTCACTTCGTCCAGGACTGGCAGTCTTTAACTTCAGACAGGTGGGTCCTGGAAGTAGTGAGCCAGGGTCTGGTTCTCAGCTTCAAGAAATTTCCAAAGATGAGAGCCAGATCTTTCCACCTACAAACCTTTTAGAGACTCTTGCTTTGAAACAGAAGTCTCAACCCTCTTGGCTCTCAGAGCTGTAGAAAGGTTTCTCCCTTCACCAGGGCAAGGGTCTGTACTCCAGGTACTTCCTTACCCCAAAAGACAGGAGAGTGGCGGCCTATCCTGGATCTAAGATATCTAAACAAGCACCTTTTAAGCCAAAGTTCAAAATGGTGACACTGGGAATGATTTTACCTCCTGAAGGCCAGGGACTGGCTAGCCTCCCTGGACCTCAAAGATGCCTATTTCCATGTTCTTACAGAAGCTCCATCGAAAGTACCTCAGATTCGAACTGCCCTCAGGCCATTATCAGTTCAGAGCAATGCCCTTCGGCCTCACTTCTGCCCCAAGGGTGTTCACAAAATGTCTGGCAGTAGCAGTCGCTCACCTAAGAAGGCAAAAGATTGCCATTTTTCCCTACCTGGACGACTGGCTCATTGTGGGTCAGTCTCCAGACCAGGTCAGATCACACCTGCTAGTTACCCAGCAGCTGCTTACCTCTCTGGGATTTCTCTCAGTCTTCCAAAGTCAGTTTTGGAACCTGTCCAGGTACTCACCTTTATAGGCGCAGAACTGGACACAAAGCAGGCCAGAGCCTCCTTCCCTTGGAAAGGGTAAGGACCTTAGTGGCCCTGGCGCCTCTCTTCACTCTGCAGGTCTCCGACCAGCAAGGATTTCCTGCAGCTCCTAGGCACATGGCTGCCTCCACAGCTGTGGTGCAAGGAGCAAGATTTCAGATGAGGGACATTCAGTTCCATTTGAGAGCTTTCTGTCTCAAAGAAGAGATCCTCTATCCAAGTTAATCCCAGTGACTCGAACTCTGATCCAGGCCCTTCAGTGGTGGCAGGATCAGAGCAATCTGAGACAGGGGTGCCTTTCATCCCTCTGTCCCATTCCTTGACCCTTACTACATATGCATCCCTCTTGGGATGGGGAGCTCACATGGGCACCTCTCCACCCAGGGATTATGGTCCCCTCAGGAATCTCTGCTCCACATCAATCTGTTGGAACTCAGAGCTGTTTTTCTAGCACTTCAGGTTTTCTCTGCATCTGTTCAGAACAAGGTGGTACAGGTCAGAACAGACAACACCACTACAATGTGGTACATCAACAAACAAGGGGGCACTCGGTCTTCGGCCTTGTGCACTGAGGCGATGAAGTTGTGGTCTCTGGCTTACTCTCTGAACAATTCCCTCATAGCAGTTCACCTCCCAGGCAAGGACAATGTCCTGGCAGATGCTCTCAGCAGGATTTCCCAGGGCCATCACGAATGGTCACTGGATCCCCTAGTACTGGGGATAGTGTTTGCCAGATGGGGCACTCCTCAGATAGATCTTTTCGCAGCCCCAGACAATCATCAACTTCCACTGTTTTGTTGCAGGCCCCAGTGTTGGGCTCAGTCCCCTGGATGCCTTTCTCCTCGATTGGGAAGGAAGTTTATTTATGCCTTTCCCCTTCCTCTCCTTTTCAAAGTACTAGTCAAAATCAGGTCTCAGCCCTGCAAATGATCCTGATTGCTCCAGACTGGGCCAGGCAGCCCTGGTACCCACTCCTTCTGTCCTTAGCAGTCCATCTTCCCCTGTGTTTCCCCAGGAACCACAATCTGTTAACCTGTGCTCAGGGGAGAGTTTGGTATCCGAATCTCAAATCCCTCAACCTCAAGGCTTGGCTCTTGAGCAGTTAGAGTTTGCTGATTTGCAACTTTCTCAAAGTGTTCTCGAGATCCTGAAGGCTGCTAGGAAGCCTTCCACCAGGGCTACCTATAACTCCAAGTGGAAAAGGTTTTCCATATGGTGTTCTGGGAAGCATGTTTCCAGAATCTGCTGATCTACCCACTGTATTGGACTACATGGTCCATCTTAATTCTTTGGGACTGAGACCAGCTACCCTGAAAGTGCACTTGGCTGCTGTCTCTGCCTTCATTTCAGCAGGAAGCTCCTTCTTTCTGCTCATCCTGTATTTTCCAGTTTTTAAAGGATTGCTTCACACCAATCCTCCATTCAGGGACCCTGCCCCAGCTTGGGATCTTAATGTATGCATTGCTCAGCTAATGCAACCCACTTTGAGCCTCTGTCTTCGCAGAGCTTAAGTATTTGACTTGAAAACTGTATTTTGGTAGCCATCACTTCTGCCAGGCGATAAGTGAGTTACAGGCTTTATCAGTAGAAACTAACTTTATTTCCTTTCACAGGGATAAAGTAGTCCTCAGGACTAACAGGAAGTTTTTGCCTAAGGTGGTTTCAGATTTCCACCTTAACCAATCTATTTCACTTCCAGTGTTCTTCACTGACCATTCCTCCTCTGGTGAGAGGAGGCTGCACAGCTTAGATGTTAAGAGGGCCCTAAGTTACTACATAGAGCGTACCAAGGGTCTGGGTTTGACTCCCTCCAACTGTTTCTCACTTATGGTGAGTTGGGAAGGAGACCTGCCATAAGAGATCCATTTCCAGGTGGATCGTTTCTTGTATCCAATTTTGCTATCAAAAGCTGGGTAAGGTTCCCCTCAGGCCTGAGGGCTCACTCTACCAGAGGTACAGCTGCATCTCTAGCTGCTGCTAGAGACATCCCTATCTTGGAGATATGTCAGGCAGCTACTTGGAAGACAGTACACACTTTCACCAAGCATTACTCCCTGGATATTCAGGCCAGGAGGGATGTTCGTTTTGCACAACCGTGTCGGAGCCTATTCCTAAGTAGGTTCTGTCCCTCCTCCATGGAGGTACTGCTGTGTAGTTTGTAATAGTCATAATATAGCAAGACTTCATGTTGTTTGAAGAAAAAATTACTCACCTTAGTAATGTTGTTTCTTCTAATGGAGTCTTGCTATATTATGACCTCCCCGCCAGCCTGCCCCTCTCAGAACTCCTACTTTGGGTATGGGGTGGGTAGTCCTCTGTTGGCATTTATCGATGCCCTCTTTCATGTTTGGGTGGTGTGTTTATTTAGTTATTTTATCTTATTTTTCTGGTCCACTGACTTGAGTCTTTGTGTTGGGACCAGGAAGAAGGTGTTTATATATTAGTGGCCAGTTGGCTAGTGTAGGTTACAACTTCCACACAGGACCTTGGTGAGTTTTTGCTCGTAAAGATCTGACGGTTTCGGTTTGAAACCAGCCTAACAGAGCTTCTGAACCGAGCTCACGCTCTAAGCTCCATGCTCTGCATGGAAGTTAACTCTTTCACCTCCGGAGCAGTTCTGAGGCTGGGACAAACTGCAATAGTCATAATATAGCAAGACTCCATTAGAAGAAACAACATTACTAAGGTGAGTAATTTTTTCTTTCTGCCCGACACAGTGTGACATCAGGGTGAGCACAGGCGCGGGAGTAGGCCCGGCCCAGCACCTGACGGTGGGCTCAAATTTTTTGGAGGATTCAGAGTCTGACTCAGTAGAGCCAACAGACTCCACCTCCCATTCCTTTCCCCAGGAAACATGGGTCAGGGAGACCCCCAAATCCCCCCTGAGGACCCTTCCTTTTTGGTTGTCATGCAGCTTATTCAAAGGTTGGAAGGTGGCAAGCTGTGGAACATGACCCTCAGCATCACTGGATAGCAGAGCATCTCCGCCTTCTGGAGCATACGTCTGTGGTTATTCCACCTTTAGTGGCGCCTCACGACGATGTTACTACCACCATATGGCAACAGAGGTGTCTGTCCCTCCATTGCCAAAAAAGGCGGATAGACTGTATCACGCCTCGGGGGGTCGCCCCCATTGTGGGACGAACCCTGAAGTGGACCCAGCCATGCTTGTGGCAACCCACGTTGGGTCTTCTAAGCCCAAACATTTGGGCGATTTCCCTCTTGACAAGGAGTCCAAACAGTTGGACCACTTCGGTAGGAGGATTTCCAGCTCCTTCATGCTGGCCCTGCACGGCCAAAATTATCTGACGCACACGATCCAAGATGGTTTTTGTACTATATACTATTAAGGGTGTGGAGATTTTATTGTATTTTGATGCATTAGTAATTATTCTACTTTTGTTATAAAATATTTGTTAATGCAGTGAAACTAGTGTATTTTCACCTTTGCTTTTCACACTGCTAGTAAAAAAGAATTTAGTGGAATTCTAGTATTGTGATGTCAGAAACTGCCAGCTACTTAAGAGCCCAATGTATTTTAGTAAGAAACTAAATACATTTTTCTGTCTTTTTCAAAAGAAATTGATACTTATTTCAACAGACTGTCTGCAGTATCATTTTTATTTCTTTATTTAGTTTTTGTTAACCGGGTAAGCACTAGCCATAGAATTACTATTTTCAGGCACGACCCAGCAGAATACAACAGTTAGTTAAATACATTACATCAGTGCAAAACATTACAGAACAGGTATAGCTAACAGTGAAAAATACATAAAGAAAAAATAACGTGAAAGATTAGAACATTGTACAGTCCATAATGGGTGAGCAGCAGGCAGCAATGAAACCAAACAGTTTGAGTATAAAACTTAATGGAAATTTACTATGGAAGCAGCATATGGCAGCGTAAGATATTACACGCTCCAAAGGGGTTACCTACATCCGAGTAAGCAAGCAAAACAATAGTACAAACCATGGCAACTGGTATAGAGAGAATAGGTTATAGCAGTGTAGAGAAAAGGAAAGACAGAGAGAGAGAGAGAGAGAGAGAGAGGGCTGTTCAACTAGGACCCAGTAGCCGAAACAGAGAAGGGTGCAACCCAGGGAGGTAGAGTAAGTGCAGAAGTATCCAGTAGGTAGAGGTGGGATATTGAAAGGAAGGGAAGAGAGAGTAGGGAATGAGAGAAAGTACAAGTGGGCAGAGGGGAAATTTGGTAGGGTCCAGAAGGTGCAGTGATTTTAACAGAGAAAAGTTAGTGTAGGCAAAGCAGAGCTAGGTGGGGTCAAAACAAGCAAATTGGTCTACTGAAGACAGGTACCGTTGCAGCCCATTTTTAAAACTAATGTGGGATGGGGCCTGTCAAAGAGCTAATAGAACGGAGTTCCAGACCCTAGGGGCCGCATTATTGAAAGCTTTGGAGCCTACGGATGTCTGGCATCTGGGCACGCTAAGTAGCTCCTTACCAGCTGAGCGGAGCCCATGAGAGGAGGACTGGGGTGTAAGCAATGCTACCAGTGAGAGCGGTGTTTTATTTCTGATTACCGAGTTTACAAGAGAGCCTAGGTAGTATTGTCAGCACGCAGAAGGGGAGAGCCAGCCCAAGTCACTATAAAGATTACAGTGGTGCTTGAGCCGTGGTGACGAGGAGGCGTATCTACATATATTGTTGTGGGCTACGTCCCATTTGTGGAGGGTAGTTTTAAATGCAGAAGCAAAAATTGGAACACCATAAGTAAGAGCAGGGAGAAGGATACCCTTGGCAATAACCAGCTTGGCTGAGGGGGTTAGCATAAAGCTGGTTTTGTAGGCTACTCCTAGTTTAACATTCACTGATTTACTGATGGACTGAATATGTTGATTGAAATCAAGTGATTGATCCAGGAGAACTCCTAAGTATTTGAAGGATGAAACGTTCTCAGTTTGTGCCCCACACAAGTCAAAAACTACCAGGGATGTTTGACAGTCCCTGAACTTAGGGACTGAGCCAAATAACATAGCTTGTGTTTTATTTACATTTAGTACAAGTTTATGGGCAGTTAGCCAGGATTGTATATTATTAAAGTCAGACGAGAGGGCAGCATTTATGTTGGAGACACGGTCTGAGCTGGAATAAAGGACGAGATCATCCGCATACAGGATGGATGAGCAGGAGCAAAGACCGTCAGCTATATTATTAATAAATAGTGAGAACTGAAGGGGGCCAAGGATGGAGCCTTGAGGGACCCCTGTGTTTGACAGTTTGGGAGGATAGGGAAGAGTTGAATTTCACTACTTGGGATCTGTCAGACAAGTAGTTACTTAACCATTCTACAACAGGGACAGCGAGATTCAGATTTCTGAGAGTAGAGAGAAGTAGGGAGTGATCAACAAGATCAGATGCTTTAGTGAGGTCAATAAACACTGCTCTAGTTAGTAAACCAGCATCCATATCAGAGAGCACATCAGTTGTAAATTTGATGAGCGCAGCCAAAGTGCTGTGACCCTTTCTAAAGCCGTACTGTGTGCCAGAGAGAAGGTTGTATTGGGCAAGATAGTCTGTAGTTTGGTTTGAGACTAGTTTCTCGAGAATTTTGCTGAAGACTGAGGGGATGGCTATGGGTTTGTAGTTGGTAATCTCAGCAGGGTCCTCCTTTTTTTTTTTTTTTATAATAGGTTCGGTACTACACTGGAAGCCAGAGACAGCGTAAATATTTTTGCAAGAGGGGAGACGGTGAAAGGTACCGCTAGTTTCAGAAGTCTCAGTTTAAGGGTATTGAGCCGGAGCTAGTAGTATCAGAGATGGTCAGAAGTAACTTCGGGACATCAAACCTCAGGACTTTCTTGAAGAGAAATGAGGATGTGGTGCACCGCCTGCTAGAGGGGTCAAGGACAGATGAAGCAGGTATGGAGGAAGATTGTGCACTTGATGGTGCCACAAAGGAAGAGGTGTACTGAGATGGGTCCGTGAACTTGCGATTGAAGGAGTCTGCTATGATATTTAAGTTGTTGCAGTGAACCCCATTCAGTATCATGTCACCAGTGGCTTTTGTTTGAGTGACACCAAGGAAAGATTTTGTGTGTGCCCAGAATTTTCTAGGGTCCCCCGCAGAGGTAAGTATCAGGTCTTTACAGTAGGTACTTTTGGCAGTACAAATCTGTTTTTTACAGGAGTTGGCAGAGCTCGGTAGGTATGGAAATCTGCTGGAAGACACGACAGTTTGTACTTTTTCCAGCACCTGTCTCGCTCACACAGGTTAGCCAGAAGTTTTTTATGAAGCCATCTAGTGGGTTTTCCTTTAACCCTGCGCTTTACTTTGGGAGCATGGTATACGCTGGACAGCCATAAATTCATCAAGAAAAATTCCTAACGCTGTCTCAACATTACTCTTGAGATAGATGGCAGACCAGTCTATTCTGGAGATGTCGAGTAAAAAGGCCTCGGCATCCAGTAAGGCAAAGTTTGTGAAAGTAACAGCATGGCAGGGGAGCCGGAGATGCTGTCTGGCTCCATAGGCAGAAGATTAGGGAACGATCTGTTAGTGAGTCTGCTAGAATACCTGCCCGAGGTACATGGTGTAGTTGGTTAACCAGCACCTAGTCAATGAGGGTTGAGGAGGTCATGGAAGGAGTTGTTCTTGCAGGTTCTGTTAGTAGCTGGTGCAGGTTATAGCTTTGTATCATGGAGAGCAGGGAGCTTTGAGCTGACCCCAGCCAGTTAAGGTTTGTATCACCCAAAATAATGATCTCATTTTGTTTTGAGATCAAGGAGATTTGGTTTAGCAGTTCCTGTAGGCCGACAGTGCCACCAGTGCGTGGGTTGTAGGCACAAATAATGTGCAATTTCTTTGGCATCCAGGGAGATGACCATATGCAGGGATTCACAAGCAGAGGTAGTGTCGATTGCTGATATGACTTCAGCAGTGAGATGGCTTTTGTAGAACACAGCAACCCCACCACCACGCTTAGATGAGGTTCTCTCTCTGCGGACCACAGTAGTTGGTCAGTGCACAAGTAGAGTTGGGGATCTTGGGTTTAAGCCACGTTTCTGAGGGGCGAAGAATGTCAGGCTTGTATACTTCCACTCAAGCTTCTAGATCAGCTCAGCGTGATTCCTTGTGAGGCTTCTGATGTTCATATGAGCAACAAGGAGACCTTTGGGGAAAGCTGATATATCATCTGATGAGAAATATCCGGGGGGGGCAGGTTTCAGTTCAACATCGCCTAATAGAAGGATGGCTACAAGAAGGACAAACCAGATCTTGCAGCTTTGAAGGGTCGGTGAAATAGTTAACTTCAGAGGTTGTTTTCTAAGCCTCAGGATGCCAAAATAGGTGCAGCCTTTCTGGAATATAAGGTGCGCCCAGTCCGGTTTGGAATGTTGTTCAGCTATAAGATTTGAGAAACAGAATTCAGAGGTAATTGATGGAGTGAGACCATGAGTGTCGAGGAGAGGGATAGATAGTGTTACTTTTTCTATGTAAAGCATGGCTAAGGATGTAGCGAGCAGTACTACCAGATAGCAGAGATCCATGCTTTAACACTGTTGCTATGCAGTTTAACCACTAAAGTAAGAGAGATAGGCCTCTGAGGAATGAAAGGACTAGGACTGGACTGGGGATTATCCTAAAAAGAGTGAGCTAGCAAGAGCTAGAAACTTAAAGAGGAGGATGCTTTTGATTGAAACTAGAAGAGACAGTGGTATAACATAAGAGAAAAGTAGAGAAAGAGGATGTTTTCTGTTTGGCCCTTAGAGGTCACGCTGGTCTGAACACAGGCAGCAGTTTAGCTGAGTAAGACCAGTGAAAGTAGAGACCAATAGAAACCCCTAAATAATAGGATAGATAAGAGAAACTAAAACTCCGACAATGAGATACCTCAGGGGGGTCATCAGTTGACAAATCCTTGAAGAAATTGCAACAGGGTGGGACAGATAGTGTATGTAATGAAGGAAGGGAGTGGGTGATCAGAGGGTGGGCCTAAAATTCAGCACAGCTAAGAATTAAAACAAGCTGCCCAGGGAATTCAGCGCAGCTATGAACTAAAACAAGTTGCCTGGGTTTAAACATAGGCTCTAGGCAGCACCTTCATTCTCATTGTGCTCTGTCTGTATGATTTTACATGTTTAAAAATAGTAATTTATCTCTACTTCTTTTCTTTCCAAGTAAAATCTGGTATGAAGAAAATGCCTCCTACTAAATTACAAAAAAGATCACGTCATCAGTAATCACATTTCTATTAAATACATGTTATTTCTCCATAAAAAAAATCTGAAATCAGATTTGTAGTTTCCCATTGAAATACACTGGCTGCTTTGCTAGTTAAGAGTTTGACGTAATACAAGGATTCCATTGGATTCGTTTTTCACTAGCAGTTGGCAAAATACAAATAAAATTGTAAAAAAAAAAAAGCAATAAACGAGAGCAAACGGAATGATTGCAGAGGCATCTAAAGACCCCAAACCGTCATTCATTAAGAAATACACCCCTTACTAACATTTGTTCTTTAAGGCCAATTTATTTAAGAGGAGCCAACTTTGGATTTCAGTAAAATTAGCAGCCGAATTTTCACGTACATCATTAAAACTGGCACCACTCGTGAGGATCGCAGCGCCCTCTGCATAAAGAAACATTTGTGTGTTACAACATACAGAGGGTAAAATTTTCAAGTGTCCTGGAGGATTGCTAGAAATGTGATATTGAGTGGATGGTGAAATGAATTCCCGATGGTAGAAACATAGGTTACTGACCTGTAATTATAGTTCTACTATTAGGACCGGTCCTCTTCAATGTCTTTATAAGCGACATTGCAGAGGGACTGGAAGGAAAAGTATGTCTCTTTGCAGATGACACAAAGATCTGCAACAGAGTTGATGCACAAGGTGGGGTGGAAAGGATGAGTTGGGACTTGGCAAGGTTAGAGGAATGGTCAAATGTATGGCAGCTTAGATTCAATGCTAAGAAGTGCAAGGTAATGCACCTGGGAAACAAAAACCCAGGGCAAGAGTACACAATAGGGGGTGAGATACTAACAACAAAATGGAAAGGGACCTGGGGGTAGTCATATCAGATGACCTAAAGGTGGGCAAGCAATGTGAGAGGGCAGCAAGGAGGGCTGGGGAGATACTGGGATGCATAGGGAGAGGCATCACCAGTAGAAAACAAGAAGTTATTATCCTCTGTACAGACAGCTGGTGAGACCCCATCTGAGTACTGCGGCAGTTCTGGAGACCCAATCTCGCAAAGACATAGACAGGATGGAAGCTGTCCAGAGGAGGGCGACTAAATGGTGCAGGGTCTGCACCGGAAGACATATGAAGAGAGACTTAAGGAACTTAATATGTATAGCCTCGAGGAAAGGAGGAGAGGGGGACATGATAGAAACTTTCAAGTACCTCAAGGGAATCAACAAAGTCCAAGAGGGTAGCATCTTTCAAAAAGAGGTGTGCAAGAACAAGGGGCCTAATTTGAAGATAGAAGGAGGCGACTCAGAGGTAATTTAGGGAAGTATTTTTCACGGAGAGGGTTGTGGATGTATGGAACGGCCTTCCGGAGGAGGTTGTGGAGTCAAAAACAGTGGTGAAATTCAAGCATGCATGGGACAGTCATAAGGCAATTCTAGGGGGTGGGGGTAGGAAGAAGTAGGCTGCTGGTTAACTAGGATCTGCAGCTTATCCATCAGGTAGGGAAATGGGCAGACTGGGTGGGCCAAGCAGTCCTTATCTGCCGTCAAATTCTATGTTCTATGGCTGTTCAGTTCATATCCACACAACCCACCCAGCTTCCCTTGGTAGGAGATGGCATGGATCCTGCATTCCAGTGTGTAAGATCTGAGATTGCGGTGCAGAGGTGGAAGGAGCTTAGCTTGAAGACATCCGACGACTTAGCCATATCCAGCGGACTGCCAGAGTGTGGATGTGAATGAAATATCCTAGAGCTACAGGAGAGAAACCTACATGTTTTTACGCATTGAAACTGTATCAACAGAACCTCTGTCTGTTGACTTCAAGTTTTCATGTAAAAATCAAGCTCTTAGTCCAAGCAGTTCATAAGTTATCCCTTTCTAAAGATAATGTATTTGAAAAAGGGTGTACTTTAAAAATGTATGGGCTAGGGAACCTGTGATTCTTATATAAAATCAATGACAGCTAAGTGTTATGTTGGCATGGTTTGTCCTGTTGAGGCAGGTTGTTTGAAACGCACGTTAGACAGTGTTCTCATTACATGTATATTGAGACATGAAGCTGTATCACTTGGACCTAGCCTTATGAAGCTGATTCTGCAGTTAATCTAGCTCAAGTTTCTTATGACCCTCTGCAAGAAAGAAAAAAATATCCCTTATTAGCTGATGTCAGATATGCAGAAAGATAGGAGTGATATTCCACCAATGAAAACCACAACCGCTTTTAGTTTTTTTTTTTTTTTCAAACTTTGTGTATTGCAAATGTATTTATTGTAGTTTGTGCTTAACAGGAAAGTAGGGTTTGGCAGTTCTGCCTGTTTTTATCCTCATTGGGGGGGGTCAAATGCAAAATAACATATTGAAAATTATTGGTGGTAGTTTTTTTTTTTTTTTTTAATTGAAATTTGGCTGGAACACTGGAGAACGTCCCCTACTGTTTTCGAGAAGTGCCATGGGATCTTTAACATCCACCTGAACAACCACGCCCAAGAAGCAGACAGGAGCTCAGAATTACCATCTCGTTGGAAAGACCACACCTCAGGAGTACTACCCCCCAATTCTGAACTACAGTGTCAGTATATTTTACCCCACGCCTTGTTTGGGCTAGAGCCTAATACCTTATCAATCACAGTACCACAAAATGGTATTGTTTAACAGTTTCTGTACTACAGTATATATAATTTTCATATATTTTATTTATGTTAAAACATATTTTACCAGGTAAGCAGTCGGAGCTCATGGCTCATTTCCAGTTGCGGGGGAATAGGAACAGGAAGGGTACAAGTTTACAGAATAAGCAAACATGATAGTAATTCAAGCAGTACAATAACTTAGACATAAATCTGAGTTAAAATGGGATCACCTGGACCGGTGGTGCTGAGGGTTGAGGTGCTGGACACAGCACCTCACGCTATGCTGGCGACCTGAGTTTAGGAACAAGCTCGGAGGTCGACGGGGAGGGAGAGGATGGAGCGTCTGGAGGACTGCCCTCCTTTCCCTGGGGAGGGTTCCAGGGCATGCCCGGCCAAGTAGCAGCCCCCGGTGGAAGCCGGAGGCATTACACACGCTCAAGCTGACGTGTGGGAGGAGCGCAGCTGACGTCTGCGGTGTAATGCCGTGCTGATGTCATTGCATGGTTGCACTCCTGGGGGGAAGTATACGAAGAAAATCCATGACCTTGGGGATAGGCGATGGCACAACAGCCCGCTGAGCCACACTCCAGTACTGGGCCACTCTCTTCTCCAGGGTCGACCACCCAGCCGGCACATTGAATTCTCGATAGAGCGCCCAAGGCAGATAGGGTGGCCCCACCCCGGGGGGGGGGTGCAGAGCGGGGATCTGCCAGGCTGATGCAGGGTACAGGAGAGTGAGCTTCAGGTAGGAGGTGGAGCTTGCGGTGAGATGGATGCCAGAGAGAGTTCTCCGAGACTGAAGCAGAAACAGGACCTACAGAAAAAATGGGGGTATCACCTCCTTTGCTAAGGGTCGAGAAGACAGTATATTGCAGAAAATAGTATTGTAGTAGGAAAAGCAGTGCAGTTACCCCAGAGGTGCAAATGTACAATTATCCCAGGCTGCCTGGTTTAGTTTTAAACAAGCAGTAATGCAGAGGATCCCTGAATGGGCAAGAGCAGTTCAGAAAAGTGTTGTTTTCTTTTTCATCCACCAGTTTTATCAAGTGCTTGATGTTTTGTGGCTGTTTTGCCACCTAAGCACAATATGGCCTCCAGCTCAGCTTTATAAAGTGCTTATGGGGAAAGGTAGCATCCTGAGTGCGACTTGATGCTCCCTGAGTCCTGTCAGGAAAGTCTCCCCCACCCCGAGCAACTTTTTTTTCATCATCAAAAGAAATACAAGCCCCCAGCCCCCCCAAAGATAATCTTGTATTGGGCTTTTACCTCAACACTTTTATTTCAGGTAAAATTAATATATGTATAAATCCCTCGAAACTGTTGTAGTCTTCTTGGACATGTTTTAACCTATTTGAACTTACAATTGGTTGAAGTTTCCATTCCATTTTTATGTAAAATTTGTTCTTCTTCTTGTTACAGGGTTGATAGACTACAATTTCCACTGTTTTCGCAAAGCCATTCATGAGGTTTTCGAGGTGGGTGCGATATCCCACAGAACCGGCAGTCACCTAGCAGTCACACCGAACATGAAATCAGTGACTCACAATGGCACACCTAGAAATGCAATGTAGGCCAACAACGGGCCAGGCATCTCATTGCCAGACATTTCTAATATCCAAAGCTGCAGACACAGCATGTAACAAGACTAGCAAAATACACAAGGATATGGGATTCAGCTGGCCACGGTGCTGGGTGTCCTGGAAAAGCCCAACAAACTGATCTGCAGAGATTTCAAGAAGAGTCTGCAAAAACCGTCTTAAAATCGAAAGGTTTAACTACTGCACAAGACGTTATTTCAGTGGAGTTTATAAATAATGGTTCAGAGGAAACTGCCCTCTTGCAAGGGAAGTTTTACAGAGTCCTGCTTTATTTCTTCTGAATAAAGGTGGATTAAAGGATTAAACTCCATTTATTGCCCTAAGGCTTTAACAGTATCGCCCCTGGAGTAGTTGAGAGAAAAAAAACAAAACATAATGCAAAGCTATGCATCTCCTGTGCAACTTGTCATTATAGAATGAATTTGTTTAAAGCATCCAGTATCATACTTTGTTTTAAAAAATATTTTTTCCCCATCCATGTAAAAAGTAGTTTCTGAAACACGTAATTTGAAGACCTGTTAGACTGCTGTATTTGAATCCAGAAGGCTTGTGGTTCCAGTCTATGCAGAGGTTGACATTCCAGACACTTTTTTTTAAACATATGTATGTGTGAAGTTTCTATATTGACCACAAACACACATGTTCAGAAATGGGACCCAGAAGCAGTCTGCATCATCAGAGGACTGCACCAAGTCAGCCAGAGTAGTAGGCTTTGGACAAGTCCAGACAGTCAGTCTGGGTAAGTCTGCGTTATGGTTGTGGCAAGACCCCGGCTTCACTTGCACGAGTGGTGGTCCGCATTTGAGTAGCTGTTGGAGAGGAGGGTGGGATTTGCCAGTCTGTGGCTGTAAAATCTAGTAGGAGCAGCGGAAACATGTGCCGAGAGCATGAAACAAGGACTTGGTGAGAACGGGTTGCCAGTAGGGTTTCTTTTAACTTTGGTACTGCACAGTTCAAAACAGTAGTCCACTCCGTGCATTGTTTGTGCCCTTTTCTAGAGGGGTTTTCCAAAGAATTCCAACTGCACTGAAAAGACCAAAACATGTATGGTTCATTGCTGGTTTGATAGGATTTAAATATATTTGAAAATGCTGAGAAATTGACGAGCATACAGAGGGGTTCATTAAGGCTGTGGCCACCATTTCAGCTTTTAACCCTTTGGAGAAAAGGAACCATTTTGACACTAGTTTTACTAAAGTTTGTATGTGATGATTTTCTATGCATGAAGACTTGAGAAAGTTCTGCCATCTGCCTATTAGAATTGACACTGATACAAAAATGAGGCTTGGAGTTTTTTTTTTTGGGGGGGGGAGGGGGAGACAAATGATATACATATTTATAATCCAATCTCTGATACCTGCTGTCGTAAACTTATTCCTTATGTAATGTAATAATGTCTTGTAAAGTTGAGAAGGGATTGCTATTCCAGAAGAGAAAGAAGCTTTTGAGGGTCTGTCTCCTTCTCGTATCCAATAACCTTTCCATTATTATTATTATTTCAAGTACCTTTTGAGGAAACCGATGTTCCTTGAAAGTTCATAATAGTGGGGCTTCGACTTACAGGCCATTTTCGTTAAATAAGTGCCGCCGTATATTCTGTATATAGATACTGTATACACTTTAACAGTGCGACTGGCTCAGAGTGCATTTTTGCAAATGATCGTGATTGTACTGTGATTCATTATTGTTTCAGTATTCACTTGGACCATAACAGCCAAACAAATGAAACTGATGCTTTTATATTTATAGTTTTTTTTCTTTCACTGAACTGTTAAAAAAAAAAAATGAGGCGTCAATAAATCTATTATTGGCTTTCGGGGTTAAATTGTTTTTCTGGTTGTCAAACGATGGAATGTGCCAGTTCGATATATGTGTCTGTCTCTATCACTCTATCTCTCCATCTCTGTCTGTCTGTCTATAGAACTAGAGGGCGTGACATGAAATTGAAGGGGGGGGTGGATAAGGGTTAACATGAGTTATTTTAATTTTTTTTTACAGAGATGGTGGATGCATGGAATGCCCCGACTCAGGAGGCGGTGGGAGCACGTACAGTGGAGGGCATCAAGAAGGCATGGGATAAGCACAAGGGAATCATACATATGAGGGGGCCAAAGCTGAGGCCGCTGACCTAGTAGAGGCAGCTGGAGCAAATTGGTAAAATGGGCAGACTGGATGAGCTCTTATGTCTTTTTCTGCCATCAACTTCAATGTTTGTAGCTCTTTCATATATATATATATATATATATATACACACATATACAAAATGGGGACAGAAAATCAGGCATTCTGATTGGTTATTGCCCGTGCATGTAATCTCTTCCATTCATGGGCAATGACATACTTAGAAGCAGGACCACATTTCCGAGGAGAGGGGGGAAAAAAAGTGCTGTTAGAATGTTCATTTTTTAAACACCTTTGTTTTCCCTCACTAATGTGGCTCATCGCGTACATAAAATGGGCTCCGATCAAGGAAACAGTAAAGCCGCTCGCTGTTTTTGTTTTGTGTCCCTTCTTTTACCTGACAGTCAGTGAGCCTTTAGAGTTTCTTTTTTTGCAGTTAGATTTTTTATTGTGTTATAGAGACAAGGCATATATCTCAATACATATATAAGCATTACACTCCATTCAGACTTTACGTATTGTAGCATAGTGAGGTATTCACAGTTAATTCACAATACTCAGAAGGAAATGAAAGAAATCACAGGATTGATGTGGGACGGGGTTGGTTATGTACAAGGAGTGGCATGGGGAACCTATAAGCCATACATTATTACCCGTAGGGGGTGGAAGGATATGAGGCCTAGTCATCCATCAGGGTGGCTTTAACATATCCTTACCCAAAGGGTTTACGGAATTGGGGGGGTGAGTACTGAAAGTAATGCATGAACGGAGCCCATTTGTTCGAGAAGGCTCGCATGGATGCCGTAGCCAAATGAGTCAGCTTAGAAAAACTAGCCAGATTAGCCATGGCTACTAGCCAAGCCATGAGTGAGGGTACTTCTGTAGTCTTCCATCTACACAAAAGTAACAGTTTGGTTTCCACTGAGGCTTGCAAGCCATGCCAAATGGGGCTCGTGGTCTGAATTCAGTGGGCGGAAGCCCCAGGATCCAAAAGCTAGGGGAGGTAGGGACCTTTTGTCCCAATATATGGGAGCAGCATGTAAGTATTTCAGACTAGAAAGGACGAATGGGGCCACATTGCCACAATATATGAAGTAAGTCTGCTCCTGCCACATTACATCTCCAGCACACATCGCTCGTAAGTAAATTCATTTTCTTTAGTACTACTGGGGTACGGTACCAGAGGTGTCTTATTTTATTTTGGATAAAGAAACTTCTGGGGTCTCAACAGGCTGTTTTTGCTATCAACTAGCTACTCTGCCATGCATCCTCACTAAAAGGAAGATTCAGCATATGCTGCAATCTTGTTTTGGCAGGTAGGGATGGATCTGGTAAGGATTCCCCTCATGAACTTATAAATATGGCTGGGCAGGCCTTTCTGTGATTGTAGCCAGCCGTCTAAAGGCAATTTGTTTTGCTTGGCTTTGCCATCATATTGGCATATCACACATGTACACCCTATTTTTTTAAGCCAGGATGAATGAACATCTCATTTGAAGATATCTCCAAAGATCACTTGGGGCCCAGGTTATATTTCCCTTTCAAGAAAGTAAAACTATCTAGGGTGTGGCCATCCCCCATTAGTATATCTGGTAGTGTATTAATCTGCTTCCCCTTCCATCCCTCGCAGTAAAGGGGTTTATGGTCAATGGTCCAGCCAAGGTTATTCCATAGAGGGAGGTGTTTCCTCAGGTTCAAACAGGTCTTACTTATGGCCCCTACTTGTTGCCAGGCCTTGTGAGCTGCTTTTATTGTGAGCCAAAAATGAAATTGGGAGGAGAGGGGGTTACCCATGTACCCAACCAGATGGGTACCATGCAGGGCATTCCTTTCTGTTGACTGCCAGGCTTGTAAGTCAGAGGTAATTCTCTGAAGCAGTTTACATGTGCCTGCTGCTGAGAAAGCATATGCGTAGTGTTGGAAAAGTGGAAGGCACCACCCACCCTTGTTCCACGGGGCTCGGAGTTTGGCTCTACTATACCTCGGGGTTTTATTATCCCACAGGAAGGTCCATAGTAGCTTGTCCAGTAATTGAAACCATTTCTTTGGGATCTCAGTTGGTAGGTGGGATAGTATGTAGAACACCCTTGGAACAATCATTGTAATTGCCGCCACTTTCCCGGGGGGAGAGAGAGGTTCAGTGGTTTACACCTTTGAGTTTCTACCTTAAGGCTATCAATTAAGGGAGAGAAGTTAGTCTTCAGTAGGGAAGACACATTGGCATTTACCCTAATGCCTAGATACTTAATACCCGCCTTAGCCCTAACCAAGCCCACTGCTGAGATATCCTCGAATGAAAGCTGCTTATTTAGGGGGAGGACTTCTGTTTTACCTTGATTAATCCTGAGGCCTGAAATGCTTGCAAAGGATTGAAATAAATTCACAATGTATTCAGCGCTGGTATGAAAATAGAATGAGACAATCATCGGCATTTAACAATGCGTGATACGAATCTGGGCCTTACCCGTATGCCTTTAATATTTGGATGTTCCCTCAGAGCACTAGCCAGGGCTTCTATAACCAGCACAAACAACATCGGAGAGAGGGGATATCCCTGCCTAGTACCCCTGTGCAATTTGAGTGGTTCTGAGTGCATTATTAGTTAGCACTCTGGCCATAGGAGACATATAAAGAGTTTTAACCCAGCCCTTGAACACATCCCCTGAGTTATAGTGCTGCAGCATCATATGGAGAAAGTCCCACTCTACTGAATTGAAAGCCTTCTCTAAATCTACTGATATAGCGGCTGCTGGAGTAGGGGCTTTTCCTGCCTTCTGTACAAGGGAGATTAAGGATCTAATGTGATCAGTACTGGCACGGCCCTTCACAAAGCCCACTTGGGAAGTGTGAATCAAACAGGGAAGGACTTTCTCCAACCTAGCTGCTACTACCTTTGCTAGAATTTTGGTATCTGCGTTATTCAACGAAATGGGCCTATAGCTTGTAGGCAGAGTGTGGTCTTTGCCTTCTTTTGGAAGGACTGTGATAATCGCCTCCCTAAGGGTGGCAGGGGGAATCCCCTGTACCAGAGCTTCCTGTAACATATCCCTCAGGGGGTGAGATACTATCTCTGGTATGACCTTATAAAAATCAAGAGAACCCATCTCCTCCTGGGACTTTCTTAGGGGCCATCTTTGAATTGCTGCCCTGATTTCTTGTATCTCTATGGGCATCTCTAATTTTTCTCTCTGGGCATTTGTAGCATAGGAAGCTTAGTACCTGCCATAAAATTCTCAAATTTGGACTTGTCCCAGGTAGTGTGGCAGCTGTACAAGGTTTTGTAGAAAGACAGCATAAGTTGGTTAATGACCTCTGATTTACTATGTTTTCCCCCTTATTATCCCGTAATTGGGCTATATGCCTTTCGGCTTGTTGTTTTTGGTTTTTTTTAGATGAAATGCTAGAAGTTTCCCAGCTTTTTCCCCCCTTGCCCAATATTTTTGTTTTAATCTTAATATTTGAAGTGCCACTTTTCTAGAAGCTAGCATATTCAATTTCATTTGTAGCTCCAGGAGGTCATACAGCAGGTCTGGGTTTTGGAGATTAGTGGGATCCTTCTTATACAGGCCTTCTTTCTCTCCCAATGCCCTCTCCAGCTCCCTAGTTTCATTTTCTCTCTGATTCGTACGGTAGGTGGCACAGCTAATGATTTGACTTTTGATTGTGGCTTTAAAAGCCTCCCAAATGGCTGCTGCAGATGCAGACCCACGCAGATTGTCAGAGAAAAAGGTTTTTACCTCCTCCTTAAGCCACTCATTAAAGTCTGTCTCCTGCAACAATAATGGGTCTAGCCTCCAATTAACTGACCTGGTAGTGGGGACAAAAGGTCCCATTGCTAATGTCAGTGGGGCATGATCTGAGATATACAGGGGGGCTATTGTGACATCCAGTACCCTACTTATAATGTTTAGGGAAGTAAACCAGTAGTCGATCCTACTTGCAACTTGTTTAGCTTCAGAGAAATATGTATAGTCCCTCTCAATTGGGTGGGCTACTCTCCATATGTCTTGCAGTTTATGCAGGGATAGCATATTCTTTAAAGCCCTAATAGATCGGGGGTGTGCATCCGACTTAGTTAGATCTATCCAGGAGGGAGTCCATTGTCATATTAAAATCCCCCCCAGAAGAATGTCCACTTCCCCCTGCCGCCATCTCCAATAGATCTTGTGAGAGTCCGTGAAAGAAATCGGGGGTGTCTTCATTTGGGGCATAAATGTTAGCTAGTAATATATTTCCTGTGGGGGTACTTACTTTAGCTAAGACCCATCTCCCCCCTTTATCAGCCCTTTGTTCCTGCAAAGCCCATTTTAGGTTTTTGTGGCACAATATAGCAAGGCATTTGATACAGTCCCACACAAAAGATCAAAATAGCAAGGCATTTGATACAGTCCCACACAAAAGATCAAAGTAGCAAGGCATTTGATACAGTCCCACACAAAAGATTAATACACAAGTTAGCCAGCCTTGGAGTGGGTCCCAAGGTGGTAGCCTGGATAAAAAATTGGCTAGACAACAGGACGCAAAGGGTAGTAGTAAATGGAGTCCACAGTGAAGAAAGGAGGGTTACTAGTGGGGTACTGCAGGGTTCAGTACTGGGACCGGTCTTTTTTAATGTCTTTATAAGTGACATTGCAGAGGAACTGGAAGGAAAAGTGTGTCTCTTTGCAGATGACACACAGATCTGCAACAGGGTTGATACACCAGATGGAGTGGAAAGGACGAGAAGGGACTTGGCAAGGTTGGAGGAATGGTCAAATATATGGCAGCTCAGATTCAGTGCAAAGAAGTGCAAGGTAATGCACCTGGGAAACAAAAACCCAGGGCAAGAGTACACAATGGGGGGTGACATATTGACAACAGTTAAAATGGAAAGGGACCTGGGGGGTATTTATATCAGATGACCTAAAGGTGGGCAAGCAATGTGAGAAGGCAGTAAGGAAAGCTGGGGGAATATTGGGATGCATAGGGAGAGGCATCAATAGTAGAAAACAGGAAGTTGTTATCCCTCTGTACAGACAGTTGGTGAGACCCCATCTGGAGTACTGTGTGCAGTTCTGGAGACCTCATCTCCGCAAAGACATAGACAGAGTGGAGGCTGTCCAGTGGAGGGTAACCAAAATGGTGCAGGGTCTGCACCAGAAGGTATATGAAGAAAGACTAAAGGAGCTTAATATGTATACCCTTGAAAGGAGGGAGAGAGGGGACATGATAAAAACTTTCAAGTGCCTCAAGGGAATCAGCAAAGTCCAAGAGGGTGGCATCTTTCAGAAAAAAAGATGTGCAAGAACAAGGGGGCACAATTTGAAGATAGAGGGGAGACGGCTCAGAGGTAATGTGAGGAAGTATTTTTTCACAGAGAGGGTTGTGGATGCATGGAATAGCCTCCCTGAGGTGGTTGTGGAGTCAAGAACAGTGGGGAATCTAAGAATGCATGGGACAGACATAAGGCAGTCCTAGGTGGGGGTAGGAGGAAGTAAGCTGTTGGTTAATTAGGATCTGCAGCTTATCTGTTGGAAGTGGAAAATGGGCAGACTGGGTGGGCCAAGCGGTCCTTATCTGCCGTCACATTCTATGTTACCCCACCTTTAGTTTTATTGGCCACTCTGTGGACCTCCCAGCCCACCCATTCCCGCCTTAGTTTTTGAGCTTCCATATGATTTAGCTTAGATTTTACTCCGAGATACAGCTCTTGCAGTAGGTAACACCATTAGGACTGAAGCCAGCAGGCGTCAGGACCCCACGGAAATCTTCCAGCTAGCAGTCTTCAGCAGGGACCGCCTCCGACGTCGGTCCTGCCCCCGACGTCAGGCATAGTACATAAGGAGGCGGTCCCGCCAGAATCCCCAGTTCTTTCCTGCCGTCGACTTGCATGTCTCGACCCTTCGGTCTGTTTCTAGTGCGCGACGCCTGGTAAAGTTCTTCCGTTTTTGAAAAAGTTTCTTTCCTCTTCAAAGTTGCTGTCTAATGTCCTCTCCAACCTCCGTGAAGGCCATCTGTGAAGTGCGCCTGTGGGAAGCAAACTTTTTAAGAACCGCATTCGCCTGCGTCCGTGCCTAGGCCCAGATCACAACACCGGCCTGTACCTTCTGTCAGGATTCAATAGCCGGACCCGGATCCGCCGGCCAGAAGGCCCTGCAGGCGTTCCTGCTCGAGGAAAAAGTTAAGGCCATGGATTCAGCCTCCAAGGGGGAATCGTCTGAAAAAGTCTGGAAACACCTTGAAGAGCATAGGGAGAGGGTGAGATCAAAGTCCATTTCTAGGGCCTCCGACTCCCGTAGCTCCGGCTCCCGGTCCAACCGCTCCCCTTCCTGGGCCCGCTCTCAGCCTCCCCCTGCTGCGGTGAAGACTTCTTCAGGTTCTTCCTCTCTTCCTCAGGCCAAGACCTCCAGGCCCTCCCCTTCTTCGGCTTCCAAGGCCTTGCCGAGGTCAGGGGACCACCACCACAAGTCCGGTTCCCGTCATCCGGACCCTGATGCCCGGTCAGTCTCCTTGCCCCCTCCTCCCCAGCGGAAGACCAAAGAGCTGATTTCACTCAAGAGGACGTCTGATCCGACGTCGGCCCACCCGACGTCAGCCAAGCAGCACCGGTCCCGAGAACCGACTGCCAGATTCCCGTCGCTGGTTAGGCCTTCGCCACCACGGACGCCGGCCGGGGGACCGACGCCCATTCCAATAGAGAGGAGAACCCCTACGCCTCCCACCAACGTCGGACAGGAGGCGCTCATGGAGGAGGAGCTGACCCAGCCCGAGGACCAGACGGGCGAACCCGGTCCTGTCGCACCCCACAGGGAACCCTCCCCTAAACCAGAGACCCTGGGGAACTGACGCTGAACCCGGGACCGACCACCGCGCCCGGTCCGGTCGGGCCTCAGCATTTCAGAGGTTAAGAGTTGTTCACCTACTGGTGGGATACCATAAAGAAGGATGTGGTTCCCACACCTCCTCCACCTGCAACTCCACCAGCCCCTGCACCCCTTACTCCATCCGGGGCTGCAGGTCGAGTACCTTCCCCCCCAGGAGCCTGTGGAACCTCCTAGGGGTAGACCAGAAAAGAGGAGACCTCCGTCCAGATCCTCTTCAGGGTCACCCAGCCCCAAGAGACCCAGAAGACGCTGCCATTCGCCTTCGACGGAGGACACAAGTTCGGACTTCTCGGACGGATCTAGATCCCCCTCTCCAATCAGCGTCCCTTCTCCGGACCCACGTGAGCTCCCAAGATCTCTTCCGGATGACCCATTGTTTTCGGAGATTATGAGGCATATCCAGGAGAACATGGGCTGGGACGCAGAGGAACTCGACCCCGAGAGACTACGCCTTGCCAGATATCTTTGGCAAAAAGATCCAAACCCTGTGGTGGTGCCACCCTTGGTGGACACCTTCGTGGACATCACCAAGGCAGCGTGGAAACGTCCACACTCACTCCCAGCGATGAAGAAGGCTGACCGCCTGTACAAGGCCCCTAGGGAGGACCAGTACTTGGCATCACATCCTCTGGCCGATTCTCTGGTCATCACAGCCTCACATGACCGGTCCCAGAGGCCGCAACATTTGAGCACCCTGCCACCGGACCCAGAGTCCAAACAGCTGGACGCTATGGGCAGGTGCACGTATGCATCCGCCACCTGCACCATTAGGTCCCTCAACTACTTAACCCACATGGTCCAGTTTCAGAATGCCTTGTGGGAGCAGGGACTGGATCTGGCGGAAAAGATGCCAGAAGGTGAGCAGAAGGAGGAGTTGCGGCAGCTCTTCTGTGACGGGTTCCTGACGTAACCCAGGTGTTACGAGCCGCGATGATCTGCGGACCTCGGCCAGAGTGGCAGCCTCAGGCTTATGCCTCCGGAGACACTTTTGGCTCCGTGCTCTGATTTACCCCGGACATCCAGAAGAACATTCTGGACGTCTCGCTCCATGGAGAAGTTCTCTTCGGTGAGTCCTCGGAGAAGGTCCTCACCAAACTTCAAGAGGCCGGGAAGGTGGTGCGGTCTGTCCAAGCCATGTGCAGACCCAGGCTTAGTTCCTTTCGTAGGAACCAAAGCCGTTTTCGAGGCCAGATGCAGAGACAGCAGTCCTGCACTGGTCCGCAACAGAGGGGTTCCTTCTCCCCGCAGAGCCCAGGGGAAGTCTTCTGCGGGCCGAAGCCAACGCCCTGCAAAGTCGGCCCAGCCTGCAGGACCCTCAGCCGCCACAGCGTGACTCCTTCCCGGCCCCCACCCCTCAGGGTCAACGGGACACCAAGGTCGGGGGTCATATTGCGGACCACCTGCCAGGGTGGCTGTCCATAACCACAGACAGGTGGGTTCTTCAATTGGTCAGACAAGGCCACTTTATAGAATTCGTGGACTAGCCACCTACAAGGCCTCCTCTGCTCTCCCATTACTCGGGTCAGACCAAATTACTCATCAGGCAAGAGGTACTTGCACTCCTGCAAAAGGGAGCGGTGGAGTACGTCCCGGAGAACCAGAAAGGATCCGGATACTATTCCCACTTCTTTCTGGTTCCAAAGAAAACAGGGGACCTCCGTCCAATTCTGGACCTCAGCGACCTCAACATGTAGGTCGCCTACAAATGTTTTCGCATGGTGACACTCCAAGGACTCATTCCCATGCTGAAAAAGGATGCCTTCTTAGCGTCCCTGGACATGCAGGACGCCTACCTGCACATCCCAGTAGCTCAAGCGCACAGGAGGTTCCTGCGCTTCGAGTTTCTCGGCCACCACTTTCAGTTCCGGGCTGTTCCATTCGGACTGTCATGGGCCCCCAGGGTCTTTACTAAGTGCACGGCAGTCGTGGCAGTCATCTAAGGAGACAGGGCTACTACGTGTCCCGCATTCTGGACGACTGGTCTCATGGCCGCCTCCAAAGAGGCGCTGTTGTTGGCTATTCAGAACACCCAGGATCTGTTTCAGTCTCGGCATTCTTATCAACTACGAGAAGTCTATCCTGCACTGCCCCAGAAGCTGCAGTTCATAGGTGCAGTTCTGGACACTGTCCAAGGGAAAGCCTTTCTTCCCGACGAAAGAGCGGAACACATCAGATCCCTCATCAGGGATCTCTCGGCGAAGAAGACTGTCCCCACCAGGTTGGTCCTTCGCTTGCTCGGACACATGGCTGCGGCCATTCCAACCTTCCCTTTGGCAAGGCTCCACATGCGGGTAACTCGGTGGATGCTCAAGGTGCAGTGGGACCAAAAGCAAGACCACATGCAGCATCCGGTCAGAATCACGAACGCCGTGATTCGAGACTGGCAATGGTGGCTAGACCCAGGGACACTTTCTGCGGGTGTCCCGTTTACAGCGCCGTCCCCGGAGGCAATCCTCTCCACAGATGCCTCAGGGCTGGGGTGGGGAGCGCACCTGAACGGGTGAGGTCCCAGGAACGGACCTCAGGAAGCCCACCTCCACATCAACGTGCTGGAGATGAGGGCGGTCCTTACGCCCCTGCAGGCCTTTCAGTCAGAAATCCCGAGTACTCTTCGCTTCAGACAGACAATACGGCGGTGATGTATTACCTCAACAAACAAGGAGGCGCACACTCTAACCCCCTTTGCAGGGAAGCTATGAGAGTGTGGGATTGGGTAATCCGACACGGCGCGAGCCTGATTGCAGTTCACGTTCCCGGCGTGGACAACACAATCGCGACGGCCTGAGTCATTCCCAGGCCAGAGTCCACGAATGGGAACTCCTTCAAGAGGTAGCGGAGGATCTGTTTCTTCGATGGGGAACTCCAGAGTTGGACTTGTTCGCCTCCCCATCCAACGCAAAACTGCCCAATTTTTGCTCTCTAGATCCAGGGCCTGGTGTTTTCTGGCGAGATGCATTGTCCCTCTCCTGGGCAGACAGATTCCTCTATGCTTTCCCTCCCTTCCTGTTGATCCAGAGAGTCCTTCTCAAACTACGAAGGGAGCACGCAACTATGATCCTGGTAGCGCCTTTCTGGCCCAGGCAGATCTGGTTCCCCATGCTGATGCAACTGTCCCGGGAACCTCCAGTTCCGTTGCCTTTCAGCTCCCATCTATTGTCTCAAGAGGAGGGTTCACTAGTCCACCCGGACTTGCGCTCACTGAACCTGCATGCCTGGCTCCTTGAGATATAGCCATTATGCGACACGGGGTCTCGCAAGAGGTGGCGGAAGTTCTTTCCGCAGCCAGAAAGCTGGCAACGCATGCAACGTATGTCATGAAATTACGCCGATTTTGCTTGTGGTCACAGGCACGTGGCCTCTCCCCTTTAGAATGCCCAGTGAACTTGGTTCTGGAATACCTGCTTTCCCTCTTCCACTCGGGTCTTGCCTACTCCTCTATTAAAGTTCACCTCTGTGCGATCTCTGCCTACCACTTCCCGGTAGGTCAGCGCACAGTGGCACAACTAGATGCCTCTCGGGACTTCCTGAGAGGGGTGTTGCACCTTAGGCCACCCATCAAGGATCCCGTCCCTCCTTGGGACCTACTCTTCGTCCTGGGACAACTCACGCTTCCCCCCTTTGAACCTGCCACAGATTGCGAGCTGCATTTTCTGTCGTGGAAACCGTTACTTTTAGTTGCTGTCACGTCAGCAAGGAGAATTTCCGAGCTTCATGCTCTCATGTGCAAGGAGCCTTATTTAATTTTCCACCAGGACAGTGTTTCTGAGGACGAATCCTAAATTCCTGCCTAAGGTGGTCTCTGCCCTTACTCTTAACCAGGACATCGATCTGCCTGTGTATTTTCCCAAGTACTCTAATAGAGGAGAGGCATTGCTTCACACCCTGGATGTTCACCGCTCCTTAAGGTATTACCTAAACAGGACTAAACAGCTCCACAAGTCGGAGCAGCTGTTTGTATCCTTCGCTGAGAGGATGCTGGGCCAACCAGTCTCAAAGCAGACCCTTTCTCGCTGGCTTGTCCAGTGTATTGACTTTTGCTACAACAATAAACAGAAGCCCCTTCTGGGTACAGTCCGGGGCCACTCAACAAGGGGGGTAGCTACCTCCTTTGCAGCACTGCGCAGTGTCTCCACCTCAGCCATTTGTGCCGCAGCTACGTGCACACATTTATTAGGCACTATAGCCTGGATATTGCATCACGGCGGAGAGCCGGTTTCCGCCTGGCCGTTCTACAGGGTCTCCTGTCCTACAGTCAGGACTTGCTCAAGATCTCTCCTATTTGCCTCCTCCCAGAATGCTTAAAGGCGCTGTTGCTTGGGAATCGGTCCTAATGGTGTTACCTGCTGCAAGAGCTGTATCTCGAAGTAAGATAGTACAGTTGCGTAAGAACTTACCGTAACAGTAGATCTTCGAGAACAGCTCTTGCAGCAGGTGCCTTCCCGCCCACCATTCCCCCTTGGAGGAGGTATGGCCTACCAGGCCTTGGCAGGAGCTAACGCTTTTTCTTCCCTTTGCTTTTGATGGCGGATCCTCGGTCTCCCCTTCTGATGTCATCCTGCGGCCAGGAGTCTCCGCCGGGAGAACTGGGGATTCTGGCGGGACCGCCTCCTTATGTACTACGCCTGACGCCGGGGGCGGTCCCCGCTGAAGACTGCTAACTAGAAGATTTCCGTGGGGTCCTGACGCCTGCCGGCTTCAGTCCTAATGGTGTTACCTGCTGCAAGAGCTGTTGTTACGGTAAGTTCTTACGTAACTGTACTTTTCCTGTAAGAAGGCTATCTGAGATCTCAGGAATTTAAGTCTGGCAAGTACTTTCTTACGTTTAATGGGAGAGTTCAGGCCCCTCACATTCCAGGAGGTAGCAGTCACCATATCTTTACTTGCCATGACTTATGTCAGTCAGTAATGCCCAAGGCCCCCGCCTAATTACAAGGAAAGAGAGTAATCTATATACAGGAAGCTTGTCCTTAGAATCAACCCTTAATCCCTTCACCTGTCTGTCCCTTGTAATTCTGCAAACCCCACAAAGACTGTGGATCAGTCCACATATTGACGCTCTAGTCTTTAACGACTTTTGTTTTTACCTTTCCATACCATTCTCCTTGTACCATACCTTCACCTAAAGGCTGTCCCTATAGGACCTGACCATTACAGGTGGATGTGGTCCATGATCAAGAGAAGCCCTCCTGAGCTCGGGGCCTGGTAATTTACCAAGAACCGCCAGTTTGTTTGTCATCAGATAGTGTAACCAACTCTGCTACTTGACCTGAAGTAGGGCCCTGTGAACCCCCTGCTAAACTAACATTAAAGGAAACCGGTTTTAAAGCAGCAATCATTAAACCTGAAAACTGAGAAACTGATAACATGATGAAACAGTTAAGACACTTCGGATCAGAGATAATCCCCCTTTAACCATGGGGGGGGAGTGCACTCTCCAGCTGGGTGAGCCCTGACAGTGCTGTAAAAGAAAACTTTGCGCTATCTCTCTCCTGCTTATAGTAACCAGGAGGCAGCCTTCCGGGCAAAATTTATACAGAGGGGAAAAAAAAGTCTCCTGCCCTTTTTTAAACCTAGCATGGTACAAATCAGTGGCAAGCTCAAGCTCTTAAAATAGTAATAACTGCTGACTTGTGTCACCTAGATCTTCCTGGACATGTCTCCACCACTCATTCACACTATTGGGATCTGCGCCGGAGGCACTAGGACCCATCGGGAGCAAACTTTTTTGCTGGAGGGTCAGCGCCAGAGATGGCGTCGTGAGGAACTGCGCCTCGAGCCCTAGCTCGTGCGGTAATGACTATCTCGCGCCGACTCTCCAACCGCCTCAGTTCCTTTTTTTCCCCTGCCGAAAGTGCACTTCAGTGGACGACGTCAGTCATTTGTCGGGAGTCAAACTTCAAACTAGCAGCATAGTTTTCAGTTTTTATTATTTTGTAGTATTAGCTCGATACAGCATCGCTTAAATTTATTCTTATTTTTGAAATAAATACAATAAAGAAGTCTCAGCCTACCTTGACGGAGTCGACCATGAGCAGGTCAGGTGACGGTAGGGAGACTTCGTATGAAAGTTGTTCAGTCAGTCAGGCTGGGTCCGGTCCACCGCCTTCTCCGGAGGGAGGGTCTGACAATGGTCAGTCCAATGCCCGAGGGATGGCGGTCCTAGCTATAAAATAAACGGTCGCACTTCTCGGCACTGTTCGCCTCGAGCTCTTCTTGGCCCACAGGTCTAAAAAGAGAAGGTATCACCGAGGTCGCCCTCTGATATGTCTGCGCCAGAGATCGCTCGGGTTATCTGGGCTTAGTTGCCGCCTCTTCCTTCGGAGTCGCCAACCTCTGCTTCTGGTAGCCGACCGCTCCGACATCGGAGCCCTACCCTGCCTGCAGCAAGGTCTTCCGATAAGCAGTTTCATCAGTGGGCCGCTCTTATGGAGCAATGGGCTTGGAGGTTGGTTCGGCTACCTGGCTCGGTCGCTCGTTGGCCTTCGGGCTCTCTGGGCAACCAGGTAGGGCGGTTGACCTCTTCCCTGGTGGGCGGCACCTTCTTGTTGCCACGACTGCTGGCCAGGTGTCCCCTCTACATGGCTGGGCGCAGGGGGGCCACACCGATGCCCTTATCTCCTGCTCTTCTTCCTTCAAAAACCTGTTTTTCGGAGTCTGGGAGTGTTTCCGCACCTCGGCGTCGTGTGGCCCCTGGGGTAGCCGATACTCGCGCTGCATTGTCCCTTGGCGGCTTCTCTCGGTGCCGTGGCCTCGGCACTATGCGGCTTCTCGGGCGCCTATCTTCTTGTGCCGTGGCTGACGCCGCTGGCGCCTCCTCGGCGCCACCGGCTCTCGGGGACTCCTCTTTTCACTTGCTTCCTTCTTCCTCCTCTTCTGAATTTCATTCCTTTCCTGTCCATACAGTCCCTCCTGGACTGTCAGGAGATGACTTTGAGCCTGACCCAGACCTTCGGTTGGGTAATGAAGTGGACGAAGCACTATTACTGCTGCAGAACCTATGGTCGAGGACCTATCCTTTAAGTCTCTGTTGAAAAATCTGAGTTCCACACTTTCTCTCCAGACTACAGACATCGATCCTGGGAAATTGTTGAGACTCCAATATCTTCATGCCTCGGAGATTCCTACGGATTTGACTCCTCCGATTCAGCCTTCCTTCGAGACGCTGTCTCAAATGGTATGGAATAATCCTGCTCTTACCCCTTCGGTGCTAAATCCATTGATAGGAAATATTCAGCCCCAAGGATCGTCCCATTTTGGCATCTCAAGCCTTTATGGATCCTATTGTAGTCCTGGCAGAGAATGATAAGGTTTCTTCCTCAAGCTACTACAGCTCGACCTATTAACAAAGAATCTCGTAAGACAGACACCTTAGGTAAGAGAGTCTTTGCTGCTTCTACTCTAAGTATGCGAATTGCCAGTTACCAAGGCTATTTTTCTCAGTATGAGTATATCCTGTGGCATTCTGTTAAACAGATGGTTGAAGCCCTGCCTGAGTCTGATTCAAAGCCAGAGCTTCTTCAAACCATTACCAGAGGTATTGAATCTAATAACCAGCAAGTTAAAGCAGCCATGGATGCTTTTGACACTGCTTCCCGTTCAGCGGCTGCTGTTATTTGCACCCGGCGTCATTCCTGGCTGCGCACTTCGGGCTTTACGAATGATGCGCAGCAGCAGGTGATGGCATTGCCCTTTGACGGTGCATATCTTTTTGGTCCTCAGGTAGAGCAAGCTCTAGAAGCTACACAAAAGACTAGGTCAGCCATTAAATTGGCTCGGCCCCCTCCTGCCCCCTCTCAAGGGCATGCCAGTAAACGACAGTTTCATAATCGCCAGTCCTTTCGAGGCAGAGGAAGTTTCCATAAGAATCAACCTGCCCAGCCTCAAAAGAAGGCGCAACAGAAAGCGCAAGGGCCCAAAGCGCCCAGCGCTACCTTATGAATTGCCGGCCCAAGTTCCATCTCAGCTGCCCAAGGTGGACTTTTCCTCTCCGTTGGGAGGTCGTCTGATGCACTTCTACAACCAGTGGAAGTCCATAACCTCAGACAAATGGATCCTTCGGATAATTCGCGAGGGGTATTCGCTCAATCTTGTGGAACCCCCCGGATCGTCCCCCCAAACGGCAGCCCAGGCTGTCAACCCTTCAGTCAGACCTTCTGGCCGCCGAGATTCAGGGCCTTCTGAACAACAGGGCAGTAGAAGTGCCAACGCACCAACGAAACACGAGGTTCTACTCCCATTACTTTCTGGTTCCAAAGAAGTCTGGCGGTATGCGCCCCATTCTAGATCTCAGAAAGCTAAACACATTTCTCCCCAAAGAGAAATTCAAAATGATTTCTCTGGGAACCGTTACCTCTGCTCCACCAACACGACTGGTTAGCCTCCCTAGATATGCAGGACGCTTACCAGCACATTCCTGTTCACCCGAGGCATCACAAATTCCTGAGGTTTGTGGCTCTGGGACAGCACTATTAGTTCAGAGTCCTGCCCTTTGGGCTATCCTCGGCACCACGAGTTTTTACAAAATGTTGTGCAGTTCTCGCAGCGGACCTAAGAAAGGTCGGATTTGAGGTCTTTCCTTATCTGGACGATTGGCTTCTGGCAAGCCCTTCCAGGCAAGGGACTCTGGACGCCGTGGAGATGGCCTTGCGCTTCCTTACGTCCATGGGAGTTCTGCTCAACCTCAAGAAATCCCAACTGCAGCCCTCCCAGAGGCTCCTTTTATAGGGACTCTTCTGGATCCTCCCAGCGGCTTTTCTTCCAGAAGACAGGAGGAACGATATCCTTCAGATGGCCCGCCACATCGGGGAAAACAGCTCAGTCTCAGCTCTCTCGATGCAATGGATGCTAGGCCTCATGGCATCCTCAGTGTTCACTGTACCCCTAGCACGTCTGCACATGAGAACCACCCAGTGGATGCTCAGTACTCAGTGGTCCCCAACCACTCACCCACAGTCCTATCTCATCAAGGTGACAGAGCCCTTAAGGAGGTCACTCATCTGGTGGTCTCAAGAGAGCAATCTCCTGGAGGGGTATCCCTTTGCTCCTCTGGACCATCAGATCTCCATTACCACGGACGCATCCCTAATGGGGTGGGGAGCTCACTGTCAGGCTCTCCACACTCAAGGTGCGTGGACTCAAGTAGAGTCCCAGCTCCACATAAACATCCTAGAAATGAGAGCCGTCCTTCATGCGGTCTGAGCTTTGAAGGACATTCTGTGTCACAAGAACATTCTCCTTCAAACGGACAACAAAGCAGTGATGTATTACATCAACCAGCAGGGCGGTGCTCACTCTTACCCCTTATGCAGAGAAGCAATGAGGGTATGGGAATGGTGCTTGGAGCACGAGGCTCTATTCAGCGTGGTCTACCTGCCAGGTGTTCAGAACGAACTGGCGGACCGTCTCAGCAGAACAGAGACAGACCCTCACGAGTGGTCTCTCGACTCAACCATAGTTCAGTCACTATTCAAGAGTGGGAACTCCAGACCTGGACCTTTTGCATCCCCACTCAACGCAAACTGCTCTCTTCTGCTCCAGAAATCCAGGGCCTGGCATTTTCTGTCAGGATGCTCAGCTGTCGAGTGGACAAAACTTTCTTTATGCCTTTCCGCCTCTTCCTCTAATTCAGAGGGTGCTCCTCAAGTTCGAATCCCAGGGGGACAAAATGATTCTCAATGCTCCCTTTGGCCTCGGCAGCTGTGGTTTCCACTACTCAACAATATGTTGGCAGTTCCTCTGAGACCACTTCCCCTGCAGATGAACCTTTTGACTCAGGGACCGTGGTCCATCCCAACCTGAGATCACTTCACCTTCATGCTTGGCTCCTGAAGAGGTCGAAGTAAACCGGTTCAATGTCTCTCAAGAGTTTCAGATATTCTTCTGGCTGCACGGAAGCCAGCCACTCGGAAAACTTACACAGCCAAGTGGAAGCGTTTGCTCTGGTGTGCAAAGTCCTCTTTAAACCTTTTCCTGTCCACCAGATAAGGTTTTGGAGTACCTTTTGGACCTCTCAAATTCGGTCTGCAGTACTCTACAGTCAAAGTTCATCTTAGTGCCATTTCGGCGTATCATGAGCCCGTTATTTCCTTAACTCTGGCTCAGTTACCTATGGTTAAGAGATTTCTTAAGGGGATTCTGCATACCAGACCCCCTACAAGACGTCCAGTCACAGCCTGGGACATTAATCTTGTGCTAGACATGCTCACTCGTAAACCTTTCGAACCTTTGGCTACCTGTGAGCTAAAATTTCTCATCTGGAAGACTGCCTTCCTAGTGGCCATTACCTCAGCCCGCAGGGTCTCTGAGATACATGCCCTGGTCACAGACCCTCCGTATACTGTGTTCCATAAGGACAAAGTAGTTCTTCGTACTCACCCTAAATTTCTTCCTAAGGTTTTGTCAGAATTTCATCTAAACCAACCTTTGGTCCTTCCCTCTTATTTTGCGGACTTCCAAAATGAAGGGGAACATTCTCTTCATTCTTTGCATGTTAAGAGGGCCTTGCGTTTCTATCTAGATGGAACCAAGGATTTTCACAAAGCTCAGCAACTGTTCGTTTCCTTAAGTGAGACCCGGCTGGGTCGACCTGTCGCTATCAGATGTATCTCATCATGGCTAGTGGCATGCCTTCATCACTGCTATTCCATGGCGCAGGTTAAGTTGGAGGGTAGAGTTTACACTCACTCTACCAGAGCGGTCGCGGCATCCCTAGCGGAAATCCGCAACGTGCCCATCGCAGACATCTGCAATGCGGCCACCTGGAGCTCAGTGCACACTTTCGTTAAACATTATGCACTGGATGTCCATGCCAGACGGCATTCTTCCTTTGGCAGAGCCATCCTCAATGGACTTCTGTCCTAGAAACGTGAGCTCTTGGTCTCTCCTGCCGCCCTCTCGGGGGATTATTAGCTTGGTACTCTCCCAATTGTGTGAATGAGTGGTGGAGACTTATGTCCAGGAAGATATGAAAATTACGTACCTACGTAATTCTTGATCTTCTTAGGCGGAGTCTCCACCACTCATTACGCTCATCCCAGCTCACCTTTCTTGTCAGCTTCTTGCTCCTCAAATCTTTAGGCCGTGAAGACTTCTTTATTGACCCTTCTTACACGGGTCGCCCGGACTATCTTATGTCCGGTTTTTAGGTTAGGCTACCCTTCTAGGTTAGTTACGCTGCACCTCCTTGGTAAAAAAGGAACTGAGGCGGTTGGAGGGTCGACGCCGAGATAGTTGTTACCGCACGAGCTAGGGCTCGTGGCGCCGTTCCTCGCGACGCCATCTCTGGCGCCGACCCTCCAGCAAAAAAGTTTGCTCCCGATGGGTCCTAATGCCTCCGGCGCAGATCCCAATAGTGTGAATGAGTGGTGGAGACTCGTCCAAGAAGATCAAGAATTACGGTAGGTACGTAACTTTCATGTCAGGGAGGGAGAAACCCCAGTCTTGCTTGAGCCACCGCATGGTGAAACCAGACGGGAGCTATCAAGCTCAAAATAGGCTAGCACAGGCATGCTGCCATCCCAAGGTGGGTGGGGTGACGTCTTACCGTTAGAGCAACTGGTGAGGGAAACAAGATTTTCACATAGCCAAACCTTAATTAGTAATAACCACCTATCATGGTTCAACAAAACACCATGGCAAGCTTTAGGCCATCTGGCAGAGGAAGCCGGGCAGGCCCTAGCTATTTCCTCCACACCATAACCAGCCATATCATAACATTCCCTGTTCAGGTGCCAGACTATCAGGGAAACCCTGACAATGTAAGATTGTTTGCAAAAGGAAGGATGGGGAGAATAACTCTGCCCCTCCACAGCCATTCGAAGCCCAGTGATCTGGGCAGAAATAAAAAAAATAGTTAGGACTCCTCAGTCATCTTGGTTGTTGTTCAGCCAACAGCTCCCCATCACATTCGGCCCAGTCTTTACAGTGCGGGGCCCAGTCTGGGAGCAGACTCTGGTCCATAAGATCCTCTGTCAGTCTGAGATCATTGCTATATCCAGGGCTTGTGGCACAAGGTTCCCCAAGGGTTCGTATCTATTGGACACCTTAACTGGCGTAGCTGCTGTGGAGATCGTGCTGTCATCCGACAGGATTTGTAATCTCTGGCGGCTCCTTGATCTGTTCTTCTTGGCCATAGATTTTTTACTTGGAGTATCTCTTTCAGGCTTCCTCAAGCGACCCCGTTGAACACTCTGCCAGGCCCCCTCTAGTTTTGTGCAGTACTGGTTGCTATATCCATGGATATCGGGGAGTTCTCCCTGTTCAGTCTGTTAGTGCTGTTTGAGGGTTGCGGGGATTTGTTCATACCCCTGCCTGATATTTGTATGTTTTTCAGAAAATGTTCCACGTCTCCAGGGTTGCTAAACGTGAAAGATACCATTATACTGGACTCTTAGCTGCGTGGGATATGTGAGCGAGGTGGGAATACCTAATTTGGAAGGTTGCTGTTTCACCGCTGCATATGCTCTTCTCCGCCTTGCAAGCTCCTGAGAGTAATCTTGGTAAAGCTGGATGGAGCATCCCTGCCATGTCAATGTTTTTAGATCTCTTGCCAGGCAGAGGTAGCACTCCTTCACCGGATACCATAGAAATGTGCACAAAATGGGGCGAGGGCACTCCCCTGGTTTAGATTTGAGAGCAAGCGTGCGGTGAGCTCGCTCAATCTCTGGTGGGGCCTCGAGCTCCAACCCTAGTATCGCTGGCAACGCATTGTCCAGAAAGGATATCCTGTCCCTGCCTTCTGGAATGCCCACAATTCTAATGTTCTGTCTCTGGGCTCTATTTTCCATGTCATCCACTTTAAAGAGTTAAGTACTGAATCTGACCATGATGTTCCCTCAGGTACCCGTCATGTTGGGAGATTTGCTCAGCTTGCTGCTTTATGTCCTTTTCAGAGCCCTCCACCCGAAGAGCTAACAGTTGCAGTTCCTCATTTATTTGTGTAGATGACTGC
This sequence comes from Neoceratodus forsteri, assembly GCA_016271365.2. Classification (NCBI taxonomy): domain Eukaryota; kingdom Metazoa; phylum Chordata; order Ceratodontiformes; family Ceratodontidae; genus Neoceratodus; species Neoceratodus forsteri. The sequence continues at coordinate 1,120,992,984 of CM057451.1, read as the reverse complement.
TTTAGATCGGTAGTGTCTTGCAAAACTTTGCTTAACATTGCTGTCATATTTGCAGTGTCTTTGGCATGCTATCAGAGGTGTTGGAGGAGGCCATTGCTCTCACTGTTGTCTCTGGATTGCTGCCTGTTTGCCGTGCGTCAGGGTGGGGACTCTGAAACTCGAGTAGCGCTTAAATCTCAGCCTGTAGTGAGTGTGAGATGTAGCTGGGCCCAGGCTGTTAGCCACGACGTTGACTTGCAATTCTGCCTCTGATTTCAAGAAAAAATGGCTTATTTAAAAGTTCTGGTATTCCGACGTTGAAAGCTTACTTTTCGGAGTGCCGAACTACCGACTGGATGTCGCGGATGGGCTGATAGGGGTTCACAGGGTGTCTCCTGCAAGAATGAGTGTGCCACCATGTTGGCTGCCAGGCTCCGCCCCCCGAGCCTTTAGAGTTTCAATTGGAACTTTTTTATGGCAAACGTAGCTGTTCCCGGAGTTACTGACCAGTAAAGAAAACTAATGCGGCTTGGTTTATACTTGCTTCCTCTTTCAAATTAAGCCAAGAACAGTGAGCTAAAAAAGAAAAATCTACCCCGGCCTTGCCATGTCAATGTTCTAACTTTAGCTAAATGAGGATTCTCTTACCAAACCCATCTCTCTTGTTTCTCTTAGCCATCCTGATGTTATAGCGGTAATGCACATATGCAAATGAGCTAATGAATATTAACACAGAAACAATGAGGCCATTATCCAGTAGGTGGAAGGACTATTTTATCATAGATTAGCGGAATTAAATATTTTTTTCTACATATAAACATGATTTTCCTAACTGTAAAAAGTAGAATAAAACTAGCCCATTTTATAAGCGCAATAAGACACTCCGGGGTGTGCATGGAACATATTTTACTGCACAGCCAGTGGCTAAAGTCACCTGGCCTGTAACCTCATGCCTTATTACACTCCTGGCCATGCAGTAAAATATGTGCAATACACACCCTGTTGTGTCTTATTGCTTACATACATATATATGGTGCTGTATACTTCCGGACCCTCAACCACAGATGTGGACACAAGACTTAAGCAGGACTTCAATAATGTTCAGCACAAATCAGCTTTCACTCAACGCCAAGAAAGCAGTCTCCATTACCTTTGGCACCAGGCAGAGAGACTCGCCGGCTCCCCTCTACCCCCATTTCCACACCCTGGACAGGTCACCTTTGGAGGCCTGCACCTCCTTTAGATATCTCTGGATCTGCCTCGACCAGCACCTCAACATTTCTGTACATATCGATGCCATCCACAACAAGCTCCACCCCAGGCGGGGTGCTCTACACCAGAATCCTGGTTTCATCCTGCTGCCGGCTCGCCATGCAGTTGTACAGAAAATGATCCTCCCTATCTATGGCTATGAGGATATAGTCTACAGTGCCTCTCCCAAGTGCACCCTAGCCAGACAGGACCCACTCTTCCTCTCCTGTTGCTTTGCCCTTGACTGTCCTCCCACCACCCATCATTGCCTTCTCGACCAGACCCTGGGCTTCCCTTCCCTTCAGGACCGAAGACTGTCCCACTGCACTCGGATCAGGGCTAAATTCTGGACCCAGTCCCTACCCACTCGCCTCACTTCAGAATCATCTGCCCCTGCCCTTCCAGTGTACTCACTGTGGAACAATGATGCCAGGCTCCTAACTGTCCCACGGATGTCCACCTCTGCAGACCAGGCAGCCTTCAAATATCTCATGCCTAAACTGTGGAACTCCCTCCCCATGGGTGTTCAGCATGCTTCCCCCACCCAGCACCTCAACTCCCTGCTCAAAGAACATTTCTCCTTCACCTGCATGTGTCTAAATATACCGCCCACCTTGGGCCAGTTCCTTCTATTGTAATTGTATAAGGTGATGACCAAAGTGTTCTGAAGTATACGTGTATCTTAGACTGTCTAATATGCCCTGCACTACTACCTGCTGCTGCACTGTACTTTTTGCACTATACTTCGTATCTTGCTGTACTATGAATGCATTCTGTATTTTCTTTACTGTACTTGTGGACCTTTGTGTTTGATGCTTGTCCTTGTACCTCAGCTCAGTTGTACTCTTCCCTTCCCCCTGCACACATCTGAAATCAAGCTGTAGTCTGCTCAGTATGCCTTCCTGATAAAACTTTTAAATAAATATATATATATTTCTAGGGATGTGGATATGTTCAATCCACACTTGTTGGCAGGTACCTTGCCACTTTAAGAAGGGACGGAAGGTCTTCAAGCTGGCTCCTCCCACTCACCCGGTGGTAAAATCCTCTGCTTTGCCCCATGACGCCAGATCTTCCTTACCGCTTGGAAGCTCAGGTTCCCTTCTTAGCGCTTCTGCGTTTTGTAGGCCCGGATCCTAAATCTTCAGATTTTCCCAAACTTGTACACAAGTTCACTTGAGTTCAGTCTTCGCTCGACTCCCTCGTGGCTGCGATGGATGTTAAATCCGTTCCCAGGTTCTATCAGTGCCCTTGCGGGCAGAAGATTTCTCACCGATCCTCCGCCGCGTGTTTACTGCCTTAGGTCTATCGTGGCCATGCATTACGCTCTGTCTGTCATCGCCGTCCTCTTGGTGCTTGAGGACCGCGCTGCCTGACTCCAACTGGGGCAAGCGGAGAAAGGTTCCCGCCGGTTAAAGCGAAGGAGACCCGTTGGGCGGTGTCCACGGCTGCGGGCTCCGCAGAGCAGCTGGAACAACTTACGACCCTCAAGGAGGAGGAGGCCCAGGCCGCGGCTTCTTCCTCCTCGGTGTCTGCCTTTATCCCGCTCTCCCTGGGCTCCTCCTACATGGCTTCCTTTCAGGAGCTTTGTCAGTCCCTCTCTACCAAGGGAGAGGGTCCTTCTGGGTCTCACATCTCTCGGTCTAAGAAGGACGACCACAAAGGTAAGTCCCAGCGTCAACGTTTATGGAAGCGGGAGAGGTCTTGCTTCCCAGATCGTCGTCTCTCGACTTTGCTCGAGGTTGCGGCCCGGGCCACTGGTTTCTCTGAGTCCCCAACAGACCAGCCGGCCAAGACTTTTCTCAAGCCCACAGACCAGTTGTTGACACAGGAGGCCGACAACTCTGACACTGGTTCCCCCATTGCCCTCCGAGGACTTGCCTCGGCTTCCAGAGCTGTTGTCCCTGGTCAAGGACTCTGAACCGGAGGAGCTACGGATTCCCCTGCTCCCTCCTCAGCCTGCCGTCGGCGCCCCTGACGGTCGAGGTCTCTGTCTCTGTCCTCTTCTGCTTCGGGCAAGTCCCATCGACATCGGCGGCCCAGTCCCAACACTGCGGAAAGCGGCGCCGCCGCTTATCCTCCTCGGCCAAGGAGAGGCTCTGGCTCAAGTTGCAGCGGTGCTATGAGGATCTCATGTGGCAGCAACTTCTTTTAGCCGGCAACTAGCCGACTCCGGCTCCTTCATCAGTGATTACGTGGCTGTCTCCCAAATGGCAGAAGCAGTCTCCTGCCCCCGGTTCCTTGGTCGCGGACCCGGTTTCCGGCTCCGACCGCTCGGCCTAGACCGGCTGCCCTGCCCATTGTGGTGGAACCACCACCTTCACAGCTGATTCAAACAACATGAAGTCTTGCTGTATTCTGACTATTGCAGTTAGGTCCTGCCTTTCAACTGCCCCGGAGAACAAAGAGTTAACTTTCCATGGCCAGCATGGAATGTTCAGTGCGAGCTCGGTTGAAGCCCCTGTCTGCTGTTGTTTAAGCTCCAACCGTCAGATTCTTTACTCCGCCTCACTGAACAGTCACTCCGGAGATTTCTCCTTTGCTTGGTTCAAAAAAAGTTGGTTAAAGTTTTGTTTTTCGCTCGGCTACTACCGAATTTCTGCTACCGAATCTGTTGGTTTAAGTATCAGTCTGTGGTACCCTGAGTACTAGATAGGTTTTACATTTAGTTTCTGTGTGGAACTTGTAAATTTCGGATTGGTTCGGTTTGAACCGACCGATCAGTTTGGTCTAAAAAGGTTTTTGAATTTGTTTAGAGTGTGGTAACCAGTCCGTATCGGTTCTAAAAAAAACGGATTTAATTACGTATTTTTCCATGACCCGTAGGGGAGTCTTGCCTGTCGGATTGCCTAAAAAAGGGTAAATTTTGGATAGGATTGGCCATGTCTGAGAAACCCAAGAAAAAAAACGGGCCCACTGGGTTTCAACACTGCAGTGTGAGTGGGGAAGCCTTTGCTAAGGCTGATCCCCACACCACCTGTGTTTATTGTCTGGGGTTTGACCACCTCGATTCAAACTGCCAAATTTGTAAGAGTTTTCCCAAAGCTACCCTGGATAAGAGAGTAGGTAGACTGAGGGAAAGGGAGGCCAAGGAGTCCGCTGAACCGGATGGCCAGCCCGGTTCGGTTCCGACCGAACCAGAAGGAGTGCCCTCTGACCAGGGTAAAACTTCTTCGGGCAAAAGGAGAGCCGATTCTGAGGAGTCGGTTCCGGTTAAGAGAAAAATAATCCAGTTTGGATCCACAAGTTCTTTCTCTGACCGCTGATGAAATAGCCAAAGCGATAAGGATAGTGCAATCGCTAACTTCAGTTCCAGCCGAACCGACACCATCTGGCAGGGGCTCTGTTCGGTTGGTTCCCCCGGTTCCAGATTATACTTTAGAAGAATTTTATGAACTGGAGGAGGAGGAGGGAGAGAGAGTATGAGGAGGATGATGATGATGATGGTGATTATGAAAGTCTGGATGTGCCTATTGACCCGGACATCTCCCCAGACAGACCTTCAGATGTTTCTCCTCCTAGGCTTTCTGAGTCCACTTCCCACTTTGTTTTACAAGAAAGTGGCTGAAATCCTCCAGCTTCCAATGGAAGAAGCAGTAGAGGATCAGGAGGAGCCTGATTTTGTTGAAATGATGGACATCCCAGAGTCCAGGAGGCTGTCTATTCCCCTCCACAAATCTTTTGGGAAACAGACATTTAAAATTCTAAAGACTCCTAACTCCATACCTCCCGTGGACAGATGAATGGACAAGAGGTATACCCTTTCAGGCTCGGACACGGAGTTCCTTTCTCAGCAATGCAGCCATGTTGGGGTACTGCAGGCTGCTGCCTGTGATAAGGCAAATATTCCCCTGGCATCACACCCCCCAGATAAGGACTCCAGGAGGATTGATGCCATGGCAAAAAAGCAGTACATGGCAGCATCTTTGGGACTCAGGCAGGCTAACTATATGGCCTACACAGCTAGATACCAGAAGTCCAGGTGGGACACTGTGCTGGCTCTGGCTAAACAGGCCCCTGACCAAGGAGCTGGAGCAGGTGGCTGTGGATGGGATTGAGGCATCCAAGGTGCAATTTCATGCTGCTGTGTACTCCAATGATGTTTCATCTAGAGTCATGGCTACATCTGTGGCCCTTCGGAGGATGGCTTGGCTCAGATGTACAAGCCTATCCAGGCTAAGGCCATGGATTTCCCTGTCATTGGTAATTCTCTGTTTGGGGAGCAGACAGAGAACTACATGAAAAAGATGGATGAATACAGGACCACATACAGGAGTGCTCAGGTCAAAGAAAGGCAAGCCACTCCTTAAAGGCAGAATTCCAGGGGCAAGCCCTTTCAAAGGCCTTTCTACCAAGCCCAGGCCTACTCTTCTGCTTATGCTCAGAGGGGGTTCTTCAGAGGGAGAGGCAGATGGGGAAATGAGCAGGCCTGCTTCCACCCCTCAGCCTAAAGCCCCTGCCAAGCAGACACCCTGATGGGTCTGCCCGGGCCAATTCTCCAATACCTGTAGGGGGCAGGCTGGCTTACTCTGTCCAGGACTGGAAGTCTCTGACATCAGACAAGTGGGTCCTGGAAGTAGTAAGCCTGGGACTGGTTCTCAGCTTCAAAAAATTTCCCAAGATGAGAACCAGATCCTTTCCACCTGCAAATCCATCAGAGACCCTTGCCCTAAAGGCAGAGGTTTCTTCCCTCCTGGCTCTCAGAGCCATAGAAAGGGTTCCTACCCTACACAAGGGCAAAGGATTGTACTCCAGGTACTTCCTAACCCCCCAAAAAACAGGAGACTGGCAGCCCCTCCTGGATCTAAGATACCTGAACAAGCACCTTCTAAAACCAAAGTTCAAAATGGTGACTCTGGGAATAATTCTGCCCTCTCTAAGGCCAGGGGACTGGCTAGCCTCCCTGGACCTCAAAGATGCCTACTTTCACATTCCCATCAGGTGCTCCCACAGAAAGTACCTAAGGTTCGAGTTGCCCTCAGGCCACTATCAAGTCAGAGCAATGCCCTTTGGCCTAACATCAGCCCCAAGGGTGTTCACAAAGTGCCTGGCAGTAGTGGTTGCCTTCCTAAGGAGAAAAGATTTCCATCTTCCCATATCTGGATGACTGGCTCATAGTTGGTCAGTTCCCAGACCAAGTCAAGTCACATCTGCAAGTAGCTCAGCAAGTGCTCACTTCCTTAGGATTCCTCCTCAACCTTCCAAAGTCGGTTCTCGAGCCAGTACAGCTCCTCACCTTCATAGGGGCAGAACTGGATACAGTGAGCAAAGAGCCTTCCTTCCCTGGACAGGCAGGACCCTTATGGAACTGGCCTCTTCATTCACCCTACAGGTGTCTCGACCAGCAAGGCATTTCTTCAGCTTCTGGACCACATGGCAGCTTCCACAGCAGTGGTCCAGGGAGCAAGATTCCAGATGAGGGACATTCAGTTCCATTTAAGAGCCTTCTGGTCCCAAAGAAAGGATTCCCTTACCAAACTAGTCCCAGTGACCTGAACCCTGATCCAGGCTTTGCAATGGTGGCAGGATCAGGACAATTTGAGACAAGGAGTTCCTTTTGTCACTCAGTCTCATTTAGTGATACTCACCACAGATGCTTCCCTGCTCGGCTGGGGAGCCCACCTGGGGGATCTTACCACCCAGGGACTGTGGTCACCTCAAGAATCTCTGCTTCACATCAGTCTCTTGGAACTCAGAGCAACGTTTCTGGTACTGCAAGCCTTTTCCAAATCTGTACAGAACAAGGTGATCCAGATCAGAACAGACACCACCACCACCATGTGGTACATCATGCAGGGAGGCACTCGGTCTACGCCCTTGTGCACAGAGGCAATAAAGTTGTGGTCCCTGGCCTATTCCCTGAAAACTTCTCTGATAGCAGTTCACCTCCCAAGGAAGGACAATGTCCTAGCAGATGCTCTCAGCAAGATATCCCAGGGCCATCACGAATGGACCCTAGATCCCGTAGTTTTGAAGGTGATTTTCTCGAGATGGGGCACTCCACAGATAGATCTTTTTGCAGCCCCAGACAGTCACCAACTTACTCTCTTTTGTTGCAGACCCCCAGTCTTGGGCTCAGTCCCCCTGGATGCTCTGATTCTGAATTGAGAAGGGAAATTTCTGTATGCTTTTCCCCCCTTCCCTCTCCTGTTCAAAGTGTTAGTCAAGATCAGGTCTCAACCATGCAAAGTGATTCTGATTGCTCCAGACTGGGCTAGACAGCCCTGGTACCCACTGTTGCTGTCCTTAGCAGTCCACCTTCCCCTGTCTCTTCCCAGGAATTACAACCTGTTGACATCCTCTCAGGGGAGGATTTGGTATCTGAATCTCAAATCTCTCTATCTCAAGACATGGCTCTTGAAGAGTTGTTTTGTAAGTTCTTCAAGGGATTGCTGTACACCAATCTCCCCTTTAGGGACCCTGCTCCTGCTTGGGACCTTAATGTTTGCATTGCTCAGCTTATGCAACCACCCTTTGAGCCTTTGTCCTCTGCAGAGCTAAGTACTTGACTTGGAAAACTGTGTTTTTGATAGCCATTACCGCTGCCAGACATATCAGTGAATTGCAAGCCTTGTCAGTGGAGCCTGATTTCATCTCTTTTCATAGAGATAAAGTGGTCCTAAGAACTAACAGGAAATTTTTGCCTAAGGTGGTTTCAGATTTCCACCTTAATCAGTCTGTGTCTCTCCCTGTTTTCTTCACTGACCATTCCTCTTCTGGAGAGAGGAGGCTGCACAGCTTGGATGTTAAGAGGGCCCTCAGCTACTACACAGAGCGCACCAAGGGTCACATGTTTGAGTCCCTCCAGTTGTTCCTCACATATGGAGAGGTCGGTAAGGGTAAACCTGCTACTAAGAGATCTATTGCCAGGTGGATTCTCTCTTGTATACAATTCTGCTATGAAAAACTGGATAGAACCCCACCCTCAGACCTGAGGGCTCACTCTACTAGAGGTACAGCTGCTTCCCTGGCTGCTGCCAGGGATATTCCTATCTTAGAAATTTGTCAAGCAGCCACCTGGAAAACAGTCCATACATTCACCAAGCATTACCTCTGGATATCCAGGCTAGGAGTGATGCTCTGGTTTGCACAGCAGTACTTCAGAGCCTATTCCCAAAGTAGGTTCTGTCCCTCCTCCATGGAGGTACTGCTTGGTAGTCTGCAATAGTCAGAATACAGCAAGACTTAGTGTTTTTTGAAGAAAAAAATACTCACCTTAGTAATGTTATTTCTTCTAATGGAGTCTTGCTGTATTCTGACCTCCCCCCCATGCCTCCCCTCTCAGAACCTAGTTTTTGGGATGTGGGTGGGCAGGAGCAGTATTGGCACCCTAGGGGTGCCCCCTTCACCCTCCTTTACTTTGGGTGTGTGTTGTGTTTTGTTTTTTGGGTTTCCTGACTTGAGTCTTTGCTTTGAAACCAAAAACCTTTTTAATAAATTTAGTTGCCAGTTGGCTAGTGTGAGTTTTACAGTTTCCACACAGAACTTCTAGTGAGTATTGCTTGTAAAGATCTGACGGTTGGAGTTTAAACAGCAGCAGACAGGGGCTTCAACCGAGCTCACACTGAACGTTCCATGCTGGCCATGGAAAGTTAACTCTTTGTTCTCAGGGGCAGTTGAAAGGCAGGACCTAACTGCAATAGTCAGAATACAGCAAGACTCCATTAGAAAAAACAACATTACTAAGGTGAGTATTTTTTTCTTTTTGGGGCTCCAACCAAGGATTCTCTGTCGGCTCAAGGCCTGCCCGATCAGTTGTCAGTCACCCTCACCCCCAATCGTCCTCAGCGAGTGAAGGGTGGCATAGGCGGTCAGCAGCTCTATTTGGACTCTTCGGAGTCTGAAGACTCCTTGTTGCATTCCCGTCCAGTTGACTTGGAATCCTTGGGGGGGGGTGTCTGTCTGTGGACGATGGCCCCACCTCGTTCTTGGGTATCCTTCGACTCATCTCTGAATCTTCCGGGATGCCACTCAAACCTGTGCAGAAGTGGGCCAGATATCCCCTCACGGAGATTCTGGACAAAGGGGATTCATAGAAACATAGAAGTTGACTGCAGATAAGGACTGCAAGGCCCATGCAGTCTGTACATCTCTTTTTCTGCCTTATAAATGTGCCATCAGCCTTTGGTCTGTCAATGGCCTATCTATTCATACTCCTCTGTATTGCTCCCTTATGTCTATCCGATGCCTGTTTGAAGCCCTGCACTGTATTCATATCCACCACTTTCTGAGGTAGGCCATTCCATGAATCTACCACCCTTTCTATGAAAAAGAACTTCTTCACATTACCTCTTAATTGGCCTCCCTCTAATCTCATGTTGTGTCCTCTTGTCCTGCTATTTTTCTTGTATTGAAACATGTTAGACTCTCAGCTTAAGGTGTTTGAATGTTTCGATCATATCACCTCTCTCTCTCCTTTGCCGTAGGGTATACATATTGAGCTCTGTTAATCTGTCCTCATATGTTTTCTGATGCAGTCCCTGCACCATTTTAGTTGCCCTTCTGTGGACTACCTCAGTTTGGTAAATGTCCTTGTGAAGATGTGGCATCCAGTACTGCACGCAGTACTCCAGATGGGGCCTAACCAGTGTCTTGTAAAGAGGGATTATTACCTCCCTCTTCCGACTTGATACCCCTACTAATACACCCAACATCCCTCTAGCCTTACCTACTGCTTTAGTGGTCTGCTTGGATGATTTCAGGTCATCGGTGATGATGATGCCCAAGTCTCTTTCTTCCCTTGTGACTGCCAGCAACTCCCCTCCCGGCCTATAGGTGGCTTCATGGTTTCTCTTCCCTATGTGCATGATCTGCACTCTTGCATTAAACCCCAGTTGCCACTCTTCCGACCATTTTGCTAGTTTATCCAGATCTCTTCTCATTCTGCCCATACCATCTGGATCATCTACTCTGTTGCAGATCTTGGTGTCATCTGCAAACAGAGAAACCTTTCCCTCCCGTCCATCTGCAATGTCACTGATGAAGATATTGAAGAGGACTGGCCCCAGGACTGAACCCTGAGTTACCCCACTTGTGACTTGCATCTCTTCTAACTGTATACTGTTTACCACCACTCTGTTTTCTGCCCGTCAATCAGTTTGCCACCCAGTTGACCAACTTCTAACCCACCCCAAGCCTACCCAGCTTATTAATCAATCTATGTAGAACAGTATCAAAGGCTTTGCTGAAGTCAAGGTAGGTGACATCAACTGCTCCCCCTTGGTCCACCACTCTGGTTACCCAGTCAAAGAAATCTATGAGATTAGTTTGACAGGACCTTCCTTTTGTAAACCCGTGCTGTCTTGGATCCTGTGCTCCTATGGATTCCAGGTGTTGCACTATCCTTTCCTTAAGGAGTGCCTCCATAGTCTTGCCCACTACTGAAGTAAGACTGACTGGTTTGTAGTTCCCTGCCTCCTCCCTGCTACCACTCTTGTGGAACGGGATCACATGTGCCCTTCTCCAGTCTTCTGGGACCTCTCCTGTGCTCAGAGACTCACTAAACAGTTCTGATAATGGCTCTGCTAGTTCCACCCTTGGCTCCTTTAGTACCCTGGGATGTATGCCATTAGGTCCCATTGCCTTGTCCACCCTGAGCTTATCAAGTTTTTGTAGGACCCTTTCTTTTGTGAAGGGACTAGTGCTCACCTTCCTCCTCCCTGTGTCCATGGTGCTGAGCTGTGGGCCCTGCCCTACCTCCTCTTCAGTAAATACTGAGCAGAAGTATCTATTTAGGACAGATGCTTTTACATGGTCCTCCTCCTCACACACCCCCATATCTCCTTTGATCTTAGCAGTACCCCCTCTGGACTTTCTTCTTTCTCTAATGTATCTATAGAAAGTCTTGTCACCTTCTTTTACTGTTTGTGCTAGTGTTTCCTCGGTTTCGGCCTTTGCCTGCCATACTGCCTTCCCTGCTTCCATTAGGGAAGTTCGGTGTGCCTCCCTGTCTTCATCCTGCTGTGTTCCCTTATTTTCTGAAGGCTAGCCTTTTGTCTCTGACCTTTTCTGCTACTGTATTTGAGAACCAAAGTGGTTTCCTTCTTTTGCACTTCCTTTTCTGTCTAACACAATGGGATGTTGCTTCCAGTATTGCATCCTTAATGCCTGCCCACTTTGCCTGTACCCCCTCACCTGTATTTCTTTTTGCCAGGGCTAGCTTAACTCTGTTGGCCATCTTATCAAAGTCAGCTCCTCTGAAGTCACATATTTTTGCCTTGAAATGGGATGATTTAGTTGTAGTGGCCAAATTGAACCAGACCATGTGATGGTCACTGGCTCCCAGGTAACTTTCTACCTGAAGATCTGTGATCCTTTCCCTGTTGGTCAGTACTAGGTCTAGGATAGCCCTGTCTCTTGTGGGTTGTTGTACCAGTTGTTTGAGGCCCTCCCCCTGCAGGGAATCCACCATGTGTCTAGTTCTGGCAGATGTTCCTGCTGGTATTGACCAATCTGTAGCCGACATGTTGAGTCTCCCATTATCAGAACCTTCCCTTTAGCTGTTATGTTTTGTGTATCTTCTAACAATAATGTGTCTATGTCCTCTCCCTGGTCTGGGGGCCTGTAGACAACCCTAGTTTTTATGACTGTCCCATTTCCTGTTTCCAGGGTGACCCACAGTTGTTCTGGCTCCTTCTGTATATTCTGAATTTCTGTAGCTTTGATATCTTCATTAACATACAGGGCCACTCCACCCCCTTTGCACCTCGGTCTCTTCTGAACAGTACATAGCCAGGTACTGAAGTCTCCCAAGTGTGGTTACTGGTAAACCACATCTCGATAATTGCTGCTATGTCCAGTTTAGCCTCTGTCATTATTGCTTGCAGGTCTGGGATCTTGGTTCCCAGACTGCGGACATTTGTGTTGTCCCCTTCGGAGGCCTTCCCCATGGCCGAGGCCATTGTGGATCCGGCTCTAGAGCTCTGGCAGCACCCGGCCTCTTGTCCTGCGCCTTCGGTTAGGATGTCCCGCAAATATGCAGTCCCTATTGGCTCTCTTTCCGGTTTCTCAGAGCACATAGAAACATAGAAGTTGACGGTAGATACGGACCGCAAGGCCCATCCAGTCTGCCCATTTCTTTTTCTACCTTATAAATGTGCCATCGGCCTTTACTCTGTCAGTGACCTATCTATTCATAGTCATTTGTATTGCTCCCTTATGCCTATCCCATGCCTGTTTGAAGCCCTGCACTGTATTCATAGCCACCACTTCTTGTGGTAAGCCATTCCATGCATCTACCACCCTTTCTGTGAAAAGAATTTCCTCACATTCCCCTTTATCGGCCTCCCTCTAATCTCATGCTGTGTCCTCTTGTCCTGCTATTTTCTTATATTTAAACATGTTAGACTCTTCACCTTGTTTATGCCCTTAAGGTGTTTAAATGTCTCGATCATATCACCTCTCCTCCTTTGCTCAAGGGTATACATATTGAGCTCCGCTAATCTGTCCTCATATGTCTTCTGATGCAGTCCCTGCACCATTTTGGTTGCCCTTCTCTGGACTGCTTCAATTTGGTTAATGTCCTTGTGAAGGTGTGGCCTCCAATACTGCACTCAGTACTCCAGATGGGGCCTAACCAATGTCTTGTACAGAGGGATTATTACCTCCCTCTTACGACTTGTGATACCCCTACTAATACACCCTAACACCCTCCTAGCCTTACCTACTGCTTTAGAGGTCTGCTCGGCTGAGGGGTTGGTGGCTGACAGTGTCTTCCGGCACTCCAGTAACATTAGGTACGTGGACAAGCCCCCACACAAGGAGTCCAAAACGCTGGACTACTCTGTGAGGAAGGTATATGCTGCCGTCTCCTTAGGCCTTCATCAGGCTAGCTCAGCTGTCCTGATGGCACACGTTTCTCATGCCCTGTTGGGCTCCCTGGATGAGGTGCTTACTCATCTCCCAGCCAACCTTCAGATCATGGTCAAGCAGGTTCGGGATCAGGGAAGGGCTGTGGCTAAACAGCAGCTACAGACAGCTCTGGACATCGGAAACTCCTGTGCCCGATCAGTTTCAGCTGCAGTGGCCATGCGCCGCAGGGTTTGGTTGCGGATCTTGACCTTCACGGCAGATACCCAACACAAGCTAACAGATGTTCCCTTTCTTGGGACCGACCTGTTCAGCCCAGGGGTGGAGGGTCACCTCCAGCGTATCTAAGCCTAATGCTGCCTTAGACTCGGTCGCATCTGCTCAGAGGGCCAAAGGTCGCCAACAGCTGCGTAAGCCCTCTTGTCCCTCTGCTTCTGCGGCAAAACCTGCCCAGCAGCAGGGCCAGCAGGCTCATTCTTGGTGCCCCAAAGCCAAGTCCATTGCTTCCTCAGTCAGGAAGCCTGGGGGGGAAGGGTCCGGGTGGTCCCTCGGCCGATTCCTCCTCCTCCAAGTCTGCCCAGTGATGGGTTGTGGGGTGCTGCTCCTAACCCCATCACACCTCCCCTGGGTCCCCCCCGTGGGCGGCCAGCTCAGCCACTTCCTTTCCGCCAGGTCCGCTATCACCACGGACAGCTGGGTGCTGGAGGTGGTCGGCAGGGGCCTGCCTCTGGAATTTGAGCAGGTTCCTCCCTTTCTAGCCTACGCCCCGCGGGGCCTACCGGATCCGTAGCTTCCCTTTTGGCTCTCCGAGACGACATAGTTCTGCTCCTCTTCAAGGCGGTAGTCAGCAAGGTGGCAGATCCTCCTCCTCCTGTCCAGGGTTTGTGTTCAGGTACTTCCTGGTTCCAAAACGGATGGGGGGCTGATGACCCATTCTCGACCTACACGACCTGAACAAGTTCCTAATGCTGCGTACCTTCTGGATGGTCACTCTGGCTCAGATCATACCATCCCTGGAACTGGGCGTGTGGTTCTGCTCCCTGGATTTTCATGACTTGTTCTTTTACATCCCAAACCATCCATCCCATCAGCAGTTCCTCCGCTTTCAAGCAGAAGGGAACCTCTTCGAGTTCCAGGCCATGCCCTTCAGCCTTTCTTCAGCTCCCAGGGTCTTCACCAAATGCATGGCAGTGGTGGCAGCATTCCTGCAGCACCGAGGGGTTTACCCTTACCTGGATGATTGGCTGATAGCAGCCCCCTCCAGGTTGGAGGCGGAGCGTCCAGGGATCTGACCCTCCGTGGTTGCTCTCAACTGGGCCTCCTTATCAACGAGGCCAAGTCGGAACTCGTGCCTTCGCAGGCGATCCAGTTCATCAGGTGGAGCTTGACGCTCTCCGAGCCAGAGCCCGGCTTCCAGCGGATAGGGCGGAGGTCCTTCCTTCTTTGCCCAGTCATTTCTGGTTGGGCAATTGTGCCCTGTCTGGCACTTCCTGCGCCTCCTAGGTCTCATGGCGGCCTACACCAGCGTGGTCCACTGGGCCTGCTGGCATGTGTGCCCGCTGTAGTGGGGGCTGGCCCACCAGTGGTCTCAATGCTCAGGTCCTTTAGACCAGCCAGTCTCCGTGACCCAGGAGATGTGGGACTGCCTGCAGTGGTGGCTCATTCCAGCTCATCTGCAGGTGGGTATCCCATTTGTCCGCCCTGAGCAGACGGTCATCTTGACGACCGCCTCTCTGATGGGTTGGGGTGCCCATCTGGGGGACCACAGGGCCCATGGACTCTGGTCCACTCAGGAGTCTAGATGCCACATCAACCTGCTGGAGCTCCGAGCGTCCAGCTAGCACTGACTGCGTTCACTCCGTTTGTTCAGGGTCGAGTGGTCCAGGTCCAGACAGACAACACCACGACCATGTACTATCTCAACCGACAGGGTGGAACGCACTCCTTGCCTCTGTGCAAGGAGGCTCTTCACATATGGCTTCTTGTGCTCAGTCTGGATGCGGATCTCCTAGCCATCCATGTGGCAGGAGCTTTGAACAGTCTGGCCGATGCCCTCAGCCGGACAAGGTGCTTGTCAAGGCAAGGAGGGACAAGGCACAGGTGATTCTGGTAGCCCCAGACTGGCCTCAAGATCTCCTCAGCCTCAGCTCCAGGCTCCCGAGGCAGCTTCCAGCCCACCTGGACCTGCTGTCCATCAACAAGGGGAAGGTACTCCATCTGGACCTTCAATCCTTGCACCTGACAGCCTGGTTCCTGAGTGGCTAGAGTTCCAGGCCTTGGGTCTTTCCAATGAGGTACTCAGCGTCGTTGAGGCATCCCGTGAGGAGTCGACCAGAAAATGTTATGCCTTTAAATGGAAGAGATGCTCTGTTTGGAGTCAGGGCAAGGGGTTGGACTCCTTGACCTGCCCGTTGGCTAGCATTTATTACTACCTGTGGTCACTTTCTCAGCAAGGGCTTCGGTCGACGACCTTTAAAGTGCACCTAGCAGCCAAGTCTGCTTACCGGGCACAGGCCAGCAAGCAGTCGGTGGTGCAGGACAAGATAGTCTGGCGCTTCTTCAAAGGCACAGATCACATATCCCCTCTGGTGCATGAACCTCCACCTTGGTGGGATCTACTGCTGGTATTGGCCAAGCTCACAGGCAAGCCATTCGAACCGATGCGCAGGTATGATATATCCCACCTGCCATGAAAGACCGCCTTCTTGGTGGCTATCACGTCAGCCAGAAGGATCGGGGAGCTCCCGGCACTTTCCATCGAATCTCCTTACCTGGTCTTCCACAGGGCCAAGGTTGTCCTACGACCCCACCCAAAATTTCTTCCGAAGGTGGTGTCAGAGTTCCACCTGACTCAGGTGCTTACTCTACCGATGTTCTATCCGAATCACACCTCGGAGACTGAGTACAGGCTCCACACTTGGACCTGAGAAGAGTGCTCACATACTATAAAGGGCGTACGGCGGAAGTTCAGGGAGAGGTTAGCCAGTTGTTTGTCACCTACGCTGAAGCCGTACCTGGCAGACCTGCAGTCAAGTGGACGACTGGCAGTGGATCACTTCCTGCATTGATCTCTGCTATAGGTTGTGGGCAAGGAGCCTCCCAGAGGGTTAAGAGCTCATTCTACCCGCCATACTGCTGCGTTGGTGGCTGCTTCTAGGGATGTCCCTATTCAGGAAATCTGCAGGACTGCTGCCTGGAAGTCAGCACACACCTTCATTTCCCATTACCACATCGACCTCGAGTCACGCTGGGATGCTGGTTTTGGGGCCTCAGTTCTCCAGTCCCTCTTTCCTAAGTAGGAAGTGTGCGCCTTGCCTCCCTTCTCCTGGAGAACTGCTAGGAGTCTGCCAACAAGTGTGGATTGAACAGCTTATCCATGTCCCTAGAAATACAGGTTACATAGAAACATAGACTTTGATGGCAGATAAGGACCACTTGGCCCACCCAGTCTGCCGGTTTCCCTACCTATTGGATAAGCTGCAGATTCTAGTTAACCAACAGCCTACTTCTCGCCACCCCCCACTACAATTGCCTTATATCTATCCCATGCATGTTTGAATTCCCCCACTGTTTTAGACCCCACAACCTCCCCAGGAAGGCAGTTCCATGTGTCCACCACTCTCTCCGTGAAAAAGAATTTCCTCATATTACACCCGAGTCCCCCTCCATCTTTAAATTGTGCCCCCTTGTTCTTGCACATCTTTTTCTGAAAGCTGCTATCCTCCTGGACTTTGTTGATTCCCTTGAGGTACTTGAAAGTTTCTATTATGTCCCCCCCGTCCCTCCTTTCATCAAGGGTATACATATTAAGCTCTCTCTGTCTCTCTACATATGGTTTCTGATGCAGACCCTACACCATTTTAGTTGCCCTCCTCTGGACTGCTTCCATTCTGTCTATGTCCTTGCGTAGATGCGGTCTCCAAAACTGCACGCAGTACTCCAGATGGGGCCTCACCAACTGTCTGTACAGAGGGATAACCACTTCCCTTTTTCTACTTGTGATGTCCCTCCATATGCATCTCAGTATCCCCCCAGCTCTCCTTACTGACTTTTCACTTTGCTTACCCACCTTTAGGTCATCTAATATGATTACCCCCAGGTCCCTTTCCATTATTGTTGTTAGTACCTACCCTGCAACAGGAGTGGCATATGTTGTTCATCCACATGGACCCACCTGACCTCCCCGGCTGCGGACACACACCACCTGGCTTCCAGTGGGCTAGATCTGGCATCATGGGGCACAGCTGAGGATTTTACCACCCGGGTGGGAGGAGCCAGCTTGAAGACCTTGCGGCCTATCTTAAAGCGCCAAGGTACCTCCCAACAAGTGTGGATGAACAACATATACCACTCCTGTTACAGGTGAGTAATCTGTATTTTTCACCCCAGGAATACTCCAGTATTCCTAACTCTTATGCAGTATGCCTGTAAGCCAGATCTGCCCGGAGATGGAACATTCTGCTAATGATAGAATCATTGGCTCGTGCCACTTTTTCAAATGCTGCCACCTATCAACTGCCTACATTCTAACCCTCAGATTTCTCTCTCTGCCTGTCAAGACTAGACACTCAGAGATCCTCTCCATCATCTCGCTGTGAAACTTATAAAAAATATATATGTACTATTTTATTTTCATCTTTTGCCCTTATCCTTTGTTTGTTAGTTAACCGTTAGCTTTACTTTAGTTAAATTGTTTGATCTTCCCTTGTCAATCTTCACCATTCATTACTTCCTGGGTGTAAGCCGGAGGCGCGCACCCGTCACGGGAGCTTTTTTTTTTTTAAAGTTGGCCACGCTCTCGCGCGACGTCATCGTCGCATGCGCATGAGGCGGCGTTATAGCGACCGACTCCTCCTTCAACTCAGTTCTGTTTCTCCCCACCGTCGAGGCAGCACCTGTTCATGGCGCTAACCGAGAAAAGTGCGTATCCGACTCCTTTTTCCTACACTCGGCCTTCACGGTAAGACTGTTCCCTTTTCTTTCCTTTATGCGGCGGTGTATTTCGACTGTGTTTAATTTTGTTTATTTGGCGTTATGTCCGGTCTTCTGAGCGAACGTTTTCTAAGACGGGCGTGCCCCTAAGTGGTGCTCCTGTGGCGGCATTTCTCCGTCTCGGACGGCAGCGCTCTGCCTCTGCCTGGGACCTAACCATAATATGGATTCAGTGCGACGCTTGTTTCTCGATGGGACCGTCACACCTCGAAGTCCCACAGACAAGCAAGCTCGGCAAGGCCCGCCACTTCGGGACGGCGTCGCCACGGGAATCTCGGGCGAGATCCTAGGCCTTTCCCCGGGTCCCTCCCGGCCTATACGGTCCGAGGAGGAGGGTCTCCTCTTCCCCTTCTTGTCGTGGGGAGGCCCTTCATGTGTTGGGAGCGTCGAGCTCCTCCGGGCCGCAGCGCTGACACCGCCTCGCAGTCACCTCTCGAGGTGCAGGCCTCTGCGGTCGAGGCTCCTTGGTTGGGCCCGCTCGTGGACTGACGCTGCCGTGGCGCTGCTGATCCCGGGCGCTTCGTGTGCCGTGATTAGCGGCGCTGGCGGTGCTGCTTTTTGCCTCGGGCGCCGCGGTGTTGGTGAGTTTGGCGGGCGCTGCTGACGGTGCCGCTGCCTCGACCCCCGCGGCTCTCGGCGTGCCGGGTCTGCCGGAGCCGCTGGTGGGGTTGGGTCAGCGCGTGGGGGTTGGAGCGGCGCCGGGACTTGGTACCGGGCTCAGGGCCCCTGCGGGTCTGGGGTGCAGCATCGAGGTTCTGCTGGTCTCGCCCTCCTCGGAGGACGATGACATAGATGGGACTCATCCTGGCATCCCCATTCTTCGGAATCTGGGTCCTCGGTATTAGGGGTACCAAGGCGGTGCAGCGGGCCCTCCCTCTGTCCCTTGCCGTTGCTCCTGAGGGTTCCTCGGCTGGGGTGGCCGAGAGTCCCGGGGGCAGACATGGGGGGTGACTGAGGGGAGGCTCCCTCTGGAGGTCCGGTGACAGCTACCCCCGGGTGCTGTTACCTCCTCTGGGGTTAGGGAACGCTATGCAGAGGAGGAGGGCCCTCGGAATCCGAGGGTTGAGGGCAGGCGTCCTGCTGCTCGGTCTTCTTTAGCCACCTCAGGGGGTGGCCAGGAGCCGTAGCGCAGAGCCCGCCCTCCCCAGGGTTCTGGGTGTCCTCTGGCGGCGTTAGTGGACTGCCCTTCTGGATCCATGCAGTCCCTGCATCGCCACGAGGAGTTTCTCCCCAGGGCTCTTCCAGGTTCCGCTTCCCGAGTTCCGTTCCTGCGGCCTGGTTTGATATCTGGGATCCTCCTACTAGAGCTCCCTTCCCCGATCCAGAGCCCTCGCGAGAGCAGTTGCCTCGGAGTGTGCCCCTCCATCTCTCTGCCTCATACCTCCGGCCCCAGGCCATGTCGGGTCCTACGGTCCGTTATCCTGGGAGCAGTTCAGAAGTTTCTGCGCGCTTCCCTCATATGTTAGTTACATGCATGAGCGGTCTTTCGACTCTCCCACCGCTGCAGGAATCCTCTGGACATTCCAGTTCCCGTCATCCTCTCGCTCCTCCTCTGAGGGAGGAACCCTGCTCATCTGTCCTCCGATGCTGATTTCACAGAATATCAGCGTTTCCTCGGATGGTGAGGATCTTCGATTTCCTACGTTCGGAGAGACAATACCCGAGCGGGTGATGCGTGAATTTCTTGGTGAATTCAGTGCCCAGCATCTGTGGTACCTTCCTGGCTATCCCCTTCCAGGAGGCGTCTATCCGGTCCTGGCAGTTCCTGCGTTTTCCCAGCCCGGGCGGACTGCCAGCGTGGTATTGTGCCCTCTGAGTCTCTAGGTTCCTTCCAACCCGTCCTCAGGTTTGGTATACCTGGATACTCCTTCTGGAGCCGCTGTCTGGTGCACGACCGCCCACCGGATTCGGACTCTCCAGTTCGACCGCTGGGGGCTAAGAGTGTTCTCTTCTTGCGGAGTGCATGTATTGCATCATCAGGCTCACCACGCTGCCTACAACCGGCATCTGTGGTGATGATGTCCCAGCTGCTGGCATCTATGCCTGACACGGAGCAAACCAGATAAGCCGTTGCCCTCTCCGCGGTAGGCCTGGAGCTGGCAAGACACCAAGCAAGGGCATCTTATGACGCCAATGAGGTGGCTTCCAGGCTTTCGGGGACAGCGATCTGCATCAGGCGGACGGCATGGCTTCGTCTCTCCAGGTTGTCACCCCTGGCCCGGCGTAGGGTGATGCGCTCTGCCTTCCGGGGGACCCGTCTTTTCTCATCCAGAGCTAGGAGACTTTTACAGGGGCTCCCTCCGTCTCCTCGTCCTCGGGAGGCACCTCCGAGCTCTTCTCCCACTTAGGCTTTCTGAATAAGCCAGGGTCTTCTCCTTCTGTTTCTCACCAGCAGAAGGCTGGGGTCTTGTTCCCTCAGGTATGGCCTCTTCCCTCCTGGGAAGAGGAGCTAGCCTCACCCAGGAAGTAATGAATGGTGAAGATTGACAAGGGAAGATAGGAAAATTACGTACCTACCGTAATTCTTGATCTTCTCTTGTATCTTCACCATTCATTACTTACGCCCGCCCACCATCCCCTCAGTGGCCTCTTCCTGTGGCTTCTCCACCTCCCGTCTCCTTCCTCTCTCTGCATTATATAAAATATAGGGAAAATTGCTTCATTTTCCAAAAAAAAAAAACAAAAGTAAAAAAAAAAATCTTCTTGGGGGGTTTAAAATCCAGAAAAATTATTTACTCTAAGATTCATGGGCCATCTCGTGGATTGCATTGGCTATCAGACTGCACAACTATCTCTTGCTATTCTTATGGCAAAGATACCTCTGGGTTGTTTGGCCTGGCTCAGGCTATTCAGTTTTGATCCTGCAATCCCGTGTTCAGATAGTGCCCTGAAATCTAATCCCCCTCTATTCTTGCCTTGCAGAGCAGAGGAGCAGAGCACCTGTTCCTTTCTCTTCTAAAAAAAAAAAAAATGCTGAGGGAACTCTCGACTGCTATAGGCATCTTGGTATCTGGGTCATGCATCTAGTTAAAAAAAAAAAAAATTTTTTCTATCTGTAAAAAAAAAAAAAAAAGGAATAGGAAATCAAACAAGAAGGCAAATGAGAAGGTAGGCTATCCTTCTCGCTGTTTTGCTAAGTGGTTTCTCCTTTAAGTGTCCTCCTGGACAATTTTACAGTAGAGCTCTGCTGACCATATCCAATCTTAGCCAGCCTAAGCCTTGGCCGGCCTTAGCCAGTCAGTCTGAGTCCCGTTTTATCTTGGAACGCCTGAAAGGCTTACATTTTCCATTTCTAAACCCCTGAGCAGCTCTCATGCTGCTGGGGTTTTATTCTTCCTCCTCGGCTGTCCTCCAGTTAAAGGCCTTCCTGCCAGGGAGCCGAGGTGGGTGTCAAGAACAATGGCATGTTGAAGATGAGGACTATGCCCTCCTGAGTCTGTCTAGCGGGTTCAGTGAACCTCTCTTCAGCTCTATCTCCGGGATTCTTGCTTCCCTTTAGTCGAGCCTTCAGCTACAAGCTAACTATGCTTCATGGGCATTCTGGTCCCTTCAACATCCCATCTCTCTCTTCTCTTTCTTCTTCTTCTTCTATTTTCTCATTTCCTTACTCATCTCTCCTCCTAGAGTCGCCCAGGTAAGGAGGCCCTGCACTTCCTAGGCTAGGGATGTTCTTATCTCCTCTGTCCTTCCTCCATCGGCTTATTCCTTTTTCAGTTCATTCTTCCTTGCTTTGCTATCCCTCGGCTATCTTGCCTCGCTATCTATATTTTCTGCTTTCATTTTGCCTCTCCGGCTCACAGAACTGAGTTGGAGGAGGAGTCGGTCGCTACTAACGGCCGCCCCTCGCGCATGACGCATGACGTCGCTCTCGAGGGCGGGGCCGTTAGGCAACTTTAAAAAAAAAAAAAAAAAGCTCCCGTGACGGTTGCGCGCCTCCGGCTTACACCCAGGAAGTAATGAATGGTGAAGATACAAGAGAAGATCAAGAATTACGGTAGGTACGTAATTTTCCTTTTTTCCTCTTTCTTCCAGTTCGGGAAACTGATGGAGAACCAGAAATTTTTTAGCCTTTAGCAGAGTTTTCTGACACTCATTTAGTTGCAAGTATTTTGTCTTATTAAAACTGTAACTGCTGATATCGGTTACTGAACTGCTAATCCTGGTTCCCCTTTTTTTTTTTGCTTCTCTGTTCCGATCAGTTCCTGAACCGACTGCAACTGATAGTTTTATTTTAAAATTTAATTGCGGTTGCAGTTTTTCTGCTATATTGATCAAAATGTCAGAAAAGCCTAAGAAAAAGACTGGTGAACCCAGTTTCAAAAACTGTGCAAAGTGTGCAGAAGTTTTTTTCCAAGGCAAATAAACACGCTTCTTGTGTTGCCTGTCTTGGCTATGATCATTTGAAAACTGACTATGAAATTTGCAAGACCTTTCCTGAAAAAATGCTTGAAAAACGTTTGGAAAGGCTTAAAAAAAGATTGCCTCCACCTAAGAGGTCCCTCAGGCTCCGACCAGCTGACACCTTCAATGGCTGTGGGTGAAACCACAACTTCTACCCCGATATGGTTGCAAAGGCTATTACAAAAAGGCCTGCTGAACCGGCTAGCTCTCTGGTTCCTTTGAAAAAGGCAAAAAAGACTAAGCAAACAGACCCCCCCCCAACTGATCGGTGTCTGGGGACTTCTAGTGTGGCAGTAAATATGCCTTCTCCACTGGAGATTGCTCAGGCTTTCAAGGTCTTGTAGGGGATGCTACCTGTTGGACAGCAGTCAACAGTTCAGACCCCGGCTGAATCAACCCAATCCTCCCCTCTTGATGCCAGGGAAGATTATGGGGACTATGAAGAAGAGGAGGATGAGAGGGAGCCTACAGAGCCTGAAGTCTCTCCTGAACAAGAGTTTGGCTCACCTCCCAGGGCATCGGAGGATTATTTATCCCATTTTATTTTTGCCCACAAAATGGTGGATGCTCTGGACATCTCTACCACTGAGGTGATAGAAGAGGTGGAAGCAGAATACCTGGAAATGATGGGGTTACATCCACCAAAAAGTTGCTGCTTTCCATTAATAAGTTCTTTAAAAAAGATGTGATAAAACTCCTCCAGACACCTGGGTCTGTCCCTCTTTGAATAAAGGGTTGGACAAGAAGTACCAGCTAGATAGGGAAGGGGCTGAATTTTTTTTCTCCCACCCTGACTGCCAGAGGGTGGTACAAGCTGCAGCCTGTGACAAAGCAGAAGTTTCTCTGGCATCCCATCCACAGATAGAATGGCCAAAAAGGGCTATTTATCAGCTTATTTGGCTATAAGACAGGCTAATTTCCAAGCTAATGCAGCCCAGTATCAAAAATCCCTCTTGCAGTCTGTCATGGCTATGGCAGATAAGGCTCCCTCCAGTCTTTCAGCTGACTTGGCTGAGACTGCCAGATTTGGCTTAGAAGCTGCCAAAGATCAATTTCAGATGGCAGCAGACACCAACGACACTGCTGCTAGGTGGATGGCTAATACAGTTGTCCAGATAAGGTTTGCCTGGTTAAGAGCCACAAACCTTACTTGGGATATGCAGAACAAGGCTCTAGATTTTCCAGTTGAGGATAATTCTCTCTTTGGAACACACAGAGAGGCCTATATGAAAAAACTGGACAAGTACAAGGCCACTTACAGGAGCAACTCAGCCAAGGAAAAGGCTTCCCTGTCCAGTAGATCTTATGAAAAGAGAGTATGGGTGTGTGAAACAAAAACTTCTGCCAACAGAATTTCCGCAAAAGGCAGATTTTCGCTTTCACGAAAGTGTTCAAATCAAATAAGCATTTTTCACAGAAATTCTGACTTAGAACAGTGGAAAAAATTTATACATTGCGGATTATTGCATTAAACTGCGGAGAAAAGTCTGCAGAACTAATCACTGAACTGCAGAATAATTACACGTACTGAGGAATAATTCATTAAACTGCGGAAAAAAATTCCTCAGAACTGTTATTCCGCAGTTCATGTGTATTATTCCACAGTTCAGCCAAACAATTCCGTGAAACAGGGTGAAAATCCGCCAAACACATTCGGAAGATTCCAATCTTGCCAATGGCGGAAGTTCAGAAAATTCTGTGAAATTTCCGCAAAAGAATCTGCAACTTTCGCCTGCCTCTAAAGGGGAGGCAGGGGCTGACAATTTCATTCCAGGTCTTTTTGCCAGGCCATGGCATACCCCAAGTGCAACAGTACCCTCAGCAAGGGTACTTCAGGGCAGAAGGGGTTCCAGGTGTGGTTCCCATTCTCGGCCTCAGGCAAAACAAGACCCCTGACATGCTTTCCCAGGCCGCCTCCCCATTTCCAGTAGGGGGCAGATTGACTCACTATTTCCAGACTTGGAAACAGATGACCAAAGACAAGTGGGTCCTGCAAGTAGTGAGTCAGGGTTTGTCCCCAAGCCTCAAATCCCTTCCCTCTCTAAGAACCAGAGTGTTCAAGCTAGCTTCCGATGCAGAAAGGAAGCTGTTGGAAAAAGAGGTTCAGAATCTGTTGTTGGCAAGAGCAGTGGAACAGGGAGGCAGTATAGTGCAGTGGTTTAAGGCTCTGAGCTGCAAATCTGGAGACCTGGGTTTGAATCCCACAGCCCCCACTTGCATACTATGTGACCCTGAGCAAGTCACTTAACTTCCCTGTGCTACTCCTGGTTAAACAATTGGAGAAAAAAAAAGTGCCTCCACAACAAAGGGGAAAGGGTCTTCACTCAAGATACTTTCTCACAACAAAGAAAAATGGGGAATGGCGGCCTATCCTGGACCTAATGGTGTTAAACAGGCACTTAATAAAGCCAAGGTTCAAAATGGTAACCTTGTCACAGATTCTGTCAGCTCTCCAAAAAGGAGATTGGCTGGCATCACTGGACCTAAAAGATGCTTATTTCCACATCCCCATAAGAGAATCTCACAGAAAGCATCTCGGGTTCAGATTCCCTTCAGGTCATTACCAGTTTTCAGCCCTGCTATTCGGCCTCAGTTCAGCTCCAAGAGTGATCACAAAGTGCCTGGCAGTGGTTGTGGCACACCTGTGAAGGCAAAGTGTCAGTGTTCCCCTACCTGAATGGATGGTGGTGGGAAAATCACCTCAACAGGTAGAGGAACATCTGCAGCTCACCCAAGGACTTTTGGAGTCTCTGGGTTTCCAGGTGAATCTCAGGCAGTCGTCGTCCTTGCACAAGTGCTGCAGTTCATAGGAACTGAACTAAATACCCAGGAGGGCAGGGCTTACCTACCTCTGGACAGGGTAAAATGTATTCTGCAGATGCCAGGCTCCTTCAGCCTGAAAAAACAAAAACTGCAAGACTGTTTCTACAGTTACTGGGCCACATGGCAGCTGCCACTGGCAAAGTCCTGGGTTCCAGAAGAGAGCCATCCAATTCCACCTAAGGGCTCATTGGTGTCAAAGAAAGGATTCTCTCCTAAAGCTAGTACCAGTAACGAAAACGTTACTTCTGGCCCTTCAGTGGTGAAAAGAGGAAGCCAGCCTCAGAGAAGGGATTCGTTCTCTTTTAAAAAGAGCCTTCATCAGTGATCCTCATAACAAATGCATCTCTACTAGGGTGGGGTGCCCACCTAGGGGATCACACTACTCCTGGCACTTGGTCCAGTGCAGAGTCGCTCCAGCACGTAAGCCTGCTAGAGCTCAGGGCTGTGTTTCTGGCACTCCAAGCCTTCACACCACTAGTTCAGGGAAAGGTGGTACAGGTCAAAATAGACAATACCACCACTATGCATTACATAAGCAGGGAGGAACAAGGTTGGATCCTCTCTGCACAGAAGCTATGTGAATTTGGACTCTGGCTTACTCCCAAGGAGTTTCTCTTCAGGCCATTCATCTGCCAGGCAAGGACAGTACCCTAGCAGATGCCCTGAGTCTGATCAACCAGGCCCAACATGAATGGACCTTGAACAGACAGGTGGGGGAAGTGATTTTCAAGAGGTGGGGTACCACAGAGATAGATGTCTTTGCATCCCATGAGAGTCACCACCTGCCACAGTATTGTTGCCAACCCCCAACTTGGGGAACAATGCCCTCGTATGCTTTGATTTTGGACTGGTCAGGGAAGTACCTGTATGCGTCCCCCTCCCCAATTCCCTCTGGTGTACAGAGTGCTACTCAAGCTCAGGTCCCAGCCAGCTTCAATGATCTTGATGGCTCCAGACTGGGCCAGGCAGCCATGGTACTCTGATGCTTTCCATGTCTGTAGCCGAACCAATACACCTTCCTCAGAGGCACAACCTGCTAATCTCCAGTTGGGAGACTCCTGTACCCGAACCTCAAGTCACTCAGACTCGAAGCATGGCTCTTGAGGACCTAGAGTATGTGGGCCTGCATCTGTCTGTGTTCTGGATATTTTAAGGGGATACAGGAAATCATCCACCAAGAAAACCTATGCCTCTAAATGGAAAAGGTTTTCCATCTGGTGCTCCACCAGGGATATGGTGCCAGCTCAGGCAGGGGTTTTATCTGTGCTGGACTACCTTACTTATTTACATTCACTGGGCCTGCAGCCCACTATTTTAAAGGTTCACTTAGCTTCCGGGTCTGCTTACACTTTACCTAGGAAGAATGCATCTATGGCATCAGACCCTGTCTTCAAAAGGTTCTTTAAGGGTCTAGCTCACTTGCACCCCCTCACAGGGAACTGGTGCCAGCCTGGGATCTAAATGTGTATATTGCCAAGCTCATGGGTCCCCCTTTTGAGCCCATGACTTCAGCTCCTTTGAAATATGCTGCGTGGAAAGCGGTTTTCTTAGTGGCAATCACTTCTGCTAGAAGGATCAGTGCGCTCCAGGCTCTCTGCATTGAACAGGACTACATTTCATTCCATAGTGACAAAGTGGTCCTGCGAACTAACAGAAAATTTCTTCCAAAGGTGGTTTCGGACTTTCATTTGAACCAGTCCATCACCTTAACTGTCTTCTTTTTTGAGCATTCAAGCTCTGGGGAGTGTAGACTGCACAGTCGTGATGTCAAAAGAGTGCTCAGCTACTACATTAGTCACCAAGACCCATAGACAGGACAGGAAACGACTGTTCTGACTTATGGGGATGTGGGAAAAAAAATCCAGCATCTAAGAGGTCCATTTCTCGCTGGATAGTCCAGTGTATTCACTTTAGCTATTCAAAAGCTGGGAAGGAGGCCCCAGCAAGGCTGAGAGCCCATTCCACAAGGGGTACAGCTGCTTCTATAGCAGCTTCCAGGGATGTTCCTCTGGTGGACATCTGCAAAGCAGCTACCTGGAGAACAGTGCAAACCTTTACTAAGCATTACAGCCTGGACACACAGGCTAAGGGTGATGCCAGGTTTGGCACAGCTGCCCTGCAGAGTCTATTTCCAAATTAGGTTCTGTGCCCACCTCCAAAGGTACTGCTTCTTAGTCTGCATAAGAGCTAGGAATATTGGAGTATTCCTGGGGTGAGAAGAAAAAACTACTTACCATAGTAATCTTGTGTCTTCCAGGGGATACTCCGGTATTCATAACTCTCCCACCCTGCCTCCCTGCTAGAACCAATGGCATCTGCACTACATGCGTATTAAACAGGGGTATGTGTGCCACACTCTGGCTTTTATATTTGGAGCTGTATATTCATTGGTTTTAACCTCTTCAGGTGATTGACATTGGGGGGTGTTTTGGTAGATTTTTTCCCTCCTGTTGGAGGTTTTTTAGGTGTTTATAGTGCTAATTATTAAATTCCTCTTGGGCCCGGTCTTGTCAGGCGTCCATGAAATCTGAGGGTTAGAATGTAGGCAGTTGATAGGTGGCAGCATTTGAAAAAGTGGCACAAGCCAATGATTCCATCATTTGAATAACTTTCCATCTCTGGGCAGATCTAGCTTAAAGGCATACTGCATTAGAGTTACAAATATTGGAGTATCCCCTGGAACAAAGATTACAATGGTAAGAATTTTTTTCATATATATCTACCTATGTCTGTCTATCGATATCTATCTTTATCAATATATATATTTTTTTAATTTGGTTTTCATTTGTAATCCTAAACTTGTCTTCTTGCATTTGGAATATTAAATTAGCATTTTTTTAATTATTTGAATTTTCTAGAGTCAGACTAATCCCTCAAAAGGAACAGTCTAGGTACAAAAGAATTATGGAGAACACTAACTGAAGAGCTAGTGTGCTACCTAAAACAAATATTAGTGGTGGAATAAGGTGGAAGTAGGACGGCACAGGGCATCCAAGATGGTCAGTGGACTAGAGGACAAGCTGCATGATTTGAACATCTACACCTTAGGGAAAAGAGTGACATGATTGAGACCTGCGAGTACCTACACAGGATAAATCGGGCAGACATCAAAGAACTTTTCTCCTTGAGCTTAAATGTGGGGATGAGAGGGAACTCACTTAAACTCGCAGGGGGAGATTCAAAAGGGATGCCCATAAGCACTTTTTCAGAGTTGTGGGCAAGTGGAACAAGCTACCGGAGGTGGCGGTACAGGCCAAATCAGTGCGCAGCTTCAAGAAAGGATGGGATGGGCATATGGGATTAGTTTAAAAAAAATAAATAAAGGGGGAGAGGCAAACGTTTTGTGAGCTTCTCTGTTGATTCAAGATAACCTTACTAGTTTAGTACAACCTGGGCAGATGGCGACAGTTGCCCTTGTCTTTATGGGAACGTATCAATATTATTAAAATTCGTATACTAGCTTGATTGCTTTACTCCCTTCAGTTGTGCACTATCTTATTGGCTTTTCAAACCCTAGGGATTCTTCAATATGATTAACTCTAGCAGTCAGCCTCCTGAGTTGCACTGCCCTGGAGAAATTTGGAATGGTATGCAAATGATGGAACATCTATTGGCTTGTGCCACCATTCAGATTGCTGCCTTTACCAACTGCTGCGTTCTATAATGCTCAGATTTATTTCTCCACCTGCCTTGTTGGATGCCTTGGAGACTGCAGCTCAGTGAGACCTTCAAAAGCATTTATTGACTGTTCTAAATATACAGTAAATGTTTTATTATTTTCATATTTCTGCTGCTTGTACTTTAGATTGTTTACCACTAATTTTAGATAGTTTTTAGTAAGTTTTACCTCAGTGTTGCGGTTACTTATCGGTTCCTTGAAACCGTCGAGGAACCAATGGTAACTGTTGATATTTTAGTTTTATTTTACTAAGTTTATTAAGTTTTCTGTGTTAGAACTTGGGTTTGGTTCCTATTGGTGTTATAGCAGTTTTCTTCTGTTTTATTCACATTTTAGTGGTTCTTCCTCCATTCAGGAACTGACCGCTTTTAGTCATCGCTCACCTTACCATTTCATTTGGGAACTGGACTTGAGTCCTAATTTATATACTGTATATTTTTGTGTAAACCTTGTAATTGTGGGCATGTTTGATAAACCTAAAAAGACCGGGCCTACCGGATTTAAAAACTGTGCCTGGTGTGGGGAAGTATTTGCAAGGGCCAATAAACACGACCTGTGTTTAATTTGTTTGGGAGCTGAACACTTCTAAGCCAGCTGTGATATTTGCAAAACGTTCCCGGAAAAAAACAATAGAAAAAGCTTAAAAGTGTTTTCAGGATAAAATGGCTTCTCCAGCTCCACCGGTTGAACCTACGGGCCAAGGATGTTAATAATTCTGTCCATGAAAAAGGCAAAACATTCTGGGGAAATAGAGCTGCAGAACCGGTGGAAGATCCGGTACCAGCAAAAAAGAAACTGGACAAAAAGAAAAACATAGACCCTAAGGCTGGAAAGCCACTAAAGGTTCCAGTGACAGAGTCCTCTATGCCCACAGCTGAAGCTGTAGCACAGGCTTTGATAGTTTTACAAACCCTTCAAATGGCTATACAACCTCGACCAACTCTGGCAGAACTGTTGGTTCTGTCAGCAGTTCTGGATACCTCTTCAGTTCAAGGAACATTTCCAGAGCTCCTTGATCCTTCATATGAGGAGGAAGATACTGTTGAACTGGAGGTTTCTCCAGAACAGGATTTTGGTACCCTACCAAGGGTCCCCGAGAACTATTCCTCATATTTTACTTTTGTGTGGCAAATGGTCTAGGCCTTGGACCTCCCCTCACAGGAATCTTTGTAGGATGAGGAGAGGAGGCCCTGTTCATGGAAATGATGGGGTTACATCCCACAAAGATGTTGTTGCTTCCCATCTACAAATTCTTAAAGAAACATGGCCTTAAGATCCTGGAGACCCCTAACACTGTTTCTCCAGTGGATAAAAAGGCTGACAGAAAATATCAGCTTGATCCACTGGGTGCTGAATTTCTGCTGTCACACCCTGACCCAGTAAGGGTGGTGCAGACAGCTGCCTGTGATGGGGCAAAGATACCTTTAGCTAGCCACCTGCCCAGAAAAGATTCTAGAAAAGTGGATAGCATAGCCAAGAAAGAATACTTGGCTGCATCACTGGGTATCACAGGCAGAAGGGGATAGGGAGAAGTACCAGGAGAAGCAAAGGGAGGCAGGGAGTTCAGTAAGGGAAGCCAAAGCTCAGACAGAAGAACACATTGCAAAATCAGTGGGTAGAGGTGACAAAACCTTTTACAGGTACATAAGTGAAAAAAGAAAGGCAAAGGGAGGGATAGTGAGACTGAAGGCGGAGGATGGGGGCTGTGTGGAGGATGACAACAGTAAAGCTGACATATTGAACAGGTATTTCTGCTCAGTCTTTACTGTGGAAGAGGAGGGTAATGGGTCTGAACGGAGTACAAGGGGTGAGAATGGTGCAGAAATGGACACAAGTCCCTTTACACGTGAAAGGGTCCTGAAGGAACTGGAAGTAATAAGAGCTGATAAAGCAATGGGGCCAGATGGGTGCACCCCAGGGTCCTTAAGAACTAGAGAAGTGGTGGCTGAACCTCTGGCTATCCTGTTTAGCCGATCACTGGAAATGGAGGTACCCAAAGACTGGAGGATAGCAGATGTAGTCCCCTTATACAAAAGTGGGAACAAAGAGGAAGCGGGAACTACAGACCAGTCAGCCTCACCTCGGTAGTGGGAAGATCATGGAAGCACTTCTGAAGGAGAGATTGGTGGAACATCTGGCTGTCAATGGACTACAGGACCCAAGGCAGCATGGTTTCCAGGGGAGGTCATGTTAGACCAACCTCATTGAATTTTTGACTGGGTGACTAGGGAGGTGGATCAGGGAGGGCAGTGGACATGGCCTATCTGGACTTCAGCAAGGCCTTTGACACTGTGCCACATAGAAGACTATTGCACAAACTGGGGAATATGGGTGTGGGCAGGACAGTAGTGTGGTGGGTAGGTAACTGGCTGGGTGGCAGGACACAGAGGGTGGTGATAAATGGCTGTCACTCCACAGAGGGGAAGAGTGACCAGTGGGGTACCACAGGATCAGTACTGGGACCGGTCCTATTCAATATCTTCATCAATGACATTGCGCAGGACCTAGAAGGTGGAATTTCACTGTTCGCTGATGACACAAAGCTCTGTAACAGAGTAGACAAACCAGAGGGTGTAGACAGAATGAGAATGGACCTGCAGAAACTTGAAGAATGGTAGTTGAAATTCAATGCAAGGAAGTGCAAGATAATGCATATGGGGCACAAAAACCCTGGCACAATATATCAGTTGGGGGGTGAGGATATAGCATGCACCAAGCAGGAAAGGGATCTTGGGGTTATCATCTCTGATGACCTCAAGGCAGGGGAAACAGTGTGACAAGGCAGCAGGTAAAGCAAATAGGATGCTGGGATGCATAGGCAGGGGCATCACCAGCAGGAAAAGGGAGGTCATAATTCCACTATACAAGACACTAGTGAGGCCCCACCTGGAGTACAGTGTACAGTTCTGGAGACCTTACCTATGTAAGGACATAGACAGGGTAGAGAAGGTTCAGAGGAGGGCAACAAAGATGGTGCATGGATTGCATCACAAGTCCTATAAGGACAGGTTGAAGGAACTGAACATGTACTCCCTGGAGGAGAGGAGGGAGAGAGATATGATGAGACATACAAGTATCTTACAGGAGGAACAGGGTGCAGGAATACACTATTTTAAGTGAAAAAGATGTTCCAGGACTAGAGGGCATGGGATGAAGTTGGAGGGAGGACGATTCAGAGGAAACGTGAGGAAGAATTTCTTCACAGAACGGGTAGTGGACAAGTGGAACACCCTGCCAGAGGAAGTGGTGGGGGCTGAAACAATCACAGGATTTAAGAATGCATGGGGTAGACATAAAGGAATTCTGGAGGTCGGGGTAAGGGGCAACAGACTTCTTGGAAAACATAAACTTAACTTACAAGCTCAAATGGGCAGAATGGGTGGGCCATAGGCCCTTATCTGCTGACACTGTCTATGTATCAGACAGGCCAATTATATGGCTTACGCTGCCCACTACCAGAAAACATTGCGGGCTTCCGTAATGGCAATCAATCAAATTGTTATTTCTACAGCTCAATTCAGAGTATCAAAGTGTTTTAACAAATAAGTTAAAATCCGATAAAAAATCTGAAATACAATATAGTATCTACACCTAACTTTATACAAATGCTAAGAAGGCAAGATTAAAAAAAGATGTGTTTTTAATGCAGACTTAAAACTCTCCAAGGTCAGGGACTCCCTTATTTCCCATGGCAGAATCAGCACTACCTGGACTGTCGGCTGATCTTGTTGAGACAGCTAGATGTGGTTTGGAGGCCACTACATATCGGTTTTATATGGCAGTGGATGCCCCTGACTGAGGCCCTCAGAAGATTTGCCTGGCTTTAGGCAACAAATCTAACACAAGATACTCAGAACAAAGTGGTGGATTTCACTGTGGAAAATAATTCCCGCTTTGGAGAAAAGACAGAGGCCTGTATGAAAAAGGTGAATGAATATAAACCCATCTGCAAGAGTAACTTAACTAAAGAGAGGGCATCTACCTCCTTCAGAGCCCAGGAAAAGGGAGATAGAGATAGGGGCTATAGCAGGCCTTTCTTCCAGGCCCAGGCAGTCCCTGTTTACCAGCCACAAAGAGGCTACTAGAGAGAAAGGGGCTGTAGGGGCTCAAGAAGAGGGGATCAAACCCTGCAGACTGTAGCCCAAACAAAACAGACCCCCTGATGGCCCCAGTCAGGGTTGCTTTCCCCATTACCTGTAGGAGGCAGGCTGACTCACCATTTTCAGGTGTGGAAGACCATCACCACAGACAAGTGGGTAATGGAAGTGGTGTCTGGGCCTGGCCTTCAGCTTCAAAATGTTTCTAAAGCTAAATAACAAGGGTTTTCAAACCCTCAACACCTGCAGAGGGAGCACTCTTGGAAAAGGAAGTGTCTAAATTAATGGTGGCAAAAGCTGTGGAACTAGTATTCCCTTTCCAAAGGGGGAGAAGAAGGTTCTATTACAGGTATTTCCTAACCCTAAAGAAAAATGGGGAGTGGCGACCCATCTTAGCTTTCAGAACTTTAAACAGGCACCTAACAAAGCCAAAGTTCCAGATGGTAACTCTGGCAATGATTCTTTCCACACTTCAGCAAGGAGATTGGCTGGCATCACTAGATCTAAAGGATGCCTATTTCCCCATTCCCATCAGGGAATCGCACAGAAAATACCTCGGGTTCAGACTGCCCTCAGGGCACTACCAGTTCTCAGCCTATCCATTCGGCCTTACCTAAGCTCCAAGGGCTTTTACAAAGTGCCTGGCAGTAGTGGTGGCACACCTAAGAAGGCAGGGCATCACAGTGTTCCCTTACCTGGAGGACTGGTTGGTTGTCGGCAAGTCCCCACAAGTGGAACAGGCTCTCAAGGTCACTCTGGGCACATTGGAGTCCCTATGGTTCCTAATCAATGACAGAAAATCTCTTCCAAGTACTGCGCTTCATATGGGCAGAGTTGGATACCCTGCAAGGAAGGGCTTTCATCCCTAAGACATGGTAGACAGTATTTTGCAGCTGGCAAGCTCTTTCATCTTCAACAGACCAAGGCACTTTTTGTAACGCTTGGGGCACATGGCTGCAGCAAAAGGAACAGTGCAGGGCTGCAGATTTCAGATGGAGGGACACTGTTTCACCTCGAGCACATTGGTCCCAAAGGAGATATCCCCTTTCAAAGATGATACCAGTGCCAGAGACATTGCTGCAGGCCCTTCAATGGTGGCAAGAAAGAACCAACCTCAGGGCCAATTCAAAGGAGTCCCCTATCATGGTCAGAGGTCCTTCTGCTACAGAGCCCCATCCTGGTTTAACTCGCTCCCTGCCCCCATCACCAATGCCACCACTATCTCCAAATTCAAAACCACCCTTCAAAGCCAACTCTTCAACACTTGTAGCTGCTCCTGTCTCTGAATGAGGCCTGACCTCGACCTCTCCACTCGTGACAACGCCCGCCGGGAGGCTCTCCACCTAGCCCACCCCTCCACCTCATCCCAGCACACCATACCTATGTATAACCTGGCCAGTGCCTGTTGTTTTAGGGTAATGCCAGTAGATTGTTCAATATATGAAACCAACATGTGTAAGACCTATTTCAATTACTTGTACCCTGTAACTCAAATGTACTTTGTTTGACCTCAGTGTGACGTGGCGCCTCTGATGAACGCCTATTTGAGAAAACCTGTGCTATGTAACCTAAAATGCTATGTATGTCCTCAATGTGACGAGGTACCTTTGGAAACGAGCCCCCGGCTCAAAGGTTGTAAACTGATTTTCACAAAATAAAATAAAAATAAATGGTGTCTGAACAGATGGCCTCCTCCTGGGGTGGGGGGACATCTGGAAGAGCACACCATGCATGGTACATGGTGCCCTGTGGACTCACTTCTTCACATAAATCTTCTGGAACTCAGAGCAGTGCTTTTGGCACTGCAATCCTTTGCATCCCTGCTAAGGGGCAAGGTGGTACAGGACAGACAATACCACCACAATGTACTACATCAACAAGCAGGGTGGAACAAGGTCCGACCTGCTTTGTACAGAAGTAATGAAGATATGGAGTCTAGCTTACTCACTGCAGACCACCTTGGTGGCTATCCACCTCCCAGGGAAGGACAATACTCTGGCAAATGCCCTCAGCAGAATTAGCCAGAACCACCACAAGTGGAGCCTCAACAGACAAATGCTGGAGGTAGTATTTCAAAGGTGGGGCACCCTGGAGATCTCTTCACATCAGAAGAGAATCACCAGTTGCCCAAAATCTGCTGCAGCCCCCCTGCAAAGGGCACGGTGCTCATAGATGCATTGGTACTGGATTGGTTAGGGAAGAGTCTGTACGCTTCCCTCTGCCCCCCCATTTCCTGTACTACTATAATTCATATTTCCTATTTACACTGTTTTCCCCCCTGTTGTCTTGTATTCTCCCTACTCTGTTTCCCCAGTGTAAATTTGTAATGTACTATTGTTCTCTCAACACTGTTGAAATTACAATGTATCTGTTGATTTTACCTTGACACATTTTGTAAACTATACTGTATTCAACTATCTTTTGCCTTTACATTGATTGCACCTGTATATGTATTTCACTATATATGTTGTATATTTGGTCATGCCACTTTGTGTGCTTGGGCTGTGACTGAAAATGGTCCATTGGATCAGTGCACTTACCTGGTAATCAAAGACTTGAATAAATAAATAAAACACTCAGGGTACTAATCAAGCTCAGGTTAGAGCCAGCTACAATGATCTTGATAGCCCCAGAGTGGGCCAGGCAGCCCTGGTATTCACTCCTGCTGTCCTTATCAGTAGCCAGTCCCATACATCTACAAGATTCTCCATCTGGTGTAATACCACAGGGGCTATTCCCTCACAGGCAGGGCTGTCAGTACTGGACTATCTGATGGACCTGTATTCATTTGAACTGCAACCCTCAAGGTTCACCTGGCTTCAGTCTCTGCCTACTTGTCAGCTGGCAAGGGGAGCTCTATGGCAGCTAACCCGGTTTTCAAAAAGTGTTTCAAAGGGCTAGTACACTTGCATCCTCCCCACAGCCCTCATGGGACCAAAACATTTGCATTGCCAAGCTCATGGAACCCCCATTTGAGCCTATGGCCATGGTGCACCTAAAGTTTATCTGGAAGGCCATATTCTTAGTAGCCATCACCTGTGCTAGAAGGACAAGCGAGTTACAACCTCTGTGCATAGAGAAGAATTACCTATCATTCCACAGGGACAAAGTGGTGCTCGGAACCAATAGGAAATTTCTCTCCAATGTAGTTTCTGATTTTCATTTGAACCAGTCCATCACTCTCTGTCTTCTTCACTGAACACTCTAGTTCAGGTGAGCACAGGCTGCATAGCCTGGATGTTAAGAGAGCTTTTAGCTATTATCTTGACCACACCAAGGCCCACAGGCAGGGCAACCAGCAGTTGTTCCTGACTTATGGGGATGTGGGAAAAGGAAAACCAGCTACGAAAAGGACAGTTGCATGCTGGATAGTGGCTTGCATACAGTTCTGTTATAGTAAAGCTGGTAAGGAGCCCCAGTAGTACTGAGGGCACATTCCACAGCTGCCATAATTACAACTATCGGGGAGAGAATGTTCCTTTATTAGAAATCTGCAAAGCAGCTACATGGAGAACCATTCATACCTTCACAAAGCACTACAGTCTGAATACTCAATCCAGAAGTAATGCCAGGTTTGGCACAGTAGTGCTGCAGAGCTTGTTTCCTAAGTAGGGTTCAAACCACATAAAGTCTTGCTGTATTCTGACTATTGCAATTAGCCCCAGCACTCAAACTGCCCCAGAGAGAAGAGGGTTAATTTTCTATGCAGAGCATAGAACGTTGAGCTCGAGCTCGGTTCAAACCTCTGTCTGCTGCAGTTAGAAGCACAACCATCAGATTCTTTACTCCGCCTAACTGAACGGTCGCTCCGGAGATTTTCCTTTGCTCGCAGTTCGAAAGTTGGTTAAAGTCTTCAGTTTTACCAATTATTTTTTCGCAAGTTTCGATTCAGATCTCTGTCTGTGCTGTCTGTACTAGGTAGTGAACTAGACATAGTAAACTTGTGGAAATTGTAAAAATTGATTTTCGAGTGGTTCGGCTGAACCGGCCGTTTAGTGAATTGCATATTCTGTCTTTGTTTCTAAACTTAGAGTATGATTACCAGTCCTTATCGGTTTTAAAAAAAAAAAACGCATTTTCTTGTGGTTTTTTCCAATACCCGTGACATGGTTAGAAACCAATAAGGGTGTCTTGTCTGGTTGTTTGCTATAAACAGGGTAAGTTTGTGGTTAGTCTGGCTGTGTCTGAGAAACCTAAAAGAAAAACCGGGCCCACTGGGTTTTCAACATTGCAGTGTGTGTGGGGAGGTCTTGGCTAAGGCTGATCTCCACACCACCTGTGTTTATTGTCTGGGGTTTGACCACCTCGATTCAGACTGTCAGATCTGTAAAAATTTCCCTAAGTCTGCCCTGGAAAAAAGATTAGGTAGGCTTAGGGATAAGGAGGCCGTGAAGTCCGCTGACCCAGATAGCCAGCCTGGTTCGGTTCCGACCTAACCTGAGGGAGTGCCCTCTGAGCAGGGCGATCCTTCTTTGGGCAAGAGGAGAGCCGATCCTGAGGGATCAGTTCCTACAAAAAGACAAAGAAAAGAAAAGAAAAATTGGCCTGTTCAGATCCAGAGACCCATTTTCCAACCACCGAAGAGATTGCCAAAGCGATAAGGATTGTAGAATTGCTTCGCCCAGCTCCGTCTGATCTGGCGCTTTCTGGCAGGCACTCAGTTCGGTCAGTTCCTCTGGTTCAAGGTTATGCCTCTGAATATTTTTATGAACCGGATTTGGAGGGGTATGAAGATTATGATGATGATGATGGTGGGGAAGGTCTGGATGAGCACATTGAACCAGACATCTTCCTAGACAGCCCTTCTGGTGTTTCCCCTCCTAGGCTTTCTGAGTCCCCTTCCCACTACATGTTTTACAGGAAAGTGGCAGAAACCCTCCAGCTCCCTGTGGAGGAACAAGAGGAACCTGATTATGTGGAGATGATTGATATCCCAGAGTCCAAGAGACTGTCTATTCCCCTTCATAAGTCTTTTGGGAAACACACAAAAGATTTTAAAAACTCCAAATTCTGTACCTCCTGTCGACAGAAGGATGGACAAAAGTACACCATATCAGATTCAGGTACAAAGTACTTGTATCAACAATGCAGCCATGTTGGGGTTGTGCAGGCTGCAGCCTGTGATAAGCCTAATTTATCCTTGGCTTCACACGCCCCAGATAAAGACTCTAGGAAGCTGGTTGCCATGGCAAAGAAACAGTACATGGCATCTGCCTTGGGACTCAGGCAGGCTAATTATATGGCCTATGCAGCCAGGTACCAGAAGCCCAGGTGGGACACTGTACTGGCACTGGCCAAGCAGGCCTCCCCCAGCTAGCCTCGGAGCTGGAGGGGGTAGCTGCTGATGGAATTGAGGCATCTAAGGTACAATTCCATGCTGCTGTGGACTCCAGTGATGTGTCATCTAGAGTCATGGCTACATCTGTGGCTCTTCGGAGAATGGCTTGGCTCAGATGTAGTAGTCTCTCACAGGACACCCAGGCTAAGGCCATGGATTTCCCTGTGATGGGTAATTCTCTGTTTGGGGAGCAGACAAAGAATTACATGAAAAAGATGGATGAGTATAGGACCACCTATAGGAGTGCACAGGCCAAGAAAAGGCAGGCAACTCGTCAAAGGCAGCAAGCTAGGGGTAGAGGCAGGCCTTTTCATAGGCCTTTCTACCAAGCACAGGCCTCTTCTCCTTTTCCTCAGAGGGGGTTCTTCAGAGGGAGAGGTAGAAGGGTGATGAGCAGGGCTGTATCCACCCCTCAACCTAGGGCTCCTGCCAAGCAGACACCCTGATGTGTCAGCCCGGGTCGACTCCCCCATTCCTGTAGGAGGCAGACTGGCTTACTTCGTTCAGGACTGGATGTCTGTTACCTCAGACAAGTGGGTCCTGGAGGTGGTAATTCAGGGGCTGGTTCTCAGCTTCAAGAAATTTCCAAAGCTGAGGGCCAGATCTTTTCCACCTGCAATCAACTCTGAAACCATTGCCTTAGAGGCAGAGGTTTCATCTCTGCTGGCTCTAAAGGCTGCAGAGAGAGTTCCTACATTGCACAGGGGCAAAAGTCTGTACTCCAGATACTTCCTTACCCCAAAAAAGACTGGGGAGTGGCGACCTATCCTAGACTTAAGATACCTGAACAAACATCTTTTAAAACCAAAATTCAAAATGGTGACTCTGGGAATAATCCTTCCCTCTCCAAGGCCAGGGGGACTGGCTAGCCTCCCTGGACTTAAAAGATGCCTACTTTCACATTCCCATCAGGTGCTCCCACAGAAAGTACCTCAGGTTCGAATTGCCTTCAGACCATTATCAGTTCAAAGCTATGCCCTTTGGCCTGACATCGGCTCTAAGGGTATTCACAAAATGCCTAGCAGTAGTAGTGGCCTTTTTTAAGAAGGAAGAATATTTCCATATCTGGACGACTGGCTCATTGTGGGTCAGTCCTCAGACCAAGTCAAGTCAGACCTGCTAGTGACTCAGCAAGTGCTCTCTTCCCTAGGATTCCTTCTCAGTCTTCCCAAGTCAGTTCTCGATCCTGTACAGCTCCTCACCTTCATAGGTGCAGAGTTGGATACAGTCAAAGCAAGTGCTTTTCTTCCCCTGGAAAGGGCAAGGGCTATTGTAGAGCTGGCTTCTTCATTCCACCTTCTGGTCTCTTGGCCAGCAAGGCACTTCCTTCAGCTTCTGGGCCACATGGCAGCTTCTGCAGCAGTGGTCCAAGGGGCCAGATTTCAGATGAGGGACATTCAGTTTCACCTGAGGGCCTTTTGGTCTCAGAAGAAAGATTCTCTAACTAAACTAGTTCCAGTGACTCAGACTCTGATCCAGGCTCTCCAATGGTGGCAGGATCAGGGCAACCTCAGACAAGGAGCCCCATTCGTCACTCAGTTTCACTGTGTAGTCTTAACCACGGATGCTTCTCTATTGGGGTGGGGATCCCATCTGGGGGCTCTCACAGCCCAGGGACTGTGGTCCCCTCAGGAATTCTTTCTTCATATTAATCTCTTAGAACTCCAGGCGGTCTTTCTGGCCTTGCAAGCTTTCTCTTAGTCAGTGCAGAACAAGGTGGTTCAGGTCAGGACAGACAATACCACCACCATGTGGTACATCAACAAGCAGGGAGGCACTCTGTGCATGGCCTTGTGCACGGAAGCCATGAAATTGTGGTCCCTAGCTTATTCTCTGCAGACCTCTCTGATAGCAGTCCACCTTCCAGGGAAGGACAATGTGCTAGCAGATGCATTGAGCAGGGCCATCAAGAATGGTCCCTGGACCCTCTGGTGTTGAAAGTGATTTTTTCAAGGTGGGGCACTCCAGAGATAGATCTCTTTGCAGCCCCAGACAATCACCAACTTCCTCTGTTTTGTTGCAGACCCCCAGTCTTGGGCTCAGTCCTCTGGATGCTCTGATCTTGAACTGGGAGGGGAAATTTCTATATGCCTTCCCTCCTTTTCCTTTACTGTTCAACGTTCTGGTCAAGATAGGTCACAACCATAAAGTGATTCTGATTGCTCCAGACTTGGCCAGGCAGCCTTGGTACCCCCTGTTGCTGTCCCTAGCAGTCCATCTTCCCCTGTCTCTTCCCAGGAATTACAACCTGTTAACCTCCTCTCAGAGGAGGATTTGGTACCCCAATCTTCGGTCTCTCAATCTCAAGGCATGGCTCTTGAAGACTTAGAGTATGCAGATTTGCATCTGTCCCAGGGGTTCTGGATATTCTCAAAGCCTCTCAAAGCCTGCCACCAGAAAAAACTTACAACTCCAAAGGGAAAAGATTCAGCATTTCGTGTTCCAAGAAGCATAAATCCCCAGACACTGCTGAATTGTCTATAGTTCTGGATTATATGGTTCATCTTAATGGCCTAGGCCTAGGCCTCAGACCAGCTACTCTCAAAGTACATTTGTCAGCTGTTTCTGCTTTTCAGTCAGTGGGAAAGCCTTCCTAACTGTCATCTCACCCTGTATTCTGTAAAATTTTCAAGGGATTGCTTCATACCAGTCCCCCCTTTAGGGATCCTACCCCTGCTTGGGATTTTAATGTTTGCATTGCTCAGCTTATGCAACCCCCTTTTGAGCCTTTGTCTTCAGCAGAGCTTAAGAACTTGACTTGGAAAACTGTGTTCCTGGTAGCTATTACCTCTGCCAGGCGTATCAGTGAATTGCAAGCTCTGTCAGTGGAGCCTGATTTTATCTCATTTCATAGAGATAAGGTGGTCCTTAGAACTAACAGGAGGTTTTTACCTAAAGTGGTTTAAGATTTACATCTGAACCAATCTATGTCTCTCCCTGTGTTCTTCACTGATCATTCTTCTTCAGGAGAAAGAAGTTTACATAGTTTGGATGTTAAAAGAGCCCTTAATTACTACATTAAGTGTACTAAGGCTCACAGGTTTGACTCCCTCCAGTTGTTTCTCACTTATGGGGAAGTGGGGAAGGGCAAACCTGCCACTAAGAGAACTATTGCCAGGTGAATTGTCTCTTGTATTCAATTCTGCTATGAGAAGCTAGGCAAAATACCTCCCTCAGGTCTGAGGGCTCATTCGACTAGAGGTACAGCTGCTTCCCTGGCTGTGGCCAGGGATATTCCTTTGCTAGAGATATGTAAAGCAACCACCTGGAAAACAGTCCATACATTTACCAAACATTACTCCCTGGACATCCAGGCTAGGAGTGATGCTCAGTTTGGTACTGCAGAGCCTATTCCCAGGGTAGGTTCGATTTCCTCCTACATGGAGGTACTGCTTGGTAGTCTCCAATACTGAGAATACAGCAAGACTTCATGTGGTTTGAAGAAAAGATTACTCACCTTAGTAATTACATTTCTTCTAATGGAGTCTTGCTGTATTCTGACCTCCCTCCCTGCCTCCCCTCTCAGAGCCTGTTTTTGGGAAGTGGGCTGGCAGGTGCAGTGTTGCATGCATTTGGGCACTCCCTCCTTTTAGAGAGGGGGAGTGGGTTAAAATTATTAATTTAACAGTCTTAAGTTGTTCACTACCTGGTTTTTGATTTTGGATTTCTTTACTTGAGTCTTTTGGGGATCCAAACTATTTGGTGCCATTTGGCTAGTAAAATTTGACAATTTCCACATAGTAGTTAGTATTAGCTTGTAAGAATCTGATGGTTGTGCTTCTGAGTGCAGCAGACAGAGGTCTGAACCGAACTCGAGCTCAACGTTCTATGCTCTGCATAGAAAATTAACCCTCTTTTCTCTGGGGCAGTTTGAGTGCTAGGGCTAACTGCAATAGTCAGAATACAGCAAGACTCCATTAGAAGAAACATAATTACTAAGGTGAGTAATTTTTTCTTCTGGGCCATCCTCCAAAGGTACTGCTTGTTAGTCTGCTAGAGTTAATCATATTGAAGAATCCCTGGGATTAGAAGAAAAAAAATTATCACCGTAGTAATCTTGTTTCTTCCAAGGTATTCTTCAATATGATTAACTCACTCGCCCTACGTCCCCTTCCAGAACCAGTTAACCTCTGCATTACAGCTGGTACCACTTATTTTCTTTCATTATAAGGTCTGACTCTGGTCAAGTTGTGTTTAAACCAGGTGGCCCTGTTTTTCTTAGTGTGGCCCTATCTGACTTCGTCTGAAGGGGATTTGTTGTTAAATTTTATATAGTTATAGTTAGCATAGTTTAGGGTTAATGATCCTGCAGGCGCCAGTGAAATCTGAACATTATAGAGCACAGCAGTTGGTAAAGGCAGCAATTTGAATG
The DNA here is from genome assembly GCA_016271365.2 of Neoceratodus forsteri. NCBI lineage: Eukaryota > Metazoa > Chordata > Ceratodontiformes > Ceratodontidae > Neoceratodus > Neoceratodus forsteri. Next base: position 1,120,950,244 of record CM057451.1, on the reverse strand, counting down.
GTGGCACGAGCTAATAGATGTTCCATCATTTGCATACCATTCCAAATTTCCCCGGGGCAGTGCAACTCAGGAGGCTGACTGCTAGAGTTAATCATATTGAAGAATACCTTGGAAGAAACAAGATTACTCTGGTAATTTATTTCTTTCGTGATGTAGCCGTTTGCATTCAGGCTAGGAAAAATGCTATTGCCTACCAGCCCGGGACAATGAAAATGTATGATCAGACAAGCAGCAGTTGTTTCTAGCTGCCTGAAGGACAACCAGATGTTCAGGCTTTAATTTGCACTTTGCACATACTTCCTGGTTAAGTACCCTGCATGCGCAACTGCCAACAATGACTGCCACTCATCAGCACTTTCAAATATCTAGGTGTCTACCTAGATGACAGTCTTTTGCTCACCATGTCTACTAAGCTGTAACAATGGTAAATAAGACTAGGCGCCCTCTATTTACACAAACCGTACATGGCCGCAGAGGTTAGACAACTAGGAGTTGCCTCCGTCCTCCCTGTGATAGACTACGGTGTGGACACAAACTTCACAGGGTAAACATCACCCTTAACAAAGCATGTTGCCTAGTCATTTGTGCGGACAGATTTGCATACACCCTTGCTACCTCTACATAAATATATGCTGGCTACCTCTTGACCTACGAATCAAATACCAAACAAGCCTACTTGCAAAAAACATCCTCACTTATCTCCCCCCGCCCCTTAATTCACGTATCTGTCCAGCTCATCACATACACTCCACCCAGAGTGCCCTCAGGACAACCCTCCAAGTACCTTTTTGTAGGACCTACCTAGCTACGTGTTCCTTCCATTGTTCGATTACTGGCTTGGCTAAATGAGCTCTTAACTGCTTTTCTGGACCTGTCCACCCATGCTCTTTTTAAATCTGCCTTGAGAAAGTACTACAAGTTGAAAATAACCTGCAACTGCACTTGAATTTATTTACTGAATTTTCTTAACTGGGTAGGCCTACTGAGACTAGAAGTCTCTTATTCAGGGGGTGACTGAGGGGGAGGGGAGATGGCAACCAACTGAAATTGAACCAGATTAAGCTGTTGGTGGTATTTTTAGTGAATGGTGGAAATTCGGCCAGGACACCGGGGAAATTCCCCTACTCTGCTGTGGGGGCCTAGTGCGCAGCAGAAGAGATGGAGGTCCCCAGTCTGGATTTGGATGTTGGTGGAGGAGGACCTGTTGCTGGAGCTCTGGAGCTCTTGGGCGTCTCACCTACATTGCCTACTGTGAATTTGTTAGGCATAGCTCAAGATATTGCTCTGGATTCTGAGGATATGGAGAGTGTGCTGCACCAGGATATGGACGTACCGACTGAGGCAGATATTTTGCAGCACGAATTGGAATTGAAGAAATCCCAGTTGTTAGCAATGATAACTGTGGCTGAATGAGATTTTGCACTGTGTCAACAGAAATTAGAGGATGAAAACAAGAAGAGGACGCGATCGGTGGCAAGCCCTTACCTGCTGGACACAAGTGGTTACCGTTGGGTAAGTTGCCCGATTGTACTCCTGTGACAATGCCTGTAATAGAATATGTTGTCGCAGACTTGGAACGCACTGTTGGAGCTTTGGATCCTACTGAGACTGTTCCTGACTGAACCCCTGGAAATGCATTGCAAAGGGCGGGTTGGCTATTACATAATGGGATCTGGATACCCGACCCAGCTATCCCTTTTCCTGGCTCCCCAGAGTTAGATCCTTTGGGTCTGATTTTATCTGCACGTGACGAAGGGGGTCTACTAGGGCTTCCAGATATGGATTCCTCTAAGTCTCTGGAAAACACATTGGCGGCTACGAGACTACATGAGAATGGGGTTGGATTTCAGACATGCCAGATGCAGACCCTAAGGTTCTGAAGGGTGTAAATTCAATTACGGATCTGACTATATTGATCAAAGTTCCCTCTATTGCTCATCTCCAGTCTGAAAGACGCCAGGTAACTGTTGCATCACTGTTAGATACCACCTCGGGTACTTCTTTATCTTCCTCACTGGAGGGAAATGGGCTGAGACCACAGCCTGGGCCTCCTGGTCCAAAATCTTATTCAGGTCTTTTCTGCAAGCCTGCTGAGGTGGCCAAACGACAGTTTTTGGTCCATTTAAGATATCGTCGAAAGGACCCGGTAGTTTCTGACCGGCTTTGGGTGGGTAAGACACTGTTAATAGACAGTATGGGGTTCACCCCGGCAGAAGTGTATGCCTTCATACACTCCCTGGGTGACCACAATTATGATACAAGTTTTTGTACCATGCAGCTGTTGGACAAATTCTGGAAGCTCTATTATGAAGTGAAAGACTTGGAAAATTGGCAGGAGTTTCTAGCTATCCCTATTACTAAGCTTACTATTAAGACTGTTATGGTTTTATTCCGTAACGAAGCTGTAAACGTTTCCAACATTGTATTTATATTGGAGAAGAGATGTACTCTGATCGTCCTAAACCAATCTTAGACGACAGTGGATTTTGGACAAGGGGGTGGACCTTTCTTGTTCAACTACCTCATACGGACACAGGCATACAACATCTTTCTAGTTCCTTTTATCTAGGCTGGGACAGGGGTATTATTTTCTATGTGGGTCAGCCAAAAAGCTGTTATAAATGTGGTTCTCTGGATCGTGAACAATTATTGCTATCAAATAAAATGTTTTGGTTGTGGGTTATTGGGGCATACATTGGCACAGTGTGAGGCCTCTCCGCTCTGTAACTTATGTGGGGATTTGGAACACTCTTATGCAACTTTTCCCTGGGCTATGCATGATAAGGATGAGGCTTCTGACCAGGAGTATTTTGTAAGACAAGCTAGGAGACCCTATGATGTGCCTCCTAACCCCGGGACAGAGTTTGGACCCAGAGGGAGGGGTCTGAGAAGTAATATAGCATATAGGACTCAGACTACTCTCCCTGGCCCTGTCTTACTAGAAAAAGACCCAGTCTTTGCCCCATATGGCCTACTGGTGAGGCCTTCGGTTTAGCTACCAAACAGATTCCTTTGGAGATGCAGGCTACCCTGTATGCCACCCCTCAGGGTTCTCCTCCGAGAGGAGGAAGTATTTTACCCCACAGCTCTTCATGTAGTCTACCTTTAGACAATTCCGACATGGAATGTCATGAGAAACCGTTAGAACCCTCTTTTTCAGTTCCACCTGCGGGGGTTAGTTCTGAAGCCGGGACTGGGGGTGAGGTTCGCTCTTGTATCCCTTTATCTCCATTGCCATTGTCTAACAGATTTGTCCCATTTGAGTCTGGGGAGTAGACCAAGAACACCCTATGGAGGATGTTGAATGTTCACAACAATTAGGTACAGAGTTGATGGCTGTGGGTGATGTTCTTATGGCTCGGAAACCACTAGTTTTGTCTGTTCCACAAAGGGTTACTCAGTCAAGAGGTAAATTGATAAAGCCTCCTCCCTGAGCCCTTTACTTTAAATTTAGCTAGTCTGAATGTGAACAGCGTTAAATCTCCTAGAAGAGACTAATGACAATTAGTGTTTTACAGTCTTTACATTTTGTTGTAATTTTTTTGCAGACACTCGACTGCACACTCTCGGGGAATGTGCACAAGCTTCCAAGGATTGGGGGTGGGGGGGCCCTCATATTGGTCCTTGGGAGACAAGATGTGTAGTGGGGTGGGATTTTGTTTTACCACACCGGAGTTTATTTTGCATAGACAGGTGGATATTGTTCCTGGTCGGGCATTTCTACTTGATGTTGAAATCAGAGGCTTATCTTGTTGATTGCTGAATGTTTATAATCCACAATTGAAATGCTCCTGGATAGAATTGTTAAATAAGATTCAATCGGTTTTGCATACGAGCTGCCAGATTTTTTGGGGAGGTGATTTTAATATTAATTTACTTCCTAAAATGGATCGGGGTAAACAATATTGTGATAAGACCTTTTTGAAACAAATTCTAAGTCATGCAAGGTTACATGATGTTCAGGATGGTTTACTGCATGGCCCTAAACCCACTTTTTTTAAAGGACCACTTTTTTCTCGGATATATTTTATTTTTGTTAAAGATACATTATGTGTGGATAATGTCAGAATAGTACCCATTGAAACATCTGATCATTTGTTGTTGGGCATGTCTATTAATTCCTTCCCTGTTAGAGTGACTGGACGTGGGTATTGGCGGCTAAATGTTTCCTTGTTGGTAGAAGAGCAGGTCCGGTCTGATTTATGTATAGTCATACAGGATAAATTGACTACCATTTTTTTATATGAGAACATTAGCTTTTGGTGGGACGATTTCAAGCTTTGTTTAATTGTTTTTTTTTCTCAAGTAGGGCAAAACCGTGGTGTTGCCAAAAGGGAGGTGTATGATGCTCTTTGTTATGAGCTAGGTATACTGCTGACCCAACAGATTGATGACAAGGTTGATCTTAATGAGGAAATTGGAGCTATTCAGTTGGAGATGGGGGATTTTCAATATGACAGACTTTGTTCCTCACAAAAAGAACAACAGTTTGGTACTCAGGGGAAATCTGAACAAGTTAACCCATTTTTAGCTAGTCATGTTAGAAACATACATAGAAACATAGAATTTGACGGCAGATAAGGACCGCTTGGCCCACCCAGTCTGCCCATTTCCCTACCTAATGGATAAGCTGCAGATTATATGTTAGGACGAATAAATGACTCTTTATGGGCTTACGATCTTGCTCTGCAGAAGTTCGGAGTGATAATGTAGGTATCATGGGGGCCTGAGATAAACCTGTTCATGACACCGTTAGTTGTCCTGTAGAGGACTCTCAGTATGTAACACAAATTTTGCAGGCTGCGGATCTTCCGCAGGCGACACCTGATCAGATGACATCTCTTGTGTGTCCTTTTGTGGTTGCTGAGGTAGAGGTGGTGATTCAATCTTTATGGGATGATGTCTCCCCAGGTTGTGATGGGCTATCGAATGAGTTGTATAAAGTATTATGGGAATATATGCAGTTGGAATTAGTACAATTATGTAATTTCTTTTGGCGGATTGTTGTTTACCGACTCAATTTTATGAAGGACTGATGATTTTTTTATACAAATCTGGGAATCGGAAAGAAATTGGGAATTGGAGACTGCTTACTTTATTTAATACGGATTTTAAAATATTTTCTAAATTATTATGTAATAGACTGTTACGGGTTATGACGGATTTGATTAGCCCACGACAGTTTTGTGCGGTCCCGGGTTGTCGTATCTCAGATATTCTTTTGCTTTTACGTGAACTCATGGAACCCACAAAAAACACCTCTTTGTCAGGGAATCGAGGAGGATATTTGATTAGCTTAGATCAGGCTAAAGCATTTGATAAGGTTTCACATTCTTATTTGTGGTCAGCATTGCGTACTTATGGCATTCCGGATGATTTTATACAGTGGATACGCTTGTGTTATGCCCTGGCTTATGTGGTCCCATATGAAAATGGGTGGTGGGGAAACCATCATCGTAACCTGAAAGGAGTTAGACGGGGGTGTCCTCTGAGCCCCAGTTTATATGTTTTTGCCCTGGATCCTCTGTTAAGGATCTTGTTGAAATCCCACCTGATTTATGGTTTGGGTGGATTCATTGAGCAACAGTGTAAGGTTCTTGCATAATCTGCTGACGATTTATGTTTGGTATTGTGAGATGAGTCTTCCTTACAGGTTGCTTGTGAGTTAATACAGGATATTGGGAGGGTAACTGGGGCTCATCTCAATTTGACCAAAACTAAAATATTGAGGGTGGCTAGCTTCCCGAAATCCCAGGAGTGGGTGGGTGGGTTTCCAGTTGCCATGGAGTCATGTCGTATTTTGGGGATATATTTTGGTGGGGAAGATATGGCTTTTTATAATTGGGATAAAGCTTTAGTTAAAGGGAGAATGAAGGTCCTTTGTCTTCAGAGCTCCTAGCTGGTTAAATGCGCTCAATCCTGACATCTCCTCCATTACCACCCTTGGCTCATTCAAACATAAACTCCACCTCCACCTTTACCTTTCTAACTCTAGCTCCTGTGAATGCTACCTATAATTTCCTCAGCCCTCATTTTTTGTTCCTTCCAACTTTCACCTACCACATCTCCACCCCCTCCTTTTCCTCTGTTACTTTTTTATTTCTTCTTTCTTTTCACCACTCCTGACTCTCCCCCCTTCACCCCCCTCCTCTTCTGAGCCCTCAATGATCCTTCCCTTTTTGTTGACTAGTTTCAGCCTGCTTCCATTTGATGACCATGCCCCTTTGGTTGCAATTTCTGCCCTCTCCAACTTCGCTCCTCACGTTTATCTTCATCTTCCACCCTCCCTCCTACTTATCCCTCTGTTACTCTGTGTTCCCATGTATACATTCTACTTATTCTAGCTATTGTATTGATCTACCACTGTACCCTAATATGCTGACCTATTTATTGTTTTGTTCCTATTTCTGTAACTTGTATTTGTTCTCTGACGCAGAACCTTTATAAAAGAGCCTGGCTCAAAGGTACTTGTAATCCTAGTTGTAATAAAATAAAATAAAATAAAAAATAAATAAATGAAAGAAGGTGGCAGTGTGGAACAAATGGATGGTTTCAATAAAAAAGAGGGTTCATTATATCAAAACTTTCTTGGTTTCACTTTTTTTTATACATTAGTGCAATTTTTTCTTTACCAAAAGTTTTGGAAGCATCATTACTAGGAGTTTTGTTTAGTTGTTTTGGGGGGAGTAGATTAAACCCCGTCAAGAGGAATGTTCTGTATCTTGGGATTCGGCAAGTGGGGGGTGAATATGTTGAATCTGGTGGTGTTCTTTTTTTCTATTTTTTTCTATACAAATTTGGTGCCCCCTATAGGCCATAGTAAGCCCTTGTGGGGGAAATTGGGTCTGTTACCTTTAGCAGGCATGTTGCAGGAATGGAAGGAAAATGCCTTTATACATAAAAATAAACGGAAACTGAGATTGTTGAAAAGATGGGAGGGAGTTTTTGATAAAATTAAGTTATGGGGTATCGGGTTTGAACAGGTTTTGATTACTATGCGCAAGGCGCTGTATGCACAGATTTTGAATAGCTGGTTTGTTGAATGTCCATTAGCAGCTTTTTCTAAGGTGAATCAGGGCTATATATATCGGAGTATATTTTAGATGCTCGCATTCCCGTTCAAATGTGGGACACAGCATGATTGGGCCTCCAAGGCAGAATTAATGTGAAAAGTAACCAAAAACACAAAGTATTGCATGAAAGATGTTGCCCTAGATCTGAATATGTATTGAAAATTGAGACGATGACTCATTTGTATTTTCATTGTTCATATGTAGTTCATTTCTGGGAGATCTTGAAGAATCGATAGAAACAGGGTCTAGATCTCCAGCCTCAATTACACCTTTTGTTTTATGGGATTCCCTCAAAAGCGATTGGGAAAGAAGTCCTAAGTACCCTTTGTGTAATACATGTTCATCTGTTATACTGGCTGGATAAGTAGATGCCGTTTGGTGCTACAGCAACAGTTTATTTCAGAAACAGAATTGTTTTGTATTTTACAATTTGACTTACAGTCCTTGAAGCAGAAGGAATTTAAGAAATATGATATACAGACTTGGACTGCATTTTGGGGTTAGTTTGATTATATATGATTTTTTATTTCCCAATGGACTTTCATCATGTCAAATATTGGGTTCTGTATATATTTCTGGTATTAGGTTATGATGTAGTATTCTTTTGTAATGGTCATTACGTGTATTATGTCCAGTGACAGTAATTCACCCCCTCTAATTTAATGAGGGGTGCAGCTTTGTTTTCTTTATTGATCATTGAACATGTATGATGTAATACCGTTTAAAGACATTCTTTTTAGTGCATCCTTATTTTAAGTTGGAAACGGGGGAGATTGATTCATGTTTAGGGTTGATGTCAGAAGATTTATTTCCTTTTGGTTTTTGATTATTTTTGGAACAATGTACTTTTGCTTTGTATTATTTGATTCTTATGATTTAAACAAAAAGATTCCCCTACTGACCTATAGTGGGAACCGCTGGCTGAGACCTATGGCCAGTCTGAGTTTGCCATCGGAGGACATGGGTGTGCGTGTGGATGATGCGGATGAACTACAGGGAGAGCCTATGCGGGCAGAGGCCTTATGAGCAGGATTTCAGAGATAAGCTGTACGAGTCCACTCCAGCAATACACATGTCCAAGCTTGAATCCTCAGAGCGAACTGAGCTGCAAATTGATGCAGAAATTGAGGTTGAGGGGGATTTTCGCCCGACCACAGAGCATGTTAAAAATAAAGCATCGGCTCATCTTGAGTAAACAATGGAAGAAAGGCTGTCAGTACAAAGAATTCTGGAAGAAGATGATGAAAGGTGAATGGAGGCGCGGATGAGAGAACCGGGTCACAGAGGGAGCCTGAAACCTGGTACGAGTGCTAACGGGGTCAGTCAGAAGGAGGAAAGAACGGGGGGGGGGAGACATCGCACAAGGGATGTCAGTGGTAGTTCACATGTTTGGATTACCTATAGAGGAAACATCAACGGAGGTGTGGGCTGCGGGGCCTGCACTTCAGGGTGTAGGCTGGAAACAAGGATCAGATGGTAGGTGGCAACTGGAGGAGGAATGGGACTCCATTTCTCAGAATAGTAATGTACTGCTAAACGGGAACAGCAATGCGTATAAAAATATGGAAAGAAGTGCAATTGAGACGAGAGAGCCTGTATTCCCTGAGAATAGTAGGGATTGGGGACAGGCAAGTAATGGCATTTCTGGGGAGAAACAGAATGGGCCAGATAGCAAAGATCCCCTTCTGATAAGAAAGTACCTTGTAGGGCTGAAGGGGAAAATAGAGTGTGGCTGGTCACAGAAATTATAGTCCTACTAGTTCCCAGTCTGAGGGGATAAATAATACAAGAGGGGGCACATCTAAATCCTATTCTGAGGCACTCAAAAGTAGAAATATGGTGGAAGAACACAAGGGCTATGCCCCCTCCCACCCATGGTAGGGGTAGACCAGGCCCAACCCCTGCAGCATGCTATATTGAAGCTCCCCCCAGGAGATTTGCAGTAAGTTTGCGATACAAAGGTGGTCCGAAGGTCTTCCCAGACAGGGTTTATGTGGAAAGAACCCTCTTAAAAGTGTCTATGAAATTTATCACAATGGAAATGTATGCATTAATCCACATTTCAGGAGAGGATGTATTTGATGTCAGTTTTAGATCAGTGTGGGGCTTGGAGAGATTCTGGCAGAAATATAACCAGATGAAGTTCTCACCTTAGTGGGCCCCTTTTATGACCATCCCCCTGACCAAACCCATGATAAAAAACATAACCGTACTGTTTCGGAATGTGTGTGTACATGTGGGGGATATCTTACAGTGGGTGAATCAAAAGTGTGAAGTATTGAGTCCCCGTGAAGCAATAATAGATACCGAAATTTTATGAACGGGTGGATGGAGATTTAAAGTGAGACTACACCACACAGCGAATCGAATTGAATGCATCCCAAATAATTTCTTCCTTGGCAGGGACAGGGGATGGTCTTCTATCCGGGACAGCCAAAGGCCTGTTACAGGTGGGGGTCTAAATCACATCTTTCAGATGTTTGTGATGCAATCTGGTGTGGACTGTATGGAGAAGGAGGTCATAGTAATTCTCAATGCAGTAACCATGTGCGCTGTAATCTATATGAGGAATATGACCATTCATATCAAAACTGCCCTTGGGCAACCAGAAACAATGCACGAAGCTTGAATCAGGAAGCTTTAATAAGTAAGGCACAACAACGGAGAACAAGAGAGGAATCTTTTGTGCCCAAGGCGGAGGAAGAGGTTGGACCCAGGAGACTCCCCTCCCCCCTTGGAGACCCCTTAGCCAGGACAAAGGAATGTATCAGACAGTTGAGCAGGGAGAGAGGAATGGAAGAGAGGAGCCCTCAGCTGGGATAAGGGCAGAGACAGAAACAGCAGGAGAGGTCATTATTCAAGAGGAGGAAGAGGTTTTGGAGGAGTAAATAAGAGAAGCCCTGAGAATGATAACAGGAGAAATGCCCCCCAAGAGCCAGACAGTACACAAGAACAAGGAAGAAGAATGAGTCTTGAGAAGCAACAGGGGGGTAGCACAGGACAAAATGCTGGGAAACTCTTTTGAGGTTTTGGTTGATCAAAAGGGGGGGAAGGAAGCACAATGGGGGATGAGGACTCTGATGCAGCATCCTCAGTTCATTCAGGGCAACAAAATACTGAGACAACTGATAAACTGTCAGGGTCAAGTGTGAAGAAAGAAAAGAAGAAAAATATCTTAAGGAAAATTAGTTTAGAAATGTGTTTGTAAACAAATAAAGTATGGTTTTGTATTCCTTGGGGTCTGCAGTATTCTGAATGGGGAAAAAAAGGGAGGCAGTGTGGGCAGAGTTAAGGGGTTTGGCGTGTGAGGTAATTTTCTCACAGGAAACTTGGTTGAATTCTATGCTTTCTGTGACACAGACGCAAAGAGAGTGGGTGTGGGGACCATCCCTTTGGTCATATGGAACCGAGAGAGCGGACAGGGTTGGTATCTTGTTCTTGGGTATGGAGTCAAAATTACAAAAAATAGTTGACTTACAACCAGGGAGGGCACTAGTGATGGATGGCCTAAGGTATGGTCAGCCAAGTAGATTTATAGTGGTGTATGCATCCTAAATAAAAGCTGAAAGACTGCAGTTGTTTGAACAGGTGCAAACTTTCATGTGTACATCCAGAATTGTGTGTTATGGAGGTGACTTTAATTGCTCTTTGGATATATTAGAACGGAAAACCTCGGTTAAAAAATCTATTGTGACTCACATGCTTTGCAGAAATTGGTGGGAGTGGCTGAACTGAAGGATGTGTTTAAAAAAGCGGTACCGCCGGCTAAATTTACCTTTTCTAAAGGTAAATTATTTCCTAAAATCGATTATGTGTTTGTAACCAATAGACTAGAGATTTTAAAGACCTCCGTTATTCCCAGTTCTTTTTCTGACCACTTAGTGATTAAAACCATAATATGCATTGAAACCGGTATAGAGCAGCCAGAATCAAGGTGGAAGATGAATGCAACCAGTTTGGAAGAAAGCACAGTGAAATTAGAAATGGCAAACTTATTTGTAAACAGGGCTTCTAGACTTCCGGTGACATCACCGAGATGAGCAGAGCCTAGTCTATTGAGCTTGTGGCTTCCCGTTTAAAACCGGCACCTAAAATACCAGACCTCCCCCATCTTCTTTGACCAAGACTACTCCCCTGCTCTCCAAGCCGAAAGACAGAAACTTCACGTGCTCATCAGAGAAAAAGAAAAGAAGGGAATTAGGGCACAAGTCAATTACTCAGCAAAGCTAAAAATATTCTTGAAGGATGTCCTCAAGCTCTTCCTCTCCTTATCAGATGTTGCCCCTTTCCTGAGAGACATGCAGATCACCTAGCCTGGCTCGAAATGGAAACTCTGGAAAAGAAGCTCCTACAGACATCTTGGTCCCTGGTCATGGGGAACAACAGAGCAACTGGAAAGGGATCATTACTGAAATCACTAGCAACAGACCTGAACAAACTGCTAAAGCAGGTACCTAGACAGATCATCGGAACTAAACCACCTGAGAAAGATAAACGGAACATCACCGAAGCTGGCACTGAGATACAAAATCCAAGATGAAACAGGAAAAGTTAACCTTTTTTTCTCACCTTCTGACTTGAACGAGGTGGGGAGGGGGCGCCACTGAAAACAGCGGTTTTGATAACCTTAAAGATCCCTGGCAAGGTAATTTTACATATGTATATACTAGAAGTGAAACGAACACAGGCACATAATCAGACTTATACGCCTATGCTTCTAAACTCCATCAAACTTTATATTCTGACTTAGTACTGAATGTAACGTCTATAAATATTATTTACTATTAAAATTGGGATTGGGGGGAGTTGGACTACTGCAGGAGACCATATAGTATAGTTTATACTCCCTCATTATATGGTCCCTATTCATTACGTGAGACTATGGATCTCGGATCTTTTCTACTCTAGAGAAAATAATACTATAGCCATACAATACTATGAGGGACAGGAAGAAGGATAGAAAATGAAAAATAATGAGACAACCTCTCTCTCAGAGGAAGGAAGGGAACATGATATGGTAAAACTGTATTAACAAGGTTTTACGTTTCATTTGAGAGAAATTGTCAGGATTTTATACAATAAGGGGATTGAACCAGTTACATTCAGACTAGGGGCAGCCTACGGGGCGCAAATTTGGTGTCTGTCTTTCATCCTAAACCCATATTAGTATAATCTCCCCCGTTTAATCAGCAGGGCTTCTCCTCTCACCACAAATGTCTAGGGGCAACAGAGAGGGGTGGGGGTTTACATAAATTAGTACAAGACATAAAAAGGAGAGAGATGGCCACCATTAGACTCGGTGGAACAGAATGTTATACAAAAACAGTCAACCAAGTGTGGCAACTACCTGGCACACACCTGGTGGGACCATTTACCATGATCAGCAACCCAGGTCCCTGGGAGAAAACATTTGCTCACAATTATGCTAGGTTTGCACATCTGGACAGGGGCACCCAAGTAACTCCAGACACATGGAAGCAATGACAATACTGTCCAAACCAGGTTGGGATTCTGTGGCTTTTATTCACGTAACAAAGTAGGAATAATCACAAAGCGAAGATGGACCCCCATAGAGCTACACATACTGGTATTGCAGATTCTCCAGGGTACTGAATTCCTATTTAGCATAGGCAGAAGAAACACAAAACAGCGAACACTCTGGTTCTGAAATGGAGATTGGCACACATACCAGACGTAGTATATTTCCCATCAGCTAGGCACACGCTGCCAGTACTAGGACACTTTCCCATATTTCATGAGGAATGAAGGTGGGGCACACGACCACAAAGGAGCACATCCAGGCTCAGGACTTTCAGAACCCACTATACTGGGGTAAACAGAGAAAATAACTCACATACAGGGGTACACTCTTTTCTTAGGCATTGGCCAATTGTACTGAAAAAAAGTAATAGGTGCCCTTCAGAACCTGTAGAGGTGTACTGGTTACTCCAGGTGGGGGGGTCTCCCACATTTTGTTTCCGAGCTTATACCTGACCATTCATCTGGTTAATAACACCACACAGCTGTAGAAACACTGTAGATGCTGTCTTGAAATGTATATCACACATAACATCCTACACACACACACACACACACTCTAAAGGTGTCAGAAAATTAAAAGTTATGTACTTGGACAGTCACAGGCTGGACTCCAATGTAGGCAGACACTTTTAAACAGAAAGTCTAGGTGACAGGGTCCCTTTGACAGAGAAATTCACCCCCTAGGTATTGCAGATGCACCTGGGCTTATACAGATAAATTGTACTCACAACAAATGAAGATGTCCAAGGCAGCTTCACCAAACAAGTGGATCAAGGGGATTTCCCCTGAATCCTGGAGTTCACCCCCATCAAACCTTACTGGCACAGGTCTCCACCACTTCAGATAACTGTCTTCTTTGTTCTTCTTCTAGGGTGAGAACAAACTACCACAAAAACAAAAGGGGTAGCTCTTTGTCAGAGCTAAACTGAGGAGCTACTCAGCAGCTGCAGCCTCCTCTTAGAACTCCACTCTAAGACTAACTCAACATTCCAATTCACTCTAAAGCCAGCTGGACCTTGTGGCTTATGCTGCTGCGAGAGTTCTGTGATTACATCATCACTCCAGCTCAGCTGAGACTGAAAACAGGGTGTGACAGTGTGAAACCCATTTACCTGGCATTTCACAAATTGCCTTCCCTGCCTGCCACTGATTCTAACTGGGATTCTAGTAACCCCTAGGAACAAGGGGGTTACACCCACTGTTAGCCAGGAAAATGACTGTCCCCAGCCATTACCTACCCAGCACCAGACCATCCTTCCCTATGTGCTGACTATGGGGAGGTAACTCTACCTTCTCCCCTGGCACAGGCAGACAACACTAAGGGCCCAGAGGCCATTGGCTGATGCATTAGCCCCTACACTATGATCTTACTAGGGATAATCAGTGGCTCTGGAAGAACTGTCGAGAGCATGGCCCTAACCGACCAGGACTGTGACCCTTACTTCAGATCAAGATCACAACCTGTCTATCCCCTTAGCCCTCTAGGGGAAACCTATCTAACTAAAAACCTACCAACAAAAAGAGTGGAACCCCCTTCCCAACCAGGGCACCTGCAAACCCAACCACACAGAGCTAACACTTTATCTAAGCATTACACTGCTACTATCCTCCATGCACTAACACCTGTGGAAGGAAAACTGTTAACACATATTAACCATACAATTCTACAAAGCACTCTACAAAAGCAGGAGAACTCCGATGAGTTCTCACATCCTCTTCTGGCCTCCTCTTCTTTCTTCTTTACCAGGAACCACCTGAAAGAGAAAAAGAGACAAAAACACACCCCATATCTGCAAAATACACAGTATAACAATAACCCTTACCATCAGAACACTGAAGAATCCCCCCCAATTTTTTTTAGAAAAGTAGAAAACACCAACATTATGTACAATACACCTTTTGGGGGGATGGAATGCCCTAAATGTCCAAACTAGTGACAAACGGTTATGCCCGAAGGCAGGGTCCATAAAAGAGTTTCTCCTGGGCCGGAGCCCGCTGATGCACAGTTCTTGGAGCCTGTAGTCCAAAGGGAGAGTCTTTGTGGACAAATCAAAGAGTGAAGTCTGCCAGATGTAGGATGTGTATTGCAATGTCAATAAAGTAAGAAAAGTCTGGACTTACCAATCCCTTGAAGAACGAAAAATGGACATCCCCTACTTCACCAGCCGAAGACACTCCCTGGCAGCATTTTTTGGATACAGCTGGGTGGAAATCTTTTGGAAAACAGGATGATGAAACAGGAAACTGCTGGGAAGGTGTCATCTGGGAGATGGAACCTTGGAACAAGAAGGAACAGCTGGGTCGATGTCATCCAAAATCCCAGGTGATGAATCAGGAAAACAGCTGGATTTATGTCATCTCAGCTATCTGGAAGATCAGGCAATGAAATTGGAAAGGCACACTGCAGGGCTGATGAATCTGGACACACCTTGGATCCTGGAACACCAGACTGGCGGAACAACATGGGTACGGCAACGGCTGGATGGCAGACACTGGTTACGACTGCTCTGCTTCCCTCTGGGTAGGCACAGGCACATTTTCAGGAGGACGGTAACATTGAAGGTAGTACCACAATGGGTCAAGTGCATGAATTATGACCCCATCTAGGCACTCATAATTGACAAAATGGAAAGTCTCTTTCCCTGTGTTGTCCACATATCATACAGTGTCTATGAACAATGTCCTGCCCAACTTCCAAAACTGCAGTCTGTCTCTTATGACTTTGTTTCTGACATAATGGGTCACACCTGGATGCATGTTCTGGCTTGCTTCCTCCACTAGCCAGGCTCTCCTGTTTTACTCAATCTCCTCCCAGACTCTCTGAGGAAAGGTAGGAAAGGACCACCCATAGATGTCGTTGGCCTTCCTACGAACCAGTCTTTCCTCCTTACTGCACTTCATCAGTGTTCGACCCTCTGCCTGGCTTGGGGGCAGCCAGTCCTGGTTCAGCCAGTATCGCATACTCAAAGCAATGTAGAACTTGTTCCTGGCCACTTCTGAGGGCAGGGCTGTGGAGTCACCAACTTCTTCTGGATCCTCCAAGGCAAGAGCTTGAGGCCACAGACTGGGACCCTCAACAGAAAGATACATATCTTCCTTGTCTTCTTCTTCACTCAAAATTTGGGCCCAGGAGTGAGCAGTCATCCTCACTCCCGAGACAGTCCAGTCTTCACTGGGCGCAGAGGTAGACACCTCCCATTCTACAGTCTCTCAAACTTCATCCTCTGCAATGAGGCTAGGGCTAGGACCCTCTCTCTCCATGGATCCACTGACTCTCCCTCTGCACTGTCCATCTGTGACACAGGCATGGAGACATCACGAGGAATCTGCTCTGGCAGTAAATCTTCACTCTAAAGCCAGCTGGACCTTCTAGCTTATGCTGCTGCGAGAGTTCTGTGATTACATCATCACTCCAGCTCAGCTAAGACTGAAAACAGAGCGTGACAGTGTGAAACCCATTTACCTGGCATTTCACAGGCTGCCTTCCCTGCCTGCCACTGATTCTAACTGGGATTCTAGTAACCCTTGGGAACAAAGGGGTAACACCAGAACAAGGGCTCTGGTGGCACCAACCACAGAATAATGGTTTCAGGTATCTGACCAACTGCCAGACTACCATAGCAGCAGATCAGACATTATTCCCAAAAAGGAAGTAGGGAACAGGAAAACTCCACCAACCACATTACTAAGGTGGGAACTCAACCTTGGAAGCTCACTGAGAGGACAGGAACCTACTCTCAATTTTTCAATAATTAGCTAGTAAAAGAGTTAAATGACCAAAAAGATGTTTATAAGTTGTTATATAGTAATGTTGGTTCTAAATATTGATGGCTCGTTGTGTAAACGTTTTCCTTTTTTAAAATTTAAAACAAGACTCTGAATATAGCTGTAGAGAGATATATTACACAAGGATTGCAACCCTACAGTATGATGGAAGTTTTACCGTTGATATCCTACAATGTTAAGGATATACAGTACACTTCCCAGTAAAATGCACCCACCTATTGGGAGAACTAAAAAGGTTAGGGAGAGATATTATATACGTACAAGAAACACACATAGGTACAGGCGGACACCTAAAACTGCATGGCCCATGTAGAAGTAGCATTGTCTCCTAATCCCAGAAGGGCAGGAGTTGCAATACTGATTAAAAGAGGTATCCCTCTACATATAAAAACAGTAGATAAAGACACAGAAGGCAGGTATCTTAGAGTCACAGGGGAATTAAAAGAAGAGCTTATCCATTTTATAAATATCTATGCTCCTAATAATATGGAGTCCTTTATCACCCAAACTCTCCATAAAATTGCAACACTTCCACCTGGGCAAATACTGTTGGAAGGTGATTTTAACAGGGTGACCAATCATAGTTGGGACAGATCCACCAAGAACACATCCACTAATAAAAGAGTCACTCAAATATTGAATAATCTAATGAAAGAAATGGGACTAATTGATGTCTGGCAAGCACGTCATCCCAGGGAAAGGGATTATACCTTTTATTCAGCTTCACAAGAAAACTATTCAAGAATAGACCTTTTTCTTACCCAATTGCAATGTAGGTACAAAGCCATCAACTCTAAGATCTATAATTACACCCTATCAGACCGTGCACCTATATCCCTGGTAGGGTTGTCACGGTATACCGCGGTATCAGAAGTCATGGTATTGATACCGTCGGAAATTTCTTGTACCGCGATAACTGTGATTCATGGTATACCTCGGTGTACTGTGGTATACCGCAGTATTGGGACCTTTCAACTATTTTTTTTGCATTTTCAGGGATAACTCAATTCGAGGAGGCTTCTTTTTTATGCAAAAAGTACTTGTACTGCAATACCGCGGTATGACGATAACCGCGGTATTACATGTGACGGTTGTCATACCGTCATAATTTCATACCATGACAACCCCCCTGGATCTATAGCTAGGTCCCTCAGAACGCACATCCCTCTGGAGATTCAATATGTCCGCACTCAATGATAAAGCCCTGGTTAACATGCTTAAAGAAAAGAGACAAGAAATATATGATATAAATATAGCCCAAAATTGTTCTACCATCTCGACCTGGGAATCAGTAACTAGAGGGGACTTAATTAGCCATGCAGCATCTCAAAAGAAATTAAGGCTCCTTACATATAACAGATTGATAAAAGAAATAAGCAAGGTAGAGGAATTACACAAAACGAAACCAACACCTAAGACACTTCTTAAAAAACTGTCAGCTCTACGAGACGAATTAAGCAAAATAGAAACTAACAGCAGAGGGACTACTTAGGTTCCCCAACCAGAAATAACTAGACACAGGGGTACGGGGAGCACAACTTTTGGCTTATAGGTTACGAAAAGCACAAGCCACAAAGTGGGTGTCTCGCATTGCAAATAAACAAAACCCCTCCCGACCTTGGACCAAACCCAAAGAAATAGCACAACAATTTAGACAATTTTATCAAGAACTCTACTCCTTCGGAGAAGGATACAGAGGAAGTAATCAGCCAGGCGAAGCAATTTTTAGATAAGCTAAAACTATCTAAATTATCAGTAAACACTCAGGGAGATCCGGAGGCCCCGATCACAGAGCAGGAAGTGAGAACAGCAATAAAATCCCTTCCCATGGGCAGAACACCTGGCCCAGATGAATTTAGTGCAGAATTCTACAAGAAACTTAGTCATCCACTCTCAGGAATCCTTACCCGAGTTTTTAATACATGCGTGAAAGACAAAATAATATCCCCTCATGGAATGATACAATTATAGTGGTCATACCCAAGCCAAATAAACCCAAAAATATGTGTGAGAGTTACAGACCAATTTTCCTCCTCAATCAGGACATGAAAGTCTTAGCCAAAATCCTATCCCTCAAGCTCCAAAAACATATAGAACAAATAATGAAGACCAGACAGGATTTATCTCAAACAGATTATTGTCAGACAACATTAGAAAACTACTTGATATCATGAGCTATTGCAAGAGTTCTAACATACCGTAATTGGGGATTTTTTTGGATGCCACTGTAAGAAGGTGTTTGATCACTTGAATTGGACCTGTTTGAATACAGTTATGAATCATTATGGACTGGGGGCAAATTTTCTGCATTGGGTCTCCCTGTGTTACAAAAGCCCAATTGGAAAGGTCAGAATCAACGGCGCCATTTCAAACCCACTGAGAATTAGCAGAGGCATGAGGCAAGGATGCCTGTTATCTCCTCTGCTCTTTGCTTTGAGTCTGGAACTGTTGTCGGCAGCAATTAAAGAATCACAATCAATACAAGGGATACAAGCTGGAAGGAAAACGTAAAATATCCCTCTATACAGATGACACACTAGTGTACATGTCCAACCCTGACAAATTACAATCCCCCTTCTTAGAATTATTAAAAGCATACAAATTGATATCAGGCTTTAAAATAAATATGAATAAATCAGAAGCTCTATGGTTGAGTGGTACCCCGTCAACATATACATTATCAAGGATGCCATTTAAATGGGTGACAGAAAAAGTGAAGTATCTGGGCATATGTATACCTAAAGAACTGAATAATCTATATTCACGGGGGGCGTATCCAGCAGCCGAGCTGTGAACAGCATCTCACTGCAGCTCTGCATCCAGGAGACTAATTTTATATTAAAATAACATTTTTTGAAAGAGAATTCGGTACTAGCTGATATCAGATGGAAGAATTCCCTACAGGTTAAATTTTGGACAGTGAAATTTAACTGTATACTCCCCGAAGAGACAACTATGGGTCGCACAAATAGAGCGGGTGTTGTGGTAGAAGGAACCCACCAGAAAGAAATCAGAGCGGGCACCAGCAAAGATGCATCTCTCAAGGCCTCTGATCAAGAGGGCCCCCAACCATCTAATGCAGCGCTCTTGCGAGCGATTCAAGGACTCAACCGTAAACTTGAGGAATTTGGAGCGGATCTAAAGCAACTCCATACAAAGGTGAACATGGTCGCAGAAAACACCAAAGGAGCGACCCAGAAAACTGACAAAGCTCTAATGGTAATGGCAGGTCTTACCAAAGAAAACGGGCTGCTTCGTAGACGACTTGAAAATCTAGAAAACGCGGCCCAATCCTCATACATTCGCCTGCTTGGTTTACCGGAGTCAGAGGGGGAGCAGCCGTTACGATTTTTACAACTTTGGTTACAAGACTTGTTAAAGACGAGTTTCCTTTCGAGGTAATTAAGTCCTACAGGATTAACCCACGTGGAGGAACACGCAAGGCAGTGATTGCAAAGGTCTTACCAAGAACTCTAATGCTGGAAGTTCGGTCATCGGCAGAGAGGGATAGGCTTCTGCAACAAGCCAAACAATTATCCCCACTATCATGGAATGAGCAAAGAGTTCACCTGTTCCCTGACCTGAGTTACGAGACAAGAGTGTGCAGGAAAAGCTTTGATGGTATCCGAGGTCGGCTCCGAGCTCTCGGGATTCATCATATTCTGTTGATGCCTGCTAGCCTGCGCATCGTATACGGGGGGCAAAACATACCAATTCTCGGACAGTGCAGAAGCTTCAAAATTTCTGGATAAAATTGAACGACAATTCGTGGTTTGAGAAGAGGCAACAGATTCAGAGGAGGAGCAGATAACCTGAACTCTATAATTATTAAAGTGCTAAATAAGCTGGCGAGGGTGGGGGAGAGCAGCACTATTCTCTTCCTTTTTCTTTTTCCTTCACTTTTGAAAATAAATCGCAGTGAGTTAATGCTGAACCTCTTCTTTAAGATGTTAGATGTTCCTAACATTTAATAATAGAAAATTTTTTTTAGAGGGAATTGGTATTAGGAGTAACGAAAAGATCGGAAAGTTACAGCCATGTTGAGATAGCATCCTAATCTCCCTCCTTTTGCCACCTGTGATAAGGAGATTCGGAGAAGCCTTAGTTTGAATTATACCTTTATTAAAATCAAACTGTACTGTGATTTTGTTCATCGGGGCATAAAGGGTGGGGGATGTAATACAAATTGTTTGGGATGTTTTACCCGTGGATAGGGTGTACGATGTCATTAAACCTTTACTTTATCATCCCTGCTCTAGGCTGCATAGGCCTTTTCGGGACACTGATAATTATAGAAGTTGGACATTGCTAAGTGTTATTTAAGCACTAAATTACTATGTGGACTTAACTGTCTAAATGTAAGTAGTTTATCTCCCCAAGTGTGGTAACTTTGTTCAGGGGCATAGCAGTAGAGGTTACTGATTGTAATTCTGAATGCCTTCCTGTAAGAAACGTAATGTAATGCAATGTATTACATAAACGAATAAAATATAAATTAAAAAAATAATAAATAATCTATATTCACATAACTATCCCCCATTGCTCACCCAGATTTATACTGATCTGAAGAGGTGGGGATCCCTTCCCCCATCTTTCTCCCATCGTAAAGACGCAGTTAAACAAAACATCTTACCTAGATGTCGCATTCTTTTTACCACCCTCCCAATAGCAATCCCAAAGACAGCATGGAAGTGCCTTAAAAGAAAGATCTCTAAATTTGTGTGGGCAGGACGGAAACCCAGGCTTAAATGGTCTCTATTGTTAACCAACAAGGAGGTTGGGGGTTGCTGGACCTACCCCTGTACTACCTAGTGGCACAAGTTCTCCCAATAGTAAAAATGATTGACTCAAACCAGGGAACTGGCTGGGTTGGACTGGAGGAGAATGTTCATCCTAGGATCCCACTCAAATACCTACCATGAGTGACAGTGTCTGGCAATATTAAACAAATACAAAATATCTGGACCAAACATACTCTAAGGACCTGGCTCAAAACCTGCCAATACTGGGAAAAAATTGAACCAGTGTGGCAGTTTATCCCCCTGAAACACCTCCCAGGCTTTCCTGCAGGGGAATCGGACCCTGTTTTTGAGACATGGGAAGCATCAGGTCTAACACCATTGAAACTGCTCACACAGAGAGAGGTCATATTAGATTACCAATCACTACAACAACAGTTCAGACTACCCAAACATGATCTACATAGAAACATGGAAGTTGACGGCAGATAAGGACCACCAGGCCCATCCAGTCTGCCCATTTCTTTTTCTAACTTATAAATGTGCCATCGGCCTTTGCTCTGTCAGTGGCCTATCTATTCATACTCATTTGTATTGCTCTCTTATGCCTATCCCATGCCTGTTTGAAGCCCTGCACTGTATTCATAGCACCGCTTTTGAGGTAGGCCATTCCATGCATCCACCACCCTTTCTGTGAAAAAGAATTTCTCACATTCCCCTTAATCGCCCCTCTAATCTCATGCTGTGTCCTCTTGTCCTGCTATTTTTCTTATATTTAAACATGTTAGACTCTTTCACCTTGTTAATGCCCTTAAGGTGTTTGAATGCCCTCGATCATATCACCTCTCTCCCTCCTTTGCTCAAGGGTATACATATTGAGCTCTGTTAATCTGTCTTCATATGTCTTCTGATGCAGTCCCTGCACCATTTTGCTGCCCCTTCTCTGGACTGCCTCAATTTGGTTAATGTCCTTGTGAAGGTGTGGCTCCAATACTGCACGTAGTACTCCAGATAGAGCCCTAACCAGTGTCTTGTAAAGAGGGATTATTACCTCCCTCTTACGACTTGTGATACCCCACTAATACACCCCTAACACCCCCTAGCCTTACCTACTGCTTTAGAGGTCTGCTTGGATGATTTCAGGTCATCAGTGATGATGATGCTGAAGTCTCTTTCTTCCTTGTGACTGCTAGCAACTCCTCCCAGCCTATAAGTGGTTTGGGTTTCTCTTCCTATGTGCATGATCTTGCACTTCTTTGCATTAAATCCTAGTTGCCACTCTTCTGACCATTTTGCTAGTTTATCCAGACTCTTCTCATTCTGCCCACCCCATCTGGATCATCTACTCTGTTGCAGATCTTGGTGTCATCTGCAAACAGACAAACCTTACCCTCTAGTCCATCTGCAAGGTCACTAATGAAGATGTTGATGAGGACTGGCCTTCAGGACTGATCCCTGAGTTACCCACTTGTACTTGCATCTCTTCTGACTGTATACCATTTACCACCACTCTCTGTTTTCTGCCTGTCCACCAGTTTGCCACCCAGTTGACCAACTTCTGACCCACCCCGAGCCTACCCAGCTTATTTATCAATCTTCTATGTGGAACAGTGTCAAAAGCTTTGCTGAAGTCAAGGTAGGTGACATCAACTGCTCCCCCTTGGTCCACCACTCTGGTTACCCAGTCAAAGAAATCTATGAGATTAGTTTGACAGGACCTTCCTTTTGTAAACCCATGCTGTCTTGGATCCTGTGCCCCTATGGATTCCAGGTGTTGCACTATCCTTTCCTTAAGGAGTGCCTCCATAATCTTGCCCACTACTGAGGTAAGGCTGACTGGTCTATGTTCCCTGCCTCCTCCCTGCTACCCACTCTTGTGGAGGCGGGATCACATGAGCCCTTCTCCAGTCTTCTGGGGCGTCTCCTGTGCTCAGAGAGTCACTAAACAGTTCTGCTAATGGCTCTGCTAGTTCCACCTTTAGCTCCTAAGTACCCTGGGATGTATGCCATCAGGTCCCATTGCCTTATCCACCCTGAGATTAGCAAGCTCTTGTAGGACCCTTTCTTTTGTGAAGGGAGTAGTGCTCACCTCCCCCCCCCATGTCCATGGTGCTGAGCTGTGGGCCCTGCCCTACCTTCTCTTCAGTAAATACTGAGCAAAAGTATCTATTTAGGATAGATGCTTTTACATGGTCCTCCTCCTCACATGCTCCCTTTTCTCCATTAAGCTTAGCAATACCCCCTCTGGACTTTCTCCTTTCACTAATGTATCTATAAAAAGTCTTGTCATCTGTACAGATACCTGCAATGCAGGCATTTTATTAATACTAATATGGGGACTTCTGCCCTGCTGAGCAACCAAGTCCCAGGGATAAACCAAATTCATACAAAAGCTGTATTGTCAGATACTGCTGGCAGTATAGCCTAGACTCGAGTTAGAGTAATGAGCTGTGAACGAGCTTGGTACATCCAGCAGACCAGACCTTGGTTTGATTCTGACAATCTCCACTTGCATACTGTGTGACTCTGAGCAAGTCACTTAACCGCCCAGTGCTCCCAGGTCACCCCTGAAAACAGGCACTTGTGCCTAGTGGGCCTTACCCGGTTACCAAAGACTAAAAATAAAAAATAACACCTGATAACACAGGTTTACAAACTCCTCATGGAGGAAATAAAACACTAAGCATACAACAAATACAAGGCAAGTGGGAGACGGGAACAAATCTAGTGATAGAAGAAACACAATGGAAAAAAAAAATACATAGCACAACAGCCCTAGTAAACTGGAGAGAGTTTCATTGGAAAGTCTGCACTAGATTCTTTAGAACACCAGTTATTACCAAGCACATTGGTAAACACTCTGCTGACCTCTGCTGGAGGAATTGTGGCCAGCGGGGCACTCATTTTCACATCTTCTGGAGTTGTGCTGAAATACAACAGTTTTGGGGTAATGTAATAGACAAAATTAAACATTGCTGCAGTCCCCCACTTTTATTAACCTAATATTGGGACTGCCACCAAAAGAACTAACATCAAATATGGAAAGGCAATTATTTCAGACCTTGAAAGTGTCAGCCCTCAAAACCATTACACAAAAAGGAGGCAGTATAGCACAGTGGTTTAAGACTCTGAGCTACAAACCTGGAGACCTGGGTTTGAATCCCGCAGCCCCCACCTGTATACTGTGTTTCATACGAGGAGAGGCTAAAGGAGCTTAATATGTATACCCTTGAGGAAAGGAAGGAGAGGGGGGACATGATAGAAACGTTTAAGTACCTCAGTGGAATCAACAAAGTCCAACAGGGTAGCATCTTTCAGAAAAAGAGATGTGCAAGAACAAGGGGACACAATTTGAAGATAGAGGGGGGACGGCTCAGGGGCAATGTGAGGAAGTATTTTTTCACAGAGAGGGTGGTGGACGCATGGACCAGCCTTCCTGAGGAGGTTGTGGGGTCTACAACTGTGGGAGAATTCAAGAATGCATGGGACAGACATAAGGCAATTTTTGGTGGGGGTAGGAAGAAATAGGCTGTTGGTTAAATAGGATCTGCAGCTTATCCTCTAGGTAGGGAAATGGGCAGACTAGGTGGGCCAAGCGGTCCTTATCTGCCGTCAAAGTCTATGTTTCTATGTTCCATGTGTGACCCTGAGCAAGCCACTTAACTTCCATGTGTTCCGAGGTCGCACCTGTAAACAAGCTTTCAGCTTAGTGTCTCTCTTCTGGTTAAAAATAAAAAAAAAATTGTCTTGCCAGCAAAACTCCTAAGTATGCAACAATGGTTTAATAATATCTAAAATATTAAAGATATGGAGGCAATAACAGCCAAAATAAGACTCCAAATTGATAAATACAATGCTAAATAGCTCCCATACTTTCATTACATAGAAAACAATGGGGGAAGGATGGTATTGGAACAACTTTTGGCTTGACTCAGGGGACTGGAGATGAGTGTCCTGCTGAAACCTAAAGTTAGTGGTTCCTCGAGTGGTGAGGCCTCTGATATGCTTATAGATGGAGCTAGCTGCAACAACTCGCTAACCATCGCAAATGCATTTAACCTGTATTTCTCCGACCTGTCTGCTTTCACCTCGTCATTCCCCCCTAGTGGAGGTGATAACTGTGAACAGGTCCCTGCCCCTCCACTACCCCGGCCGCTTTTTCACTTTAAACCTGTGATGGTGCAAGAGGTGCAGGGATTGCTCTCTGGCCTCTCCCCCTTCTCCAGTGCTGGCCATGATGGTTTGGAACTGAAGCTCCTCTGTCTTGGTGCCGCTCATATTGCCTCCCCGGTGGCCCATATTTTCAACCTGTCTCTGTCATCAGGTGCTATCCCGGACATATGGAAGGTTGCCAGGGTGGTCCCTATCCTTAATCAGGGGAACCCCAAACTGATCGAAAACTACCGTCCAATAGCCATTCTGTCAGCAGTCAGCAAACTCCTTGAGAAAGTTGTGGCAGGGCAGCTCTCGGAGTATTTTCAGTCACATGACCTACTGTCACCTGTGCAGCATGGCTTTCGGAAAGGGCACAGCACATCCTTTGCCCTTGTCGCAGTCTCGCCCTGGATCAGGGCAGCTATGGACCAGGGCAGACTCTCTGGGGCAATCTTTACAGATCTCTCCAAGGCCTTTGATCTTGTTGATCATGCCATGCTCTGTACTCAGCTTAGGTCCTATGGTCTATCACCTGGTGTGCTCCGTTGGTTCTCTAACTATCTACATGGCAGAAAGCAGTTTGTCAAATATGGCAAGGAGCTCTAGAGCACTACTTCCGTAACTATGGGTGTCCCCCAAGGCTCTGTCCTGGGGCCACTGCTCTTCTCCATTTTTGTTAACAAACTCCCCTCTGTCTCTGTCCATTGTAGGCCCATCCTCTATGCGGATGACCTGGTCATCCTCACTCATTCTCCAGATATAGGGGTCATTAATCGCCACCTGAGTGAGGACCTTGGGAACATTCAGTCCTGGATTTCATCCCATAAGTTGGTTCTTAATCTTAAGAAAACCCAGGCCATGCTCTTTGGGCCCCAGGCCAAGATTAAGGCCTCTCCTGCTCCTTTATGCATTACTGGTACCGACGGTGTCCCGATCTTTGTTACTGACAACTTTAAATACCTTGGGGTGACACTTGACCCACAGCTTGACCTTGGCCGCCACATTCAGAATGTACATAAGACTGTCAACTGCAAACTGGGTCTGGCATACAGAGCTAAGAGCAACCTTACTCCTGCTGCCCGTCTTGCTCTTGCCAGAGGTGTGTTCCTCCCTTCGCTTTGTTACGGGCTCCTTTTGCTTGCTCACTCCTCCAAAGCTCACCTTTCTAAGTGGTCTACTGCCTACAATAATGTCTGCCGTTTTGCCCTGGCTGCCCCTCACCTCACCCATCATTGTGACCTATATAGCAAGCTGAATTGGCTCTCCCCATCTAATCATACAGACTTCGTCCTTGGGTGTTTCACGGGTAAGGTCCTTGGTACTGGCACCCCTCCTGGGCTGGTGAAATTCCTTGTCCTGGCTGCGGTCCCACCATCCTTAAGATCCCTGCTACCCGGACTCTAATGGGGGATAGAGATTTTGCCGCGTGTGCTCCCAGGCTGTGGAACTCATTTCCTGCCCAGGTTTGCTCCTCCCACTCATATGTATGCCTTCGATCCTCCCTATGGAACCATCTCAAACTCTCTTCGGCATGTGGTTGTCCCAAACCCCCATGATCTCGCCTGATACTTCACTGCATCCCTTTCTCTTGGATGTGTTCTGACAAGTATGGGTTGATTGCTGGGTTTTTAATGTACCTTACCCCGTGTTTTCGGGGTGTTGCTCTAACCGAGGCTCCACTTCCTGGGGCCTTAAGTTGTATATAATGTTGTATCTGCTGCACCTCAATTTGTACTTATTGTACTGCTCTTAGTTTCTACATGTGTTGTTCTACTGTGTCTATACTGTATAAGATATGCCTTACCTGACCTGTAACCTATCTCAATCTGTATCATGTTGTTCTCTGTACTTAAATCTGTAATTCCTGTACTTTCCCAGGTTGTACCTGAAAATAGACAGTTGTCTTGTCTAGTGTACTTACCTGGTCAACAAAAGCTAAATAAATAAATACACCTAAAGGAACTTTGGGGGGAGGGGGGGACATAAAGAAAGACATAAGTAAGGGGAACAAGTAATTGAGAAGTAACAAAAATAGTTCTACAAGACCTCACAGCTAATAAAATAATATTCAGAGCATAAGTAAACACCGAACCAACTGTTATAAAATGTTAGCATATAACATATTGTTAATGGTTTATTCACTTTTATTACAAAGAAACAGAAAGAGTGACATACATCAAATACAGTACAGATGGTCAGTTATCATACTTAATGCACTGATCAGGTACATCCAAGAAGTGGAAGCTCCAGACAATAAGGCTTGTCTATCTTGACAGTTTTTGACTTCAATGACAGCAAACTGGAACTCCTGGACGAAGAAGAAACAAAGAGAAAATAATATATAAAAGGAGAACTGAGAACTTCTAAACATTACATTTAAAATGTTTCTTCCCTGAAATGTTATCTATAACCAACTGTGGTACCTGTATCAAATGCACCTTATATGGAAACTGTATATATACTGTATCGATGGAATGTATATGTGTTATTCTGAAAAATCTGAATAAAATATAAGTTAAAAAAAAACAGGGCTTCTGTTCTGGGTTTGTATGATGACCATTTTATTTGGTGGCAGGATTTAAAAAAAGAGGTCTGTGATTGGATGAAAAGTTTTGGAAGAAAAAAGGCAATACATAATTTTATAGAGTACTTGGGACTTAGAAATCAGCTATTTTGTCTTATTGGGGCATCATATACAGGCAGAGAAGATGTGTCAGGGCAGATACAGAATATCAAGGGGGACATGAAGAAAGTGCAATATGATAGAGCAGCCTCTTTAGCAACGGAATTAAACGTGGGGACACAAAAAAAACTTTTCTGACCCTTGTGAGGCCTTGAAAGATAAAATGAATAGGTCCAGAATAACCAACTTAAAGGACAAAGATGGGAAAGTAACTAATACTACAGAAGGAGTAAGGAAGGTTGTAGAGTAATATCTATTAAAACCTACTAGTAGCAGTGAGTTAAACACTCATCATATCCAAAATATTTACACAGTTTAAATATACCTAACTTAGAGCCAATTAAGAAAGGTTACCTTAGAAAAGAACTGAATCAGAAGTATATGAAGTCATAAAACAGTTAAAGAATGGCATAGTCCCAGGGGAGCATGGGATACCAAATTAATTTTATGAAACATTACTGAGAATTATGGCAGCTTTTTTGACTCGAGTATACAACAGCATGTTTTGTAAACAAAACGTTCCAGCAGAATTCTCTATTGGGGTGGTTATATTTTTATTTAAATTGTGGGAAAGACAGGATCTGGGTAATTGGAGGCTGATAAGTGTATTAAATTCGGATTTCAAGATCCTCACTCAGGTACTCCAGAAGAGGCTGAGGGGATGGCAGCGGATTTAATCCAGGTAGCACAAACATGTGCAATACTGGGTAGGAATATCCAGGAAAATCTAACATTAACTAGGGACATATTTGAATTTTGCCAAAAACAAGAAAAAGAAGGGTGCATAGTAGCATTAGATCAAAGTAAAGCTTTTGACTGGGTTAATCACAAATTTGTGTTGAAGGTATTGGAAAAATATGGTATCCTGGAAGAATTTTGCTCATGGGTTAAAATATTATATGAAAATGCTATGATTACGCCTGAAATTGGGGGAAACAGAGGAAATTTAATATCAATACCGGGGTGGGGGTGAAACAAGGATGCCCCCTAAGCCCACTCTTATACGCATTCGCTTTGGATCCAGTAATCAGAGAATTATACAATGACAATAAAAATTTCCTGGACTCTGACTGGTCAGTGTGTCCCTGGCACAGTGAGGTTATCCCAGCACAACCTCACTGTATTGCTTTTGATGCCTTTGATGATATTTTGGATCCCTTGGATGATACTTTGGTCCCTTAAAAACATTTTTTTTTTTTTTTTTTTTATTTTGTATAACAACGAGCCATTGTATAATAGCAATAATGCACTCCAGGGTGTGGGTTGTGCTGGGATAACCTCACTTCTGGGATGTTGGACACACTCAGCCTGCGGCTTCATGCCCAACCACCCAGGCATGAGATTATCTCAGCACAACCCACACCCTCTTGTGCATTATTGCTTAAATTAATGCCACAAAGGAAATCCAGGGCATTAAAGGGGACCAGGTAGGTGATGGAATTAAGGTGTAGGCATATGCAGATGATTTATGTATTTTCTTAGCATCTCACAAGGGTTCCAAATCTTATGGAAATAGATTTTTATGGGTTTCTGGGGCAGTGGTAAATGTTAATAAGAGCAGGGGAATGTGGTTAGGTACTCCAGGAGTATGTTACATAGTTAGCTGTGGAAAAAAAATTAGATGGAAATATGAAAATATTGGGGGTACAGTTTGGAAAAGGAGATATGGCAACAGTAAATTGGACTGAGGCAATTGAGATAGGGGAAAGTGAGGTGACGAGATGGAAGTCTTGGAAGATGTCTAAATCCCAAAGGGTCTTTGTGGTGAAACAGTTTCTTCTCCCTTGTTTTCTTTATATAGCGGTAAATTTCCCTCTACCGGTATCTTTGGAAACAAGGGTATTGGGGGTTTCCTTTCAAGCATTATGGGGCAGCAGGCTGAACCCAGTTAAACTGGAAATAACCTATAAAATCAGAAAAAAAGAGGATTAGAGATGATTAACTCGATAATTTTTCCCCATACATTATTTTGGTATAAAAATCTACGTAGGATTTTTGAGAGAGACAGGAGTGTGTCAGGGATGTAGGAAAAATGTTTTAGGAAAATGGGTGGAGGACTGGAGAGAAGTACCAAAAGGATTTATTAAAAAGGAAATACCTGACTATTTTAAAACAACTTTAAAAAAAATACATAAATGGAATATCACTAGGACTCAAATAGAGAGCTACTCTAGCAAAGGGATGTATGAAAGATTTTGGAGGAAACAGGGATAAGGGAACCTAAATTTAAAGGGGGAACTCCGTCTGAGAATAAATATTTTTATTTTATTTATTTATTTATTTATTTCAGTTTGGGATTAATACCTTTGAGTCAAGGTTTCATTTTCAAAGGTTCCAAATCAGTAACCATGTAAATATGTATACAGGATGTTAAATAGTTCTAGAGTTCCTGGGAAAATGTGGGATGTGCAGTGGTTAATGGCCTATGGAAGAATAGGGGTAAGAGGAAACCACAAGCACAAAGTGGTAGAAGAATGAAGCTGCTTATATCCAGGGTGTGGTTATGAAACAGAATCCCAAGACCATTTTCTTTTTCAGTGTGCTTATGCAAAGGGTTTGTGGTATTTTTTTAGCAAAAGAGTGGAAGATGCCTTGGCTTAAGGAAATCGGCTATAAAAACTTGGTGCTAGGCATTTTTTCTGATTCAGTAGATAAATACCATTGTGCAACATTACACATTTGTTTTGCATGTATAAAATACTATATGTGGCAGAGTCGTTGCCAGCTGCTAATACAGCTAAAAGAAATGCCGTACAAGGGGATAGGAAAAATGTGTGCACATACGATGAATGAGGTATATAGGAGTGATTGCACAAATCACCCAAAAAGAAAAGTGGAGATGTGATGGAAAGGGCTAACCTTTTTATAAAATATGGATAAAAAATTGTAATTGCCAGTCCGAGAGTGTACAAATGGGGAAAAGGAGTTAAAGGGAAAACGTATTAATTTGCTAACTGAAGAAGGAGAATAGTATAATTGGGAGAAAAGAAAATTTGCTATAATATTTGAAGTGTGGTCCCTGAATTATTATGTCTCTTACAGTACTGAATAGTTTTAGGAATAGGCACAAAAAAAAGGTGGCAGGCTAGTGTGTGAAGACTTGATGATGGATTGTGTTGTGTGGTTGGTGGGGAGATTTTGTGCAATTAGAATTTACTGTAATATTTGTTGTAATAGTGTTTGTAAGATTTGTGTCTGTTAATTTAACTCTTCATTATATATGTAATTCTGATGTCTGTCATGGTTATTTAAATAAAAACTCCCCTACTCTTTTCAAGAAGTGTCATCGGATCTTTAACGTCCACCTGAATAACCACCAGAACAGGACCTCATTTTAATGTCTCATCCAAAAGATGGCACCTCAGAAGTACAGCAACCCCCTCATGCTGCACCACAGTGTCAGTATTGAGATTTAACCCAAGTGCCTGGTGTGGGGATAGAACCCACAGTCTTCTGATCTTCCAGCCTCAGAGGTGAGTGTGCAACCTGCTCAGCCATGGACACTGCTGAATACCTGTCGCAACCTCCCCCCCCCCTTATGGGACCACATCATACAACTCACCCCTCATCTCTCCCCCCACCCATTCTCTCCTACATTGTATTCCTACTACCCTGGCAATGCTACCTGGTAGTGGCTGTTTTTGGTGAAAAGCTTGTCTCAAATCATTGTATTGTTTGTATCTCATCTAATTAATGCTCTGTAATGTACGATATGGAACCTTTGTAAATGAACTCCAGCTCAAAGGTTCATCTCTGAACCACTAATAAATAAAATAAAAATAGTTGGCGGCATTGGGGCTGTCTGCATGAGGTCTGAGCAGCTATGATTTATCCAGCCATGAAAGACTGGAAGTGAGTTTAGGGGCATTATGTGTCAATGATCAGGAGTTTGGGCTGCAGAAATCACCTGACTCACTCAGTTATGGCAGACAGACAATGATTTGGGCCATTAGGAGTGACAGACGGGGCCTAGTGGCTGAAGATCCAGAAGACAAAGAACCTCTGTGCGCAAACACTGAGGCAAGGGTTACCCCAAAGGGCATTTGGCTGGGAAGCCAAGTTTCAAGAAAATACAAAATCACACATGCCCACACAATGCAAAGCATCATGGGCTGCATATGCAAATCACCACAGAATGTTATGCTGGTTCAACTTTAAGCAGAATTGCATGGTGCCGAAAGACCTCTCACACAGTTTGCAAAGTGTGCTAACAGACGACATAGACACATGTTTCCAGAGTCAGTCATGAGTATCTATTTACTTTTCTCCTATCTCCTCCCAGTTTTTGTGTGGTGAAGAAGCTCCCTGCATGCCAGAGTTGGTCAGAAGAACTGATCAGTACTGGGTTGTGGTGCGGTGACAGAGCGAGCGGGATTCAAAAATTGTTTCACAAACCTCTTCTAAGAGCTCAGGATTTGATCTGGTTGGGAATTGGGTAAAATAATAAAATAAATGATCCTCAGTCATAAATGTCATTAAAATAATGTAGGTGAACACTATAGGAGCAAAATGCTTCATTCTTTTTAGATGGAGACAAGCAGACTCCCCAAAGTGAGGAGTAATTTAGAAAAAATGGGAAGGCGAGCAGCAAATGAGTGCATTGCCTGCTATGCTGTGAACAGGCGATTGAGGCCTTTCGTAAAATATGGGAACTATTTTTTAATGCACTTGCATGTCCAGCAAGAAATATAAGGAAATTTAACCCATCCTGATCACAATACTATTTCCTCTCCACCTCACTTTCTGGCTGCTTCTCTTCTCGCCAATGGCTTAACTGGGGGGGGCCACTGGAGAATCATATTATTTTTGTTTTTAAAACGAATCCTTCCCCCACATGTAGCTTTTGTAAGTGCTCAAAACAGAGATCCAGACCAGTTTCTTCTGTTAATCCAATGACCAGGAGAGAAGAGAAATGGCCAGAAAGTGAGGAGGAGGGGAAATATTAAGACTGGATTGACCTTCTTCCTGAAAACTGAATAAAAACTACATTTACGCACAAAAGCTGATCATTACTGACACAGCACAAATAAGGACAGTTGTACTGAACTAAGTTTTTTTTTTCTTTAGAATTGTAGGACAACAGAAAATGTGTCTCGGGCAACCAAATTCATGGTCATGGTTGTCTGTGGGCAACTTACTTTAAAAAAAAAAAAAACATTTCCAAGCCTGTTTGCATTCTCAATTGTCTACATTTCTTTGGCAGAGACAGAAACCAAGACAAGCTTATTTTTAAAACTGGAGGCACACAAGACAGCGGGGGATTTTAGTATGCCAAATTTTTATGTATATTACTATGTCGCACAGGGAGCCAGATACTTCCACTGGCTTGCAGAGGGGGGAATAGGGAGGTTCTTACGTGCCTGTCATTGAGGCACAGGTCAGGAAGCATAGGAAAACCAGGAGCAGTTGTAGAATTCACCAAAAATTATTTATTTACACTAGCAGAATCCTCAAATAAACTTGTTCAGTATAACTATTTACGAAGACAAAATAAAAATGTTTTCTTTCAGTCTCTGTGTCCCTTGTTCTTCTAATCTTTCTTGCAGTTGCAGCTTAGCTCTTTTCTAAGTCTTTTCAACCCCCACTCATTCATTATGTTTTTGTAAATATCAGGCAGGAGCTGCTAGAACACATTGTGCTTCTTGAGGCCTCTATAGCTTTTGCAAAAAGCTCAACATTTGTATTCAAGTAACCTCTGGAGTTTACAATAGCTTTCTGCAATCATCTCAAATTAAATTATACACATTTCAACAGTAATGCTGTACATTTTCCAAACAAAAGGGATCTCAATATCAGTTATATTTCCATACAATGGTTTGCACATATTTTTTACATTAGCAGATCTAGATATGCAAGGGAGGACTAAGAGACAGTGAGAGCCAAAAAATTGTGAGAATGTTCGGGATGATAAAATCCAAAGTCTCACAGGAAAATCTGGTTGCGCAACCAGACAGAGAAGAGACAGAAAAGGACAGATCCTTGCATTTAAACACTTTCTCCATGACAAATAGGACAGGGTCTTATTCCACCCTGTCACAGTGCCACAATGGGTTGCAATATAATCTGACCTTTGCAGAGCTAAAGGTATTACTCTTGAAACTTTATTATATATACGCGCTAAAGTTCCCTGCAGTCTTCTTAACTCACCTGTTTATCCATATATTGACAGTTATGTCGAACGCTTAAGTTTTCTCTTGGTTGTCCTGGGTTTCAACTGATTTGGTACAATCCTAATTTTAAGAGAGGGGTGCAACAGTTTATAGGTGGGATTAGGTGGATAAGGGGATTACACCTGCACACCACCTTTTAAGAGCAGGAACCTGGCTTATGTTTGAACAATTTCAATAGCACTATGCTGCTAATATATGTGACATTTTTCCCTTCATGCAGGTACAACATATGCTAGCCAGAGCATTGGGATGGCAGGTGGATTCATCTGAATCGGTTTTGTCTTTACAACATCTTGGAGAGTTAGCCTCTCAAAGACATATAATTTCAACTAATTATCAGGGGTACGGGTCGGTGAAAAGACCGACCACAATGTCGGGCTCTTGCAGCACACTCTGGACTGTTCTTAAGGGAATTTTTTTGTTTGTTTTTGGGAGCTATACTTTGTTTTTCTACTTTGAATTTACTTGTGCCTACAACGTGTAGTGGGCTTTGGCTTCTTTTGATCCATTTGAGAAGCGAGGTATCTCCATGGTGATGTAGCTGGGAGCCGGAGTTACTACGTAACTGCTCTGTAGGGATTTGAATGTTGATTGTTCTGTTTGGCAATTGCATGGATCGGGGGGGGGGGTCTCTTTGTTTGCTTTCGTCTGTGGGCAAAATTGTTGTTTTTCAGACAGGGAGCGGCAGAAAGTTGATTGTTTTTCGCTCAGTGGAACTTGGAGATAAACCCGCCCACCCCGAAATTCATCCGCCTTTATAGGCATCCAACAGGGATCAACTTCCTGTGGACACTGGGGGAGTTGGTCCAGGAACAGTAGACAAGCCTATATCTCTTGTATAGTAAAGGCATCTCAGGGGGAGTCAAAGTGTAGGGGTCCTCAAAAAAGGAAAGGAGAAAAAAGGCATAGAGAGAAAAGGGGAGAATATAGGATTGAGGAAGGGAACATTGGCAGAACAGAATAGAAAGATGCAAGGAGTGGTGCAGTGCAGTGGATGCAAGGCTACAGTCTTCAGGAGAATGTTCTAGATACAGCAGTGCTGTCCCATATGTAGAAACCTCTCTGGGTTGAGGGAAGAGGTTGCTAGTCTCTAAGCCAAGCTGTTTGGATTACTGGTGGCCTTTGCCTCCACCCAGAGACCACCAAGTCCACAGCCACTACCACAACGGTTGCTGGGACAGAGGGCTGGCTGGACTATGGTGGGTTTTGGGGGGATGGCACAGGCACTCCCTCATCTGGTCCAACATACAGACTCCTATCAGTTCTAGAGGAGTGGGCAAGTCCCGCAGGGGAACCTGAGGTTGCAACCAGGAGGGTGTATGCGTCCTCCATGAGGGAGATCCAGGGGCTGGAGGTAGAGGACCCCAGAGGGAGAGGGAGATACTCTGGTGAGGGACTCAATAGTCCGGGGAACTGATCTGGGCACAGGTGGCAGGGAAGAGAGTGAGGTCAGGTGCCTTCCAGGGAAGGGGCGAATCCAGAGGATCACTACAGCAGTAGCAAGGGGGGGCTGGAGGTCATTGGCCATCTGGGGCCAGGGAGGAGGCATGCACAGAGCAGGTGAAGAAAGATTTCAGGGAGTTAGAAAGGTGCCTTGGGGAGATAGCGAGCTCTATGACTTTCTTGGAGGTGCTGCCAGTCACCGGAAAGGGGGAGGCTAGGAATCTCTGCATCAGTAAGTTCAACACTTGGTTGAAAGGCTAGTGTGGAGAAAAGGGTGTTGGCTTCATTGGAGACTGGGACTCACTGGGAGCAATGTAGGACTGTACAAGGGGAATGGGTTGCATCCGTCCAGACAGGGGACGGTGGCCCTCAATAAATGGTTTAAATGCTTCTTTAGCAAGGATTTAAACTAGACAGGGAGGGTGATGGAATTGGGGAGACTTCAGCAGCCCACCCCCACAGATCACAGAGGCCAGCAAGGAGGATCGGGAAGAAGAGTTGTTAACAGATGAACCCAAACTTGTTAGACAGGATAGGGCAGTGAAAGGGAGGCAGCAGCAGAAAAAAACAAACAGGGCTGTAAAGAGGAGGCAGGATGGAAAAGGCAGGAATTTAAGCAGGGTGGAACAAAACATGGAAAGCCATGTATACCAATGCCCGCAGTCTGGGACATAAAATCTCAGATCTGGAGGCCCTGATGGCAGAGATGGACCTGGACTTGGTGGCAATTACAGAGACATGGTATACAGGAAGCCATGACTGGGAGGTAAATGTACCAGGGTATGCTGTATTCAGGAGGGACAGGGAAGATAAGGGAAGGGTAACTCTTTATGTAAGGGTAGGCATTAGAGCAACAGCAGTACAGGATAGGAAGGGGAGGCTGAGGCACTGTGGGTCACCCTTGAGAAAGGAAAAGGCACAGCAATTCACACAGGAGTGATCTACAGGTCTCCAGCATGGAGAGGAGGTTGAGAGGGCAATAGTGGATGACATGCATGAGATGGCAGCAAAGGGGGAGGTAGAGTTGCTTGGAGATTTTAATATGCCAGACATGGATTGGAGCATCCAGGCAGCTGCCTCAGCCAGGAGTCAAGACATCATGGATTCCTTGCAGTAGGCAGGCCTTAAGCAGTTAGTACTAGGACCCTTCAGGGACAAGGCAATTCTGGACCTTGTAGTAACCAATGGGGACAGAATCGCAGATGTCAGGGTGGATAGTCACCTAGAGTCCAGCGACCACTACACAGTGTGGTTCAGTATTGCTACAGTGTCACAATCAAGCCACACAAAGGTGAAGGGTGTGGATTTCAGAAGGGTGGGCTTTGCTAGGATGGGGATCGATATCAAGGAAGCCCTGGCAGGGAAGAAGGAAGGAGGCGGGGTAGAGGAGCAGTGGGCATACCTAAAAGGAACCATAGTGGGAATGACAAATCAGTGCATTAGGTTAAGATACAAGGGCAAGAGGAGGAATGAACCACTATGGTTCTCAAAGGAGGTGGTGGGAAAAGTGAATGCCAAAAAGGTGGCCTTCAGAAAATACAAGAAGACGCAGAAAGTTAAGAAAAGGGCGGTGTACCTAGATAGTCCGAGGGAGGCAGGAAAAGCAGTTAGGAGTGCAAAGACCAAAATGGAGGAGAGATTAGCACAGACAATAAAAAGAGGGGAAAAGACATTCTGTAGGTGAATAAACAAAAGAAGGAAGGCCGGGGGTGGATTGTGAGACGCAGAGGGGAAGAAGAGGAGAGTAGAGTATGAAGAATGACCTAGAAAAAACACCAATACTTCTGCTCAGTATTCACTGAAGAGAGGAAGGGAGAGGGACCGCAACAACATCATAAACAAGGGGGGAGGGGAGTAGACACCAGTCCATTTACTGAAAAGAGGGTCCTGGAGGAACTCTCAAAACAGAGGGTGGACAATGCAATGGGACCAGATGATATACACCCTAGGATGTCAAAGGAACTGCGGCTGGTGCTAGCTGCACCACTGGCAGCCCTGTGTAGTGAGTCACTCAATATGGGGTGGTACCAGAGGACTGAAGGATGGCAAATGTATTCCCTCTTCACAAGCAGGGCCAGTAAGGCCCGAGGCAAGTTCAGGGGGGAGGGAGTCATAAAACAGGCCAAGATCGAGACCGCACCCTCTGGCAGCGGTCTCGCTCCCTGACTGCTTCTTCCTCATCTGGGGGTGGTTCTTCAGCTGTGGCTGTGCTAACTCGCAAATCAGCTGTCCGGGTCTCTGTTCCTACTAGACCCATACCGACGGCACTTCTGCCCGATCTTTACGGCGGCTGGTTGTCAACCTCCAGGTCATTGGTCCCTCTTTCATAGATTATGGGTTCATCGTCAATGGCCCTCCTGTCGAGGCCTGATGCTTCCCCAGGCCCTCGTGCTACAGACTGTTAGAGCTGTCAAGGCCCATCTGGTGTGTTGTCGCTTCCAGTGCCATTGACCACTCCTCCGTCAACGCAGTCCTCGGCGGTCATCGACCTTAATGAAATTTTGACTAAATTCACTGTGACAGTCCACCAATTAGCGACAGGCTCGCATCGCCTGCGCCATTGACAGCACTGTTGTTATCGCCCCCCGCCTCGGCGGTCAAGGGCTGCCTCCCCGGGGACTGTAGTCAGTTCCTCAGATGTCAGACCTTGATCATGAAGAGGTCGACATCGAGGAGGAGTACCATCCTGACCTTATTCTTCCTGAAGAGGAGGAGGAAGAACCCCTCTCCTTAGACAAATCCATAACTTCCTCAGTGAGCAAAGATTCTGTTAAGCACACTCCTAGGTGTCCTCCAGAGGACCCTGTCTTTTTTAATATCATGAAGCCATTGTCCTCAGCCATGGACTTCCATACTGAGGAGGAGGATGCCACCAGGAAAGATTTGGTGGATTTCCTGGAAATCCCAGCATCTCCTACTAAGATCATTCCTCCTGTTTTGCCTGCTTTGAGAAGTGCTACTACTGCAGCCTGGCACAGTCCTGACAGGGTGCCAGCTATGACCTGCAGGGCAGATAAACTTTATCATACCCCTCTGGGGTTCTCACATTATGCTGCCCAGCCTGAAACAGACTCAGTGGTCATAAAGGCAGCTTAAGACAGGTCTAAGTTGCCCAAGCACCTTAGCTCCTTCCCCCAACAAAGAGCCTCACCGAACTGATCTTCGGGGCAAGAAAGTTTTTGCCTCATCCACACTTGGCCTGAAGATT
The DNA here is from genome assembly GCA_016271365.2 of Neoceratodus forsteri. Taxonomy (NCBI): domain Eukaryota; kingdom Metazoa; phylum Chordata; order Ceratodontiformes; family Ceratodontidae; genus Neoceratodus; species Neoceratodus forsteri. The sequence goes on along the minus strand of CM057451.1, from coordinate 1,120,911,446 downwards.
GCCAACTACCTGCCCCATATGATGAAGTACCAGAATGCCAACTGGAAGAGGGCAAATCCACTGCCCAGGCCCTTCCAGAAGGTTCCCAAAAGCAGGAGGTTCTCAAATGCTTGCAGACTGCTGAGGATGTTAGCAAGCACCTCTTACAGGGCCCTCTATGATAGCTCAGACACTATTGCCAGGGCTGCTGCCACCGGCATTCACCTCTGTAGGCACTCCTGGCTAAAGGTCTCTGCCTTTGTGGTGGATGTTCAACAGAAGGTGCTTAATACCCTCTTCAGTGGCTCTAAGCTCTTCGGGCCAGATGTCCAGGACATCATTAACAACCTACAGTCATCTGGAAGGGCTATCAAATCTGTCCACTCGATCTATCACATGCAACATAAGAGCAGGCAGTGCCCTCCCTTTCATAAGGCATCCAATAGGCCAGGAGCAGCCACTCAGCCTCAAGGCAAACGCAGCACCTCCACTGCCTTTCCTGCCCCTTCTGCCACCAAAGTGGTGGCCAGACATCCTAGGGGTGATGGACCAGCCCCAGTGACTGGATTCACCTCCATCTGACTCCTTGCCAGACCCCCCTTCCTGTCCACAGCCAAGAGGTAGTGGTCAGAGGTTGGTTCTTCCTCCATCTTGATCAATGGAGTACCATCACATCAGATGCCTGGATTCTTCAAATCATTGAAAAGGGTCACACTCTGCAACTCACCAAGCAACCTCCAGACTCTTCCTCTACCCTCTACCTACCCTCTGGACCACCTGTTGGTTCTCTGGGAGGAGGTACAGTCCCTCCTGCCAAACAGGCCACCGAGCCAGTGCCCAGGCATCAGAGAAACAAGGGGTTTTACTCCAGGTTCTTCTTGGTCCCCAAAAAGACTGGAGATCTGAGGCCCATTTTAGACTGAAAGGACATCAGTCTATATGTCCAGTACAAAAAGTTCAAGATGGTAACTTTGCCAGGTTTACTGCCTCTTCTCAAGAAAGGTGAATGGCTGTGTTTCCTGGACATGTAGAACTCTTACCTGCACATCTCTGTATTTCCTCCCCACAGGAGGTTCCTCCAGTTTCTTTTCCAGGGTGAGCACTACCAGTTCAAAGTGCTGCCCTGTGGCTTCTCCTCTGTGTCTCAGGTCTTTACCAAGTGCATAGCAGCAGTAGCTGTGCCCCTCAGAAGGGAGGGGCCAAGCGTCTTTCCTTATCTGGAGTATTGACTCCTTATGGCCCCATCCAAGGAGCAGCTCCTAGGGACTTTGGAGAGAACTCTTGGGTTATTCCTCTCCCTGGGCATTACGGTCAACCTGCCTACGTCGGTCCTGGTCCCATCCCAAAGGCTGCAATATATGGAGTGGTTGTAGACTTTGTGCAGGGGAAGGTCTTCCTGCCTTAAAACAGGGTGGAGTACCTTATTTCCCAGATTCAGAAGTTGGCCCAGAGCCATTTTATCCCTACCAGAGTGTATCTGAGGCTTCTGGAATTGATGGTGGCAGCTATCCCCACTGTTCCATTGGCCAGGATCCACACTAAGTAGTGTACTACAACAGGCAAGGAGGGGGACACATTCATACCCCATATGCAAGGAGATCATGAGAGTGTGGTACTGGGTGATAGACCATAGCCTAACCCTCTCAGTGGTTCATGTCCTGGGAGTGTTCAACACTCGGGTGGACAGCCTCAGCCAGACTCAGTCCAGCATGCATCAGTGGGAGCCCCTCTCATCCACTGCAGAAGATCTATTTGACAGATGGGGTCATCCAGAGTTGGACCTTTTGTGTCCCCACTCAAAGCAAAACTGCTCAATTTTTGCTCGCTCGATCCAGGGCCTGGTGTTTTCTGGAGAGACGTGTTGTCCCTGTCCTGGAATGGGAGGTTTTGTTACACCTTCCTGTTGTTGGGGCACAGATCAAGAAGCATAGGATGAACAGGAGCAGTTGTAAAATTTGCAATGAGTGTTTTATTTTTATTAATAACAGCAAAATAAAAAATAAAAACTTGTTCAGTATAACAATTTACAAAGGTAGTACAAACAGAAAAAACAAAGTCCTTCATCTGAGGGTATGTCTAATTCCAGGTTTCAGCCTCTCAGTTTCCCTCTCCCTCTTTCTCTCTAGCAAAAGTATTGCTGCTCTTTTTATAAGTCTTTGTCTGGGAACTCGTTAAGCAGACATCCTGTTTTTCAGAAAATGTTCTTGTCAGTTTCCTTTCTTGCAGGTGCAACAAAACAGTACATGGTGACCCAGAACTGACCTCCTGTTCCTAGCTCTGCAAAGAGTTTGCAAACCAGCATCTCAGGTTAACCCCTTGAGCTCCAAATAGCTTTTTGCAATTATTTCAACAATATAACAATATAACCACATACATTTTCAAACCAAGGGATCCCACTTTCACATAAAGATTCATATTAGAGAGTGCCTGTCCATGGAGACCTTCAAGGCTGCCTTAAAAATGTACTTGTTTGAGTCAGCCTTCTTAGATGTGTTTTAATTCGGAACTGTGCTGATTTTAACCGATTACTGTTTTATCTTAATTTTAGTATGTTTTATGCTTATGTACAAACATTTTGATATTGTGAAAAGCACTTTTTAGAAATAAAAATGACTTTGATACATATTTTATATCTTCAAATATGCAATAACTTCAGATACGCAAGGGGGAGAAAAGATAGAAACAGCAAGTGAAAGCAGAGAGAGATGGGGGGGGGGCAGCAAAACCATCATGGCCAGTTCCTAAATCTCACAAGAAAATTTGACTGCACAGTCAGATGAGACAGAACAGAAGAGGAAAAAACAAATCCTTGCAATTAACTCTTTCTACATAACAAATGGGGCAGAGTCCTATTCAACCCTGCCACACTTCCCTCCATTTCCTCCGATTCAAAGGGTGCTAATCAAACTGCAGATGGAGGGGGCCAGCATGATTCTGGTAACACCATTCTGGCCTTGTCAAATATGGTTTCCATTGCTTCAGCAGCTGGCAGAGGAACCTCCAGTCCCTCTCATCCTCTGCAGGAACCTGCTGACCCAGGCCCAGGGGACCCAGGTCCATCCCAATCTGAAGTCCCTCAATCTGCATGGTTGGCTTCTGAGAATGTAGCCATCACCAGATTTGGGGTCTTGAACAGAGTAGCAGACATTCTAGTAGCCACTCAGAAGCCTTCCACGTGTGCCACTTATGCCATGAAGTGGAAGAGGTTTGCCATATGGGCTGCCAAGCATAATCTGGACCCTTTCACCTATCCGGTGAGCCAGCTCCTAGACTACCAGATGTCTGTTTGACTCAGATCTCCAGTACTCCTCCCTCAAGGTGAACCTTTCAGCTATCTCTGCTTTTCATGAGCCCGTGGGTGACCGTACCATAGCTCAGCTGGATGTTTCCTGTACCTTTCTGAGGGGCATCCTGCATCTGAAACCCCCAATGTGTTCTCTTATCCCAGCTTGGGACTTGAATTTTGTTTTGGAGCAGTTAACCCTGTGTCCTTTTGAGCCAGCCGCAACTAGCGAGCTATGCTTTCTTTACTGGAAAGCGTTATTTTTAGCTGCAATTACTTCTGCTCAAAGAATTTCAGAGCTTCAGGCTCTCTGGTGCAAAGAGCCTTATTTGATATTCCATAAAGACAGGGTGTCTGCACGCATTTCTCCTTAAGTTGGTGTCTAAGTTTACACTGAACCAATATATCCAGCTTTCTCTTTATTTTCTTACCCCAGCAGTCCTTAAGCATCAGTAACTATAGCAGTTTGCTGGCTAGGTACAACTGCTCTGGAAGTATGCCTTTAAGATAATTAGCATAATGAGTTTAGGCATCAGGCAGTCAGAAAAGTGGAGGGGAGTGTGCTGAGAGGGAGCAGCCTGAAGGGCTTCAGAATTTTTTCTCTGCCGACTGAGCAACACTGCCCCAGAGGTGTCTCTCAACTTTCTTTGTTGACAGCCTTTTTCTGCTTCTCTTGGTAAAGTTTTCCTCACAAACTTATTTTTTGAGCATGCTGAGTGTATTTTTAGTGCTTTTTAGTGGTTCCTCTCGGTTCCTGGGAACCGCTATTTTCGGTCAGTTCCACGGTTCCCCTGCAGTTCCCTTTGCTTATTTTCTTCTATTTTAATTGTGATTAAGTATTTTCATTGGTTTCTTTTACTGTTTAATTGTGGTTCCCCTTTTCTTGAGGAAACCGACGATTTTGAAGGTTTTTGCTTTATTTTTTACCTCAGTAATTGCGGCTACTTACCTCGAGGGAACCTATTAGAATTTTCACATTTTGACAGTTTATTGCTGGGTTCTCTGTAGATTGGCATGTCAGAGATCCCCAAAACTAAAAAGAAAACTGGACCTACAGGGTTTAAAAAGTGTGTCAACTGCCAGAAGATTTTTGCCATTGCAGATTCTTACAACCTGTGCCTTAGGTGTCTAGGTCCAGATCATACTTGCTCTCTTTGCATCAAATTTTGTAAAAAAAACACATTGAAAAACAGAGCAGAGAGACTTGAAATTATGGCTGAGGAAAAATCAAAGGCTATCGATGAGGGGTCATCTAAAAATAATAACAGTAAAAATTCAAACAGAGGTGCTGATGAAGCATCCAAGTCCCAGCCTAAAAATAAAGCTCCCAAAAGAGCTGATGAAGTTCCTCAAAAATTAAAAAAGAATAAAGGTACTGATGAAGTGTCTGTATTAAAAAGGAAGCATGATCAAGCTGTTGATGAAGTGGCTAAAAAGATAATTTACAAAGACAAAAAACACTCCTGTTCCTCCTGGGAAAGCCAATAGTGAGACAACAGGCAGCTTAAAACATAAAGAATAAGCATTTGTCAACTCTGAATGTTTGCTTGTTGGTATTAGCATTGGAAGTGCAGGAGTTAGACAGATGCAGAATAGGAATGACAATGAGGCACTGAACTTCATGCCAACCCTACCTCCACACTGCAGTGATGGACAGCCATTGGGGTGTGCCATTGGGTCATCACCCATAATGCTCATGCCATTTCACCTCACTCTATCCTGCAGACACCGGCAAATGCTGAGGTGTGCCTTGGGGTGTTCGGCTTTACAGTCACCCCATCCCACAAGGACATACACTGAAATGGGTGCAGTATAGGAGAATGGGGTGAACTCTGGGGCTGAAGAGTCCAAGGCACACCTCAATGCCTGTCAATGGCTGCAGGGCAATTGGAGATAGCATGAGCATTGACCATAATCTAAAGGCACACCCTGACGCCTGTCAGTCAGTACAGGGTGGGACGTTATACTTAGAAACCCTAACACCCCAGGCGTTTGTTGGCATTTTCACTACAAATTTTCAACATACCTTTTTGTGACCCCTATCTCATGAAAGCATTTGGGACCTCTGCTCATGAATAGTGGCACTGTGATTTTGTTAATCTGTCCCGAACGTTGATTTCCCACAGCAACCGTGCCATTCTGCGCTAGATGTGTGAAAACACAGTTTGGCCAGGATGTGATAAATGAAAGCTATGCTGTTCATAAGGAAGTGTGAAAAAATGCCAATGTTGAAAATCTGGAATGAAATATTAAAAATTCTTGAAGTTACGAGCGTGTATGGAAACTGGGCAACGCATGCTTGGAACACAGTAATTGTTTGAAATTTTCTCACCATATTTTCAACATAGGCATTTTGGGATCTCTGCTCATGAACAGTGTCACTGTGATTTTCTTAATCTGACCTGAACATTGATTTCCCACAGCGACCGCGCCAACTGGAGTGTAGTTGCAGCAGCCACTTCGAAGAGTGGGGCTATTCTAGATGCCCTACAGGGGGCATGCCTTAGACAACTAGTATTGGAGCCCACTCGAGAGGAAGCAATCTTAGACCTGGTTCTCTCAAATGAAGATGAAGAGAGGATCACAGATGTAGAAGTGCGTAGCCATCTGGAAACTAGCGACCATCGAACAGTATGGTTCACAATAAACACAGCAATGGAGTCAAGCCATACAAAGGCAAAAGTACTGGACTTTAGGAAGGCTGGCTTTGCCAAAATGGGTGAGTGCCTAAGGAATGTACTAGCAAATGGGCAGGAAGGAGGGGTGGAAGAACAATGGGGAATAATAAAAACTGCAATCACAAAGGTAATGAGCCTTTGTGTGAAGCAAATAAACAAAATGAAACGATGTAAGAAACCACTATGGTTCTCAAAGGAAGTAGCAGTGAAGGTTCAAAAGAAAAAGAAAGCATTCAGGAAGTACAAGGAATCACAGAAGGAGCAGGACAGAGAACTGTATCAGTTAAAGCAAAAGGAAGCTGGGAAGGCAGTCAGAACAGCAAAGCCCAAACCGAGGAAAAGATAGCCAACACAGTTAAGAAGGGGATAAAACCTTATAGGTACAACGGGAGCGAAGGAAGACCAAGGAGGGATAGTGAGGCTTAATAAAGGGGAGGGAGGGTGGGCAGAGGGTGACTGTGAAAAGGCAGAGATACTAAACAAATATTTTGCTCAGTATTTACAAAGGAAGAGGGAGGTACCTAAAACAAACAGTAGAGACACTCTGGATACAGAAGTTGATACCAGCCCATTTACAGAAGAAAGGGTTCTGAAAGAACTCTTAAAACTGAAGGTGGACAAAGCAATGGGGCCTGATGGGATTCATCCCAGAATTCTAAAGAACTAAAGGTAGAACTAGTGACACCACTGACTATCCTCTTTAACAAATCATGGGAGGATGGGGTGGTACCCAAGGACTGGAGGAGGGCAGATGTGATTCCCCTTCACAAAAGTGGGAGCAAGGCAGAAGCAGGAAACTACAGACCTGTTAGTTTAACCTCAGTAGTAGGGAAAATGATGGAATCACTTCTGAAGGAAAGAATGGTAGAGTATCTAGAGGCTAGAGGGGCACAGGACCCAAGGTAACATGGATTCACAGCGGGAAGGTCATGCCAGACAAATCTGATAGATTTCTTTGACTGGGTGACCAAACTAGTAGATCAGGGAGGGGCTGTGGACATGGCCTACCTAGACTTTAGGAAAGCATTTGACACAGTCCCACACAAAAGATTAATACACAAGTTAGCCAGCCTGGGAGTGGGTCCCAAGATGACAGCCTGGGTAAAGAATTGGCTGGAGAATAGAACACAGAGAGTAATAGTAAATGGAGTCCACTCTGAAGAAAGTGGGGTTACTAGTGGGGTACCGGAGGGTTCAGTATTAGGACCGGTCCTCTTTAATGTCTTTATAAGTGACATTGCAGAGGGACTGGAAGAAAAATATGTCTCTTTGCAGATGACACAAAGATCTGCAACAGGTTGATGCACAGGTGGGGTGAAAAGGATGAGAAGGGACTTGCAAGGTTAGAGGAATGGTCAAATGTATGGCAGCTTAGATTCAATGCTAAGAAGTGCAAGGTAATGCACCTGGAAACAAAACCAGGAAGAGTACACAATGGGGTGAGATACTAACAACAACAAAAATGGAAAGGGACTTGGGGGTGGTCATATCAAATGACCTAATGGTGGGCAAACAATGTGAGAGGGCAGCAAGGAGGGCTGGGGGGATACTGGGATGCATAGGGAGAGGCATCACCAGTAGAAAACAGGAAGTTATCATCCCTCTGTACAGACAGCTGGTCAGATCCCATCTGGAATACTGCGTGCAGTTCTGGAGACCCTATCTCCGCAAAGACATAGACAGGATGGAAGCTGTCCAGAGGAGGGCAACTAAAATGGTGCAGGGTCTGCACCGGAAGACATATGAAGAGAGACTTAAGGAGCTTAATATGTATAGCCTCAAGGAAAGGAGGGAGAGGAGGGACATGATAGAAACTTTCAAGTACCTCAAGGGAATCAACAAAGTCCAAGATGGTAGCATCTTTCAAAAAAAGAGGTGTGCAAGAACAAGGGGGCACAATTTGAAGATAGAGGGGGCAGCTCAGAGGTAATTTAAGGAAGTATTTTTTCACAGAGAGGGTTGTGGATGCATGGAACAGCCTTCTGGAGGAGGTTGTGGAGTCAAAAACAGTGGTGGAATTCAAGCATGCATGGGACAGTCATAAGGCAATTCTAGGGGGGTGGGGGTAGGAAGAAATAGGCTGCTGGTTAGCTAGGATCTGCAGCTTATCCATTAGGTAGGGAAATGGGCAGACTGAGTGGGCCAAGCGGCCCTTATCTGCCGTCAAATTCAAATTCTATTGTGCGCCACATGTGCAAAAACACATTTTGGGCAGGATGTGAAAAATGACAGCTATGCTGTTCATAAGGAGGTGGGAAAAAATGGCAATGCTGAAAATCTGTAGTGAAAATATTATAAATTCTCGAAGTTACTAGCGTGCATAGAAACTGTGCAACTCATGCTCGTAACAGTCATTTTCTGGAATTTTTTCAACAAGTTTGCAACATAGGCTTTTTGGGAACCCACCTCATGAACAATGACACTGTTGTTTCATTAATGAGCCCCAAAAGGTGATCCTGCACAGTGACCGTCGACCTTTCGGGACCGAATGACGAAATGACAGTGACTGAGTTCATGAGATGCGGTCCTAAGAACCCCATGTTGAAAATTTGGAGCCAAAAGTCACAAAAATGGCCGAGATATCCACCTACAGTAAGCTGAAATCACCCCATTTATGCCAACATACAGCTTACCAGCATTTCTTCAGTTCGCGGTCGGTTTTGAAGACTACAGATGTGTTCCTACTCCACCGAAGATCATCGTACCAGGCTCCGGGGGTGAGGGGGATGTGGGGAGGTTGGGGCGCAGAGGGTGGATGCGGGTTGGGGAAGGGGGCACCGGAGACAACGAGGGACTGTTTTTTTCTTTCACAGGTTAAACAAAAAAAAAACATTGCAGGAAGGTTTTTCCTTTACAGGTTTGTTTTTGGCACACTAGGATTGGCTCCCAGTGTGCCACCTGTATTGTTTGGGGAGGGCAGCTGAAGCCAATGGGGATTGGGTCCCTCGTCAGCACAGAAAACGGGTCTGTGTTTGGGGGCGCATGATGCAGAGGGGGACCGGGCAGCCCCTCAGCATACAGAACTATTATATGGGGGACATTATAATGACAGGGATTCGGCTCCCCCATTGACAAATGAACTGGGAAGGGGGCATGCCAACAAAGGGATGGAGCACCCCGCTGACTTTCATGGGGACTGTGAGTGGTGGACGGTGACAACCGCTGCTATCTTTATTGAAATGTTACACCAGGCAAGGCACCGCCATGCAACGACAGAACGCTCCCTCATTGCAGCTGCTAATTCATTTCAAGTTGGTGGCATGCTTGCTGAACTAGTTTCAGCAGCAGTGTGCCACCGCATTGGATAACGAGGGCCATACCAAGAATGCAGTGGTGGCATTGGCCACCACGGTGCCGCACCTCCAAAACCCGCTTCTCTACTAAGCTGCCACATAATGTTTCTTGTGCATGTTCACAAGCAAACATTAAAAACAAAATGAACACAGCCACAGTCTGTGCAGGAACTCCCATCTGTGCAAGACATGGCAAAAGCATGGCTTGCCTTTCAGATCCTACAAAAGATGGGGTCTATGTTTTCTGGGGCTGGTAAACACTCTTCCACAGTTCTTTCTTCTAGAGACGTGAGGATGATGTAGATGATGAAGAACATTTTTATGATGCCCCTGACATGCATTTAGAGGGCCTAGAACCTGATGTGTCCCCTGACCCTTATTTTGGAGCTTCCCCTGCTGACCAGGAGGATCCCTCCTCTATGCTTACGTTTATTCAAAATATGCTAGACACCCTGGACCTCCCTACTCAGGAATCTAACCAGGATGAGGATGATAATAAAGATTATAGGGAGATGAAAGAAGGCCTCCCAACCACCAAAAGAGTAGTCGTGCCTATCTATAATGCTGACAGAAAAAATATTATGAAGTTGCTTCAGACCCCCACTTCTGTGGCAGGGGTTTATAAACACGCTGTCAAAAAATATCAATCATCTAAAAATTTTGAGTACCTGTCTGTACATCCCAGTCATGAGAGTATAGTACAGCAGGCAGTATGTGAGAAAGCTGGAGTCTCCTTGTCTTCGTTACCCCTGACAAGGACTCCAGAAAAATAGATCTTACTTCAAGAGGGCTCTTGCAGTAGGTACTAACATGTAGGACTAAGCCATCAGGCACCAGGACCACATGGAAAACCTCTAGCTAGCAGTGTCTGGTGGGGGACCACCCCCCGGCATCACGTGACCATTAGTGAGCCACTATATAGGGAGCGGTCCCCATGCCAGCCCTCCAGTTCATTCCTGCCATCGACCTGCGTACATCGAACCTTGTGGAGAATGTTGTTTCTGTCAATGCCATTTTGGATGCATATCTCTCAGTTCATTTATCGAATAAATCGCTAAATTTGACTTTTGTATTTTTGTCACTGTGTGTAGTTACATTTTTCGTGTATGTCATCTCCGATGTCTGAATCGCATAAAAATAAGTGCGGCTTCTGCAGGACTCAGCTCCCCCACAAGGACAGCCATTCCCTTTGCCATTTTTGCCTGGGCCCAGACCACAAGGCGAGAAGTGTGAGTTTTGCCAGGGTTTCAACCAGGCCATTCGGAAATGCCATTAGCAATCTCTGGAAGCCCACCTTTTAAAGTTGAAAATGGCTTCCACGGAGGAGCTGAAGAAACTCAGGATCTCTTCTTCCTCACACAAGGGTCATCGTAAGAAGAAAAAGGACAAGAAGAGACATCGGGACTGGACAGAGTCCCCTACAAGGCCACTACACCTTCCTGGTGTCGCGGCAAAGGAGGTAATTTTCCCCTCGGGGAAGACTCCTTTGTCCACGGCTGTTTCTGTGGGTACAGTGCAGCCTTCATCCCCCCCATCGGGTTTGGGCCCAACGGGAGCCTCCAGGAGAAAGGAGGCACCCACTTCCTCTACGTCACTCAAGATTAAGCAGGCTAGTGGCTTTAGTGGGACTGGTAAGTCAAGCGCTGGCCCCTCCAGCACTTGCACGGGGGGGGGGGCGTGGACTAGCCTAGGAGCTAAATGGAGGTATATTAGTGGAGCTCCAGCTGAATCTACTCAAAATCTGCACCATATCACCCAAAACAAATCGTCATCGGCACAGATCCTACAGCCTCAATGCCGACTACAGGAGGCCTTCCCTCTCAGGCTCAAGACCCACTTGACTCAAGGGAAAATGCTACAATCACAACGATGGATACCAACTATCAAAATCTGGAAAGACTGCTCTGTGATCTGAAATACGACTTGGGCACATGGATACAGTCAGGTTTTGACAATATGACTGCCCAGATTCAACATTTACAGCAAATAATGAACGTGACCTCGGAGACAATGGAGGCTCACGTGACCCGCATAGTAGAAACAGAAGCCAGAATTTGTGCCCAGAAGGATACAACAGCCCAAGTGTCTGAAGACCTACAGCAAGCTCTTAAGGATATAGAATTTTTAAAGCAAGTGGTGGATGACCACGAAAACTGGGAGAGGCGATGTAATATTCGTCTCGTGGGCCTCTCGGAATGTATGGAAGGGAAGGACTGTTTACCTTTTAGGAAAGAGTGGTTGCAAAAGACCTTAATGCTCCCTCCAACAGTTTCCCTTGAAATACAAAGGGCCCATCGTTCACCTGGTCAAAAGCCAACAACAGACCAAAAGCCATGGCACCTTTAGTGAAGCTCCTCCGACTCCAAGATCATCAAGCAGTCCTTGCGGCCGCTTGAAAAAGCGACCCCATCATGATGCAGGGATCTCAAGTCAGCATCTTTCTGGACTTTTCCAGGCCATTGCAGTCTTGAAGGCAAGCATTTGTGGAAGTTAAGTGCAAACTGCAGGAAATAAACTGTCTCTTCATTCTGCCATACCCAGCGCGGCTGATTATTCGATACCCTGGCACTTGACAACGAGCATTTACTGAACTGAAGGCAGCAATGCAGTATGTGCAGGGCTTGCGATGATGCGAGCAGGATGATCATGCAAGAGACACCGAAGGCTGAAACTGACAGTTTAGTGCCAATTTCTATTGCCAGTACACCAGGTAATCTCGGGGATGGAGTTTTAGGGGAGGGTCCCTCTGGGTCCGTAACTCCAGATTTGGAGGCCTATCAAGGCAGGACTTAGGAGGCTCCTGGTCTTCACCCACCCTGTCCCATGAAAGGTAAATCCTCAAGGCACTCTGATTCTACTATCTCTTGGGCTACAATATTACATGCTACTTAAAATTCTGAACATTGACTTTTTGCCCAGAGAAATCTGTTACTGCCGTTTTGCAGGTTAAAATTGGAAAGGTTATGTTAAACCCATGTTTGGTTTATCTGAGGATGTTAACAATGTTTGGCAAATTGTTTGGTGGATTAAAACTAAGGCCCAGGTTGGGTTTGGCCATTAGAGAATTCTGTATCGGTGGGGGAAGGGAGGTGCCTAAACAAGTAAATAGAAGCTGCTCAGCCCCAAAACGCACCCGCTTTCTACGGGCTTGACAGCACTTTCCACACCTAGTCGGGGCATCTTTTATAATATTGGAAGAGCGATGGAGGCAAAATGGATTCCGTCAGATTCTATGTTTCTATGATTCAGTCATCCATACTGTGCATATTGTCAGAGAATGTCCACTCGGTGATCCCATACTTCCACAGGTTTAATGTCTCTGCAGACTGAAAGGAGCTAGGGTCCCAGGCAACCACTTCAAAGCTGCATGTGGGACGTGAACTGTGGCAACAGGGGCTGTCTGCCAGAGGCATATGGTGTCATCCTCAGATGCCAATCAGTTCCCAAACTAATTCAGATTTCTTCAGAGAAACCCTGGCAGGAGTCTTGATATACAACTTTGCTTTTGTAATCTGATTCCACCACAGCCAACTGTGCCTACCTGCAGACCTGCAGATTTCCCAGCTCTTCACCTAGGGAACTACAAACAGTGCATTGCCATTGGTGGCCTTATGTGACGTGGCGTCTTCCCCCCATCCACACTGGGCTCTCAGATACATTGCGTTTCATGCCCCATGAACTCCCCCCCCCCCGGAGAAACTCCATTCCAGCCATGGAGCCACTGTGACTCCACTCCCTTGCAACACTCTATCACGCCAGCCTCTAGAACTCCAGCCCCCTTCAAATTAGGATACCCCTTTCTTATACCATGGCATGCAACATACTGCTTCTTCCTGACACTTCCCTAACTGGGGAAGACCTGGGCAAAGCCCACCTGAGATTGTGAACTAGGAGCCTGGAGGGCATGGGCTGCAGCCCATGCCATGCTGGAGGTCTCTCCATGCTTATCACGGGACACGACTTTGAAGTCGGTGATGGTGGGGGGGGGAGCCTCTCCAAGCACGATAGCAGAGGATTTGCAACATGGAGAGCACGAAGGTTATTTAGACTGGGTCAAGTCCTAGAGGAGAGGAGGGTATGTCAGTTCTTGACTCTCAAGCGGAAATTCCAGCTCCCCACAACATATTACTTCCTCTACTTTAGGCTTAAAGCCAAGATAGAAATGGGGTTGTTGACAAGACTGAATTCCCAAAATGTACAACGCTCCCCTTTAGAGGAGCTCTTTACAAAATATTTCAAAATCTAGGGATTCAAACCACTAACCAGATGTTATAGGGTGTTACTAAACTGCCTTCTGAATCGTCTGGAAAGAATTAGGAAATCTTAGGAAGAAAACTTGTACCCAGATGTTTTCACGGAGGGGGACTGGAATCTAATTTGCAAAAACATTTTGAAATGCTCTGTAAATAACCGCCTGAGAATTATATAACTTCTTTATGCAGCTATACCACACTCCCAGAATAGCCCACAAAATTGATCCTGGGTCCTCTCCCTATTGTTATAAATGTCAAATACAAGAAGACTCCTTTTCCTATATGGCTTGGGACTGCCCAAAGGTCCAGAAATTCTGGGAAGGAGTGGTAAACATTTTGTCTAGAACCCTGAAATTAACTCCTCGATTAGATCCAGCTGAAGTTATTCAAGGTCTTTCAAGTTAGGGGTCCTGCAAACCTACGAGAAGTCATAAGTTGTGGAGGTTGGGCCTAGTGGTGGGGATGCGGGAACTGGCATTACATTGGAGGCTCCAGCAGGCTCCCTCGGTGGCTATCTGGTTATCCTCTCTTTTCCAGGTAATGAAACTGGAGAGAACTCAGTATTTAGTCAGGAACCAATTAGAAAACCTGAGGAGATCTGGGGCCCCCTGGAGCAGGCACTCCCACAGGAATGGTTCCTGGCCTTTTGATAATGATGCACAGATCCATTAACATTCCTCATCTATCTTTTTCCAATGTGCCTTTAATAGGTAGAGTACTGTTTTCTTGCTCTTCTTTTATAATACGAAGGAAGAAGGGTTAGCACCACTGCAGCTTATAGCCACAAACAGTTTTCCGTTGTAATAAGCTTGGATATCGGTATTAATTTAATATGGAAATGTTTAATGTCTACTTATTTTATATGTATCCAATCATTAATTTCTGACTACCTCAGTGGAGGTGGTTTAACTCCTGTACCTAAGTTTCTTTTATTTTTGCTTAATGTCATGCTACCCTCCCAAAATGGGGGAGGAGTAGATTGTCTTTACAAATCCAACTTCAATAAAGTCTACAAAACCCCCCCCAAAAAAAACACTTGCATTGATCACGCTGATAAGCTGACTGTCAGCTCCTCTGACGGCCGCACAGTGCTGTCCCTCCGTCAGGCCCTGACAACAGGCCTGCCGTCGAGGTACCAGATCAGGTGACATCTGAACCACAGCCAACACCGGAGTTTCCTCTGGTCTCTCTCCCCTCACCTCCGCCGCCAGTGGAGGTTCCTCCGGTTTCCCCGCTACCTGGGAATCCGGAGGAGGGAGACGGCCCACCATCAGGGATTGTTCCTTCCCCGGCCTTGAGAGCCACAAACACCTGAAGTACCACCAGATCTGACGAAGGCTGCGCCAGTCCCCCTTGGCTGATTGACCCCTCAGGGGCCGACGCCCGCCAATACCGTTGGGGCCCTTGGGGCTTCCTATCCCAACTCTGAACCCCTGTTGGAGCCTTCTGCTCCCCTGTCAGGGTCTCTGGAACCTTCGACCCTGACGTTGGGCTCAATTCCATGGCCGACGCTGAGCCCCTCAGGCAACTGCTCAGGTTACCCAACAACGGGCTATCCGAAGCCACAACACCTAATACCAGGGTATCCAATGCCTCAATACCTGATGCCGGGATACCCTTCACCAAGGTTCCCAATGCCGAGGTATCCATTGCCGGGATTCAACTACCACTACTATACAGGATATCCGGAGTAGGTTAACCCTCCACCTCCACTCCCACCACCACTGCAGTCCCAAGTTGACCTTCAGGCAATGATGCGGTCCCGGTGGACTGAGGTAACATCACAGCTCACGTCAGAGCTGGAGAAACGGCAGTCCTCGTCTGCTGCGACGCTGGCCCATAGGGCTTTGTCACCTGTACCCATTCTGCCATCAGCCCCCTGGCAGACGACGTCAGGCAGAACAGCAGAGCTACCAGCTCCCCCACGAACCACCGAGTTTGTGTGACCTATAGACATCTCCAGACTAGTGGACATCACTTTACCAGGGCTCAGTTCACCTGACGTGAGCCCTCCGTCAGATTCAGACAGTGACTGGGCTTATTCCGGCTCTGACTACGAATTTCCGATGCTGGATGACCCAAAACCCAAGGAGTCACCTAAATCTCTACCTGAGGACCCCTCCTTTATGGAACTCCTCAGAAAAATCCAGGCAACGTGTGATTGGCACACAGAAGCCTAGGATCCCCAGAGACAGAGACTAGCTGAACATTTAGAATTGTCAGATCTGTCCCCTTCCTTCATCCCACCCTGGATAGGGCCGCATGAGGATTTGGCTTCTACTATTTGGAAACAGCCAGCCTCCCTAGCACCTGTGGCTAGAAAGGCAGACAGGCTTTATCATACCCCAGAGGGCAAAGACCATCTGAGTATTCACCCTAAGGCAGACACAATGGTCAACAGTGCCACCCATGACAGATCATCAAAACCCAAGCACCTTAGCACTTCTCCACCATACAAGGAATCTAAGGTCATTGAGCAGTATGGGAAAAAGGTCTACTCTTCCACCTTAGCCATCAGAGCACTGAACTATGTGGCTCACATAGGGGTCTACCAGAAATCTGTTCTAGGCCAACTGGAGTCTAGGATTGACTCTGTTCAGGACTCCCAGTTAAAGAAGGAAATGGAAGGCTTAGTCAGGTTGGCCAGGTTGGCTAGCAGACACACCCTGAGGGCCACTTATGATGCAGTGGATACCTCGGCTAGGGGAACAGCCACTGCCATCAGCTTGCAGAAACATGCATGGCTGAGAATTTCAGGTCTCGCTCCAGAGGTCCAGACAGCCATCCAAGACTCTCCCTTTAGGGGCCCAGTCTTATTCGGAGGGGACGTTAAAGATATAATTACTGATTTACAGGACAAGGGCAAAGCCTTGTGCTCTGTTCAGTTCATGTATAAACCCCCTTAGAAACAGAGGCAGCAGCCCTTTCGGTGACAGCAACATCACCAGCAAGAGCAGTCTCAGAACCGATGCAAGAATAAACATCGGGCCTCTTCGACAGGCACGGCACCCCTGGCCAAGTCCCATAGAGCCTGGGGAGCCACAGCCTCCACCATCTCCTCTGCCTCCTGACTCCATGGACTCCCTCCCACCTCTGGAGAGAGCCACAGAGGAACCGATAGGGGGAAGATTTGCCAACCACCTACCGGGATGGGAGGACATCACCACAGACTTGTGGGTACTCCAGCTGGTGGCTCAAGGCCACACAATAGAGTTCATAGTAAGGCCTCCCACAAATCCTCCAGGTCACTCCTTCTTCCCCCAAAGCCACATCAGTTTGGTGAAAGAGGAAATAAGCTCCCTGCTAGTAAAAGTAGCAATAGAGTCAGTTCCCACAAATCAGCAGGGAAAAGGGTTCTACTCGCACTTCATCCTGGGGTCCAAGAAGACAGGATCTCAGGCCCATGCTGGATCTCAGCTCAATAAATCTTTGTAGAATACAAGAGATTCAGGATGATGTTTCTACCAAGCTTGCTTCCTCTCTTACAGAAGGGCCATTTGCTCTGCTCACTGGATATGAAGGATGCTTGCCTAAATATCCCTATCTTTCCGTCACACTGCAAGTTTCTCAGATTCTGTTTTCTGGGAGAGCATTTTCAGTTCAAAGCTGTGCCCTTCGGCCTTTCATAGGCACCAAGAGTGTTCATGAAATGTCTATCAGTGGTGGAAGCGGAACTGTGCAGACAGGGGGTACAGGTGTTCTCGTACCTCGACAGTTGGCTTCTGTCGGCACTATCGAGGAACAGTTTGGTCAGGTCCCTGTCCATGACTCTGGACCTTTTTCATCAGGTGGGCATTACGGTAAACTATCCCAAGTCCCACCTTTCTCCTACCCAACAGCTCCAGTTTATTGGGGCAGTTTTGCATGCAGTCCAGGGCAAGACATTCCTGCCATTAGACAGGATGGAAACCCTGCAAAGACATGCACATTTAGTAGCCTCACAGAGAAAGATGTTGGCAAGATCAATTCTTCGCCTTCTCGGTCATATGGCTGCTGCCATCCCTACAGTCCTCCTGGCCAGACTTCACATGAGACCCACACAATGGACTCTCAGAGTTCAATGGGACCAGAGATCTGATTATCTGAATCATGAGATCCTGGTCTCCGACCTGATGGCTCAGGACCTGTTGTGGTGGCAGAACCAGGACAACCTTACTCAAGGTGTCTCGTTCCGCATGGACCATCCATCTCAGACCCTGATGACAGATGCCTCCGGGTCAGGTTGGGGAGCCCACCTTGAGGCTCACAAGACTCAAAGCTCTTGGTCGGACAACAAACTCACTCTCCACATCAGTGTGCTGGAGATGAGGGCAGTTCTGAATGCATACGAGCTTTCCAGCACTTACTTCAGCTGGGACAGCTGATGATCCAGACAGACAACATGTGCATTGTCTGGTACACGAACAAACAAGGTGGCACATGCTCATACCCTCTCTGGTGTGAAACAATGAGGGTGTGGTACTGGGCTGTCAGCCACAACCTTCATTTGACAGCAGTACACATCCCAGGCATTCAAAACATCCTGGCAGATGTGCTCAGTCACACTCAAGCCAAAGCCCACGAGTGGGAACTGAGACAGTCAGTGGTAGACAACATCTTTGAGAAGTGGAGAAAACCAGACCTAGATTTGTTTGCATCCCCTTCCAACACAAAACTACCAGCCTTCTGCTTGCTCGCTCCCTCCAGGGCGTGGTGTTTTCTGGCGAGATGCGCTGTCTCTATGCTGGAATGGGAGGTTCATGTACGCCTTCCCTCCACTTCCTCTGCTGCAGAGTTCTACTGAGTGCTACTGAAGCTGCAGGCAGAAAGGGCACAAATGATTCTGATCGCTCCCTTTTGGCCCAGGCAGATCTGGTTCTCTCTACTCCAGCAACTGTCAGTGGATCCTCCAATACCACTGCCAGTTTCTCAAGACTTACTGACACAGGAACAGGGGACCCTGGTCCATCCAGGCCTCAGATTCCTGCACCTGCATGCGTGGCACCTACTGACATAGCTGCCGCTTGCTTTGGGGTGTCCTTGAGGGTAGCCCAAGTTCTAGTGGAGGCCAGAAAGTTATCCACCAGAGCCACTTACACCATGAAGTGGAAGAGATTTTCCATATGGGCCACTTTGAAAGGATTGGAATCTTTCACATACTCTGTCCCAAAGGTCCTGGATTACCTTTTTTACCTTTCAGAATTGGGACTTAGCTATTCAACCTTGAAGGTCCACTTATCTGCCATTTCTGCCTACCACATCCCTGCGGGCGGCAAAACCTTGGCTCAGCTGGACGTCTCTTAAGACTTTTTTTTTTCGAACTCTGTTTATCTCCGGCTGCACTGAGGCATCTCTTGGCGGTGCCCTCTCGATCCTACCCTTTCTACTCCCCACTGTTTCAGACCACACCATATCACCATTCCCTTGAGGGACTTCCCAGCGCCCTGGATCACCCCACGGGGCAGGGGCCCTCACTCCCTCCCTTGGTGGTGTCTTTCTGAGATTAGAGGGTCCGCCCCTCTTGGGAAGTCAGTCATGGATCCCCAGTCTGGCTCTGCTCGGTATTGGGGATGTGAGGGAGATCCCTGAGGCCCTTGTCGCCTCCTTGGCTCGCCGAGGCTTTTCCTGCTTTAGTCCCTAGATGCAGGACGTGCAATGCTGCCCTACCCATAGCGTGGATGCTCCCACCCACGTCCGGAAGGCAGCCACCTGACGTCTTCCCCTGCATGTAGCCATTGGCATTGCAGTGCCTCTGGTCTCCACCAGGGGCCGTTGTGATGCCGGGCTGTCCCTGGATCCCTCCCTGAGAGAGGAGAGCAGTCCTCCGGACGCTCAAGCCTCTCTCTCCCCTGCTGCCCCGGCCCGGGCTCGTTCTCGAACCCGGGTCGCCGGCGTGACACAAGGTGTGGCGTCCAGCACCTCAACCCTCAGCGCCACCGGGCCGGTGATCTAAGACTTTCTTGAAGAGGATCCTTCATTTGAACCCCCTAGTCAGGAGCCCTGCTCCTCCTTGGGATCTGAACTTCATTTTGGAAAAAAATCACGCTGGCACCATTTGAACCAGCGGCGAGTTGAGACATGCGCTACCTTTCATGGAAAGCATTCTTCTTAGTTGCTATTACTTCAGCTTGAAGAGTTTCATCACTTCAGGCCCTGATGTGTAAGGAGCCATATTTGATTTTTCACAGAGACCAGGTAACTCTGTGTACAGATCCTAAGTTCTTGCCTAAGGTGGTTTCAGAGCACACCTTAAATCAAACTCTCAAGTTACCAGTGAACCTGAATATTCCAATCGGGGTGAAGCAATCCTACACATATTAGATGTACATAGGATTCTTCTTTTCTACATGAACAGGATGAAGCCTGTCTGTCAAACTGACCAGTTGTTTGTTTCCTTCACGCCCAAAAAAGAGGGTGCGGCGGTTTCAAAGCTGTGTTTGTCAAAGTGGTTGGCAAACTGCATCATCTTTTGTTATCAGAAGTATAACAAACCCCTTCCAGGGGAGTTTAAGGGTCATTCAATAAGAGGCATGGCTGCTTCTACTGCTTGTTTCAGGAATATCTCAGCAGCAGATATTTGTGCTGTTGCCGTTGGAGTTCTGTCCACACTTTCACTAAACACTACAGTTTGGACATTGCTTCTAGGCACAGAGCAGGCTTTGGCCTAGCTATTCTTCAGGGTCAAGTCTCCTACGAGATTCAACTACAAAACAGGAACTGGCACTTTACTGGACTGGGTGCTTTCAAACCGTACTGATCATATATTGAACACAGCAGTACTCCCGGATGCCTTTAGTGACCATTTCCCAGTCCTGTTTTGTTGGTCGAATAGATTCATTAAACCACCCACTAGAACTGTCACCACTAGGATACTTATCCTCGGACATCTAGACTTACTAAAAGCTGAACGGCGTCAACAGGATTGGTCCACTGTTTTCTCCACCTGCGATGTCGACTATGCCCTTGACCAGTTTATTGCCCAGTTCAATGCTGTGTGTGATAAACATGCCCATTACAAAAAGCATCAATAAAAGGCCATTGCAACCCTTGGTTTTCGCCAGACCTCCATGAGCTTCTTAAGGCTAGGGATCACCTCTGGCACAGATCTAGGTACTTGGGTAAACAGGCGGACATTCAGTGTTATAAGGCAGCCAGAAACAGCTGCACAAGGGCTATACATGCTGCAAAAAGTCAGTATTATAAGGAAGCCCTCTCATGGTCCTGGAATGACGGCATAATATTCTGGGCCAACCTTAAAGAGGTCACCGGGAGAGACCACAAAACTGCCCCAACCATGCTTAACATAGAAACATAGAATTTGACGGTAGATAAGGACCGCTTGGCCCACCTAGTCTGCACATTTCCCTACCTAACGGATAAGCTGCAGATCCTACTTAACCAACAGTTTACTTCCTCCTACCCCCCACTAGAATTGTCTTATGTCTGTCCCATGCATTCTTGAATTCCCTCACTATTTTTGACTCTACGACCTCCTCAGGAAGGCTGTTCCATGTATTCACAACCCTCTCTGTGAAGAAATACTTCCTCACATTACCTCTGAGCCGTTCCCCCTCTATCTTCAAATTGTGCCCCCTTGTTTTTGCACATCTCTTTTTCTGAAAGATGCTACCCTCTTGGACTTTGTTGATTCCCTTGAGGTATTTGGAAGTTTCTATCATGTCCCCCCTCCCTCCTTTCCTCGAGGCTATACATCTTTAGTTCCTTTAGTCTTTCTTCATATGTCTTCTGATGCAGACCCTGCGTCATTTTGGTTGCCCTCCTCTGGACAGCCTCCACCCTGTCTATGTCTTTGCGGAGATGGGGTCTCCAGAACTGTACACGGTACTCCAGATGTGGTCTTACCAACTGTCTGTACAGAGGGCCAACAACTTCCTGTTTTCTACTGGTGATGCCTCTCCCTATGCATCCCAGTATCCCCCCAGCCCTCCTTACTGGTTTCTCACATTGCTGGCCCACCTTTAGGTAATCTGATATGACTACCCCCAGGTTCCTTTCCATTTTTTGTTGTTGTCAGTATCTCACCCCCCATTGTGTACTCTTCCCCTGGATTTTTGTTTCCCAGGTGCATTACTTTGCACTTCTTTGCATTGAAGCTGCCATACATTTGACCATTCCTCCAACCTTGTCAAGTCCCTTTTCATCCTTTCCACCCCACCTTGTGTATCAACCTTGTTGCAGATCTTTGTGTCATCTGCCAAGAGACATACTTTCCCTTCCAGTCCCTCTGCAATGTCACTTATAAAGACATTAAAAAGGACTGGTGTCGTAGGGTGTGGGTGTAGACAACTTAACACAGGTAGAGACCAAAGGTAGGTTGTGACACACAAGAACGCCTTTGAGTGCCTTTTATTATAATGATCCAAATAAAAGTTCAAATAATATAACCAAGGAGGAAATAAAATAAAACACTGAAAAAACTGGATACAAATCAAATCCTAGCTCACCAAGAGCTTACAGTTACTTTTCAAGGTGTAACATAGAGTGGAGTAGTTTTAGTCTAACTTTCCACTACCTTCTATGGTTCTGGAACAGAGCTTCACCTACTCCCTTCCACTGCTATCTAACATCTGTGTCTACCTTTCTCTCTTTATAGGAATTCACAGGGCATAATTAATCATGTGGTCACTGTAGTCCGCCCCCTAATTAAATAATTACACTTTATTCTACACTAATACACAAAATTGGGGGACTACAGTTATAATAAGTCGATATTGTATTTTACAATTTTGATATCTTAATTACTACAGTCTTCAAAGCAGGTTAAAAACACATATTCAATAGTTTGAAACCTTAATTATCTAAATTAGCTAATAACTCTGCCCACATTGTGATGTCACTCAGTTCTAGCCCTCTACAAATATGCTTCATTCTGGGCTGCCAGCCCCTTTAGGAGAGCTTTAATCAAGACAACAACCAGTTAATCTGTAGGGGCTTCTCCTTTAATTACTGCCTAGTACATTTGTTTAATTTGTCCTTATGTTTTCTTCGGGCATGCAGATAAAAGCTCAAACAAAAAGCATAACCCACAAGTCTGATAAAAAGACAGACTAAACCCTTTTATTTACAGGTTCAATTTGTTAGTTGCAAGTACAGGAGGGCAGTTACAAGTCTGTACTCACTCTACTACCTGCTCTTGCTGCAGCAAGTGACCGCACTCAGCGGTACAGATATGGTGCTGAGGTGGGGGGACATGCTGATTTTATTTTGTCACTGCTTTCCCTTTTGCAGCTGAACTAGCTCGCTTAACTCACATCTGACAAGGAAGACCCTTGTATTTTAAAACTCCGACCAGCCTTCTCAAAGCCCCACAGCTTCTCTCCTAAAGCTGTACCTGTAATGGCGCTAGTGCTAGCTTTCTTAAGGAGGGACTTAATTCAGTAACCTCAACAGGGGAAAAAGGCTCATATTTTTATTATTCATTCTGTGAAACAATGCAACAAACGCCATAATAAACTTTGGGGTTTGTGCATTTTTCTTTATTGAAGTTAGAGGATTCTCGAGACAGAGAGAGCGAATAAAAGGAAAGTTAGAATACACACTATAATAGGCGGCCACTCCATTATAGTGCGAAAAGATAGAAGATACTGCAGCAGAATTTGATAGAAGGAGAGGCAGATGGGGGACAGAAACAAGAGGCAAAAGACTAGAAGTCTGTCTTGAGGATTTCTAAGTCCAAATCTGGGGCAATACTGCCACACAGTCCCATGCTTAAATGATAACCTATCTAGGTTATCAAGACAACCTACCCCTTTACACTTGGGTAGAATGGAGCTCCGGCCCTCCCTCACCATAGAGCTCCACCCCAGGGTCACTTAAATACTTCTATTATTATAGAAACGAACAATTCAACCTAATTCATTCTAACACTACCCTGGGTTGTCTATACCAATATCACTCTCTCTATTCGAAAATAGAGTTATGACCTCAAAATAATATTTTAACATTCTATACATTATCCCATTTGTCGGGATAAATAATCAGCATTTGCATGCGAGGTACCAGCTCGATGTTGTACAGTAAATGTAACAGGTTGTAACGACAGGTACCACCTCATGATTCTGTTGTTTTTATCTTTCATCTGGGACAAAAAGCAAAGAGGATTATGGTCTGTCACTAGGGTAAAGGGCTCCCATAGATAAAATAGTCATAAGATTCAATTGCCCATTTGCTGCTAGACATTCTAGTTCAACACGTGCTATATTTCCTCTCTCTATCATGTAGCTTTCAGAAGATATATACTATAGGGTGTTCTTCCCCATTTATAGTCTGACTAAGTACAGCTCCCAGACCGTCCAGAGCGTCTGTGTGGACTTCAAATGGGTAATCAAAATCAGGGCTCCTTAACACAGGGAAGAGCACAGTGCCGCTTTATGGTATTAAAGGCTTGTTCACATTCTTGTGACCATTGTATTTTATTCCCATATTTCTTTTTTGTCAGATCAGTTAGCAGGGCAGCAATTATAGAGAAATCGGGGATAAAACACCTGTAATACCCGGCAAGTCCTAAAAATGAACGGATTTGTTTCTTTGTGGTTGGTCTGGCACTGTTAGTAACCGCTTCTACCTTATTCATTTGTGGTTTGATGAGCCCATTACCAAGTACAAATCCCTGAAATATTTGGTCTCATTCATAGTCAATGCACATTTACTTGGATTAATGGTCATACCTGCCATTTTGATTGCATTTATTATGTCTCGGAGATGTGTCAAATGGGAATCCCAGTCTTTACTGAATATGACCACATCGTCCAAGTATGCAGCATAAAATCTAGTGTATGGTGTTAATATTTGATCCATATACCTCTGGAAAGTGGCTGGTGTGCCATGGAGCCCAAATGGCATAGTACAGAACTGGAAAAGGCCTGTAGGGGTACTGAAAGCTGTTTTGTCTTTATCTGCACTAGCCAAAGGGATCTGCCAAAAAAACTTTGGTAAGATCTAACATGGATATGTATCTAGCATTCCCAATTTTATCTATAATATTATCTATTCGAGGCATAGGGTACGCATCAAATTGTGCAACTTGGTTAAGGTTTCTAAAGTCGAGGCACAACCTAATACCTCCTTCTTTCTTTCTTTGGCACTATCACAACTGGAGACCCACATGCAATTTTTGAGGGTTCAATGATTCCTAAGGCTAGCAGTTTGTTGATTTCATCTTGCACCTCTTTTTGAACCCTGTCAGGGAGTCTATAGGGTCTTTTCCTAACTGGGCCTCCATGAGTTTTTATTTAATGTTCCACATTTTTAGCCTTACCAGGTATGCTTGTAAAGGTTGTGGCAAAGGTTTGAATCAGAGCGTCTAGTTGCTCTTTTGGTTTTTGTTCTAAATTGGGGTTTATAAACATGTCTTGCGGTCCTTTCCTATCCTCCAGTCGCCCTCAAGCGACTTCAAAATCTGTATTTCCTTCGTCAGGTATGACCATGAGACTGATGTCATCATTTGTTCTCTCATACCATCTTTTTAACAAATTTACATGATACACCTTTTTTCCAGGTTTAATATCATGGGTAGCTATTTCATAATTAACCGAGCCTGTCTGCCTCAGAGCCTGACAGGGCCTGCCACTTCATGAGTAACTTGTTACTAGGACGAGGTAAACAATAATATCTGATCCCACTCTGAAATTGTTTCCTACTTGTACCTTGATCGTACAATGATTTCTGTACTTTTGGGCTTGAACAGGTGGATTCATGTGCTTTAGTTACATAAGTCACTAACTTCTGCCTCAGTGTTTTCATATACTCAGCAATGCCTTTTGCTTCATCTCCTTCCCTTCTTCCCAAATTCTTTTATGACATCTATGGTCCCAGGATTTCTGCAGTATAGAAGGGAAAAGGAGATAGCCAGTAGAGGCCTGGGGTACCTCTCGATGGGCGAATAACAAGTAGGGTAAATATTTATCCCAGTTTTTCCCTTCCTCATGGACAAATTTCATCAACATCCGTTTCAAAGTTTGATTGAAACGTTCTCACGAATCCATCTGTCTGGGGATGATAGGGGAGTTCGTGCCTACAATACCCAACAATCTATAAAGTTCTTTTAATGAGAAGCATTAAAATTACTCCCAGATCCGATAAAATCTCTTCGGTATACCACCTCTACTAAATAATTTGACTAGTTCTTCTGCTATTTTCTGGGTGGTGACAGTGCGTAGGGGATGGCCTCAGGATATTTAGTTCCATAATCACAGATGACTAATATGAATCGATTCCGCTGGAGCTCTTAGTCAAGGTCCACTATATCTATTCCTATCCGTTCAAGCGGGGTTGTCACTAAGGAAGAGGTACCAGGGAAAAATCTCTTTTGTCCTACCTGACTTACTTTTGGCACTCACTGCAGCTCTGACAATATTTAGCTACATCTTCGTGAATACCTGGCCAATAGAACCTTTGTAAAATGCTCCCCAAAGTTCTATCCCATCCTGCATGTCCTGCCAATGGGATATCATGGGCTAGAAAAATCAAATTGCATCTATACTGGGTGGGAACTATCAGTTGTTCTACCTGTTCTCCTGTATCTTCTTTAGTACATACCCAATACAATAGGTTATGCTGTATGATGATCTTAGGGGCACCAGGACCATTTGCTTTATCCACTTGCTGAAACAAGGATCGTAAGGTACAATCCTTAGCCTGTTCTTCAGCTATGTTACTTTTTACAAAAATGGAAGATATTGATTCAGGTAACCCCTTTTCTTTTTCTTTTCAACCCACCTTCTTTGGAGCCATCTCTTAGCATTTTTAGACACCCTTATTTTCCCTAGTGGATCATACAGTTCATCCTGAAATGGAAATACATCCCCCAATTGTTGTGGCAGTTTACTCTGAGCTCTAGTGGTTACTGCAGACAGAGTTCCCTTACTTTGTATTAATGCTTGGAAATCAGGGTAGTCATGGCCAATTAGTATTGGCACTGGTAGATTAGGAACTATCCCTGCAGTCACCTCAGAGCATTTCCCAACTATATTGATACATATCTGCCCTGTAGAATATTGGTGAGAATCACCATGAACACATATGACATGCATATCAGGTCCTCCACTTTTGCTACTCCGAGTATCAAGCAATTTTTGGCCTTACTAAAGCATTTTTGCTACCTGAATCTATTAACCCTATTGCATTTTGATTGCCCAGCTTTACCATAGTAGTAAAATATCCAGCACCTAGCACAGCCAAATGAGTAGTACCCCCACGTATCTTTGGACAGTATCTGCCTATATGGCCTAGCCCTTGGCAGTTTCTACAAACAATGTCTGCTGGAAAAGAGCGTCTTTTATTATCAGTTTTATTGTCCTTCTTTAAGTCACTGGTGGTTGGAACACTAGTCCTTGTTCCGGAAATAGTTCTTCCTGTTACCATCACTTGGGGACGTGAAGTCCCTTTCCGATATGTCTGGTGGGCTGTTAAAAAGTCCTCAGCCAAGAAAATGGCTTTTCCGCTGTTTCTGGCTTATGTTCTTTTACCCATATTTGTACCTCATGGGGGAGTATTTGTAAAAGTTGTTCAATAATAAAGGCCTCCATAATTGCAGTTACAGACTTTCCTTCTGGTTGTATCGACTTCCAACACAGTTCCCGTAGACATGTAACTGTCTCTCTAGGATTGTCTTAGGGATGGTACTTTAAGGTACAAAACCTTGGCCTATATGTTTCTGAACTAATATCATATCTTTCAGTATTTCAGTTTTACCAGGTCATAATTTTCAGCATCTCTAGAGTCCATGTGACTATAAGCCAATTGGGCCTCCCAGACAAATAGTGGGCCAACCATGCACACCCACTGAGTTTGTGGCCAATTACAAGTCCTAGCCACCCTCTCAAGCGTAGTTAGGTAGGCCTCTGTATTATCTGAGTTAGTCATTTTAGTTAGCTTGATGTCTTTGGGTTGGAGTACCACTATCCCACTATTGCCAGTATTAGACCCAATTAATTGTAACACTTTCACAGTCTCAGCCCACCTGATTTCCTCTGCGCAGGTTCCCATCTCCTTTCCTGGGCATCTATTTCCGCTGTCTCTCCATCTCACTCTGTCGAATCGCCAGCCAGCGTAATAAACCAGCCAAGTCCTCAGGTGGTTTCCTCTCTGAAGGGCGTCTTCTGTAGAACCTCCTCGGACTCCTCCTGACTGTATGTTTCCTCCTTTGCCATGGGATCCTTTCTCCTGACATCTGGACCCAGTCCTGGATTCAAAGGGTCTCCTGTCAAAGCCGTCTGAGTTCTGGTCACCATTCCGATTTCTTCTCCTCTCACGGATGCTATCTCCTCCAAGTTGTCTGGAATCTGGTCAGGTTCCTAACTGGTTTCTCCCAATATGCCTTAGACAACCAGTAACATCCCTTCTGACACCACTTTGTTGTAGGGTGTGGGTGTGAACAACTAACACAGGTAGAGACCAAGGTAGGTTGTGACACACAAGACGCATTGAGTGCCTTTTATTATAATGATCCAAATAAAAGTTCAAATAATATAACCAAGGAGGAAATAAAATAAAACACTGAAAAAACTGGATACAAATCAAATCCTAGCTCACCAAGAGCTTACAGTTACTTTTCAAGCTGTAACATAGAGTGGAGTAGTTTTAGTCTAACTTTCCACTATCTTCTATGGTTCTGGAACAGAGCTTCACCTACTCCCTTCCACTGCTATCTAACATCTGTGTCTACCTTTCTCTTTTTATAGGAATTCACAGGGCATAATTAATCATGTGGTCACTGTAGTCCGCCCCCTAATTAAATAATTACACTTTATTCTACACTAATACACAAAAATGGGGGACTACAGTTATAATAAGTCAATATTGTATTTTACAATTTTGATATCTTAATTACTACAGTCTTCAAAGCAGGTTAAAAACACATATTCAATAGTTTGAAACCTTAATTACCCAAGTTAGCTAATAACTCTGCCCACATTGTGATGTCACTCAGTTCTAGCCCTCTACAAATGTGCTTCATTCTGGGCTGCCAGCCCCTTTAGGAGAGCTTTAATCAAGACAACAACCAGGTAATCTGTAGGGGCTTCTCCTTTAATTACTGCCTAGTACATTTGTTTAATGTGTCCTTGTGTTTTCTTTGTGCATGCGGATAAAAGCTCAAACAAAAAGCATAACCCACAAGTCTGATAAACAGACAGACTAAACCCTTTTATTTACAGGTTCAATTTGTTAGTTGCAAGTACAGGAGGGCAGTTACAAGTCTGTACTCACACTACTACCCGCTCTCGCTGCAGCAAGTGACCGCACCCAGCGGTACAGATATAGTGCGAGAGGCGGGCGGGACATGCTGATTTTATTTTTGTCACTGCTTTCCCTTTTGCAGCTGAACTAGCTCGTACAACTCACATCCGACAAGGAAGACCCCTTGTATTTTAAAACTCCCGACCAGCCTTCTCAAAGCCCCACAGCTTCTCTCCTAAAGCTGTACCTGTAACGGCGCTAGCGCTAGCTTTCTTAAGGAGGGACTTAATTCAGTAACCTCATCAGGGGAAAAAGGCTCATATTTTTATTATTCATTCTGTGAAACAACGCAACAAACGCCATAATAAACTTTGGGGGTTTTGTGCATTTTTCTTTATTTGAAGTTGGGAATTCTCGAGACAGAGAGAACGAATAAAAGGGAAAGTCAGAGAATACACTATAATAGGCGGCCACTCCATTATAGTGCGAAAAAGGTAGAAGATACTGCTGCAGCAGAATTCGATAGAAGGAGAGGCAGATGGGAGGGGGGACAGAAACAAGAGGGCAAAAGACTAGAAGTCTGTCTCGAGGATTTCTAAGTCCAAATCTGAGGCAATACTTCCACAACCGGCCCCAGTACTGAACCCTGTGGTACCCCACTAATAACCCTCCTTTCTTCACTGTGGACTCCATTTACTATTACCCGCTGTGTTCTGTTGTCCAACCAGTGTTTTACCCAGGCTACCACCCTAGGACCCACTCCCAGGCTGGCTAATTTGCTTATTAATCTTTTGTGTGGGACTGTGTCAAATGCCTTGCTAAAGTCTAGGTAGGCCATGTCCACAGCCCCTGCCTGGTCTACTGCTTTGGTCACCCAGTCAAAGAAATCAATTAGATTTGTCTGACATGACCTTCCTGCTGTGAATCCATGCTGCCCTGGGTCCTGTGCCCCACTGGCCTCTAGGTACTCAAGAATTCTTTCCTTCAGAAGTGATTCCATCATTTTCCCTACCATGGAGGTCAAACTGACAGGTCTGTAGTTTCCTGCCTCTGTCTTGCTCCCACTTTTGTGAAGGGGAATCACATCTGCTCTCCTCCAGTCCTCAGGTACCACCCCATCCTCCCATGATTTATTAAAAAGTGTAGTCAGTGGTGTTACTAGTTCTTCCCTTAGTTATTTTAAAATTCTGGGGCGAATCCCATCAGGCCCCATTGCTTTATCCACCTTCAGTTTTAAGAGTTCTTTCAGAACCCTTTCTTCTGTGAAAGGACTAATATCAACCCTCCTATCCAGAGTGCTTCTATTGACTGGATTAGGTATTTCCCCTTGCTTCTCCATTGTGAATACTGAGCAGAAGTATTCATTCAGTATCCCTGCTTTTTTACTGTCGCTCTCTGCCCAACTACCTTTCTCTTTGTTCAGCCTCAGTATCCCTGCCTTAGTCTTTCTTTGCTCCCTAATGTACCTATAAAAGGTTTTATCACCCTTCTTAACTGAGTTGGCTATCTTTTCCTCGGTTTGGGCCTTTGCTATTCTGACTGCCTTACCTGCTTCCTTCTGCTTTAACTGGTACAGGTCTCTGTCATGCTCCTTCTGTGTTTCCTTATACTTCCTGAATGCTATCTTTTTTTCCTTTACCTTCCCCGCCACTTCTTTTGAGAGCCATAGTGTTTTTTTCTTTCGTTTTGATTTAGTTGCTTCACACAAAGACTTGTTGCCTCCATGATGGCGGTTTTGATGTTTCCCCATTATTGCTCCACCCCACCTTCTTGCCTGTTTGCTAGTGCTTTTTGGAGGCACTCTCTCATTTTGTCAAAATCAGCCCTCCTGAAGTCCAGTACCTTCACTTTTGTGTGACTTGACTCTACAGCTAAGTTTATCGTGAACCAGACTGTTTGGTGGTCGCTTGTTCCCAGATGGCTACCCACTTCAAGAGCAGAGATCCTCTCTCCATCCCCATTTGAGAGTACTGGGTCTAAGATTGCTCTCTTCCGAGCGGGTTCCAAAACTGGCTGTCTGAGGCATGCCCCCTGTAGGGCATCGAGAATGGTCCTGCTCTTGGATGTGGCTGCAGCAAAGGTGCACCAGTCAACATCTGGCATATTCAGGTCCCCCATCAGCAATATCTCCCCTTTCTCTGCCATCCCAAGGATGCCTTCTATCATTTCCTTGTCCATTTCTTCCCCCTGAGACGGGGGTCTGTATACAACCCCTGTGCGGATTGTGGAGCCATTGCCAGTCTCCAGGGTGACCCACAGTGCCTCCTGTCCTCCCTGTTTACCCTTTTGTTCTGTTGCTTTTATCCCTTCCCTTACATAGACAGCTACTCCTTCTCCTCTTCTTCCCTCCCTGTCCCTCCTGTAGATTGTGTACCCTGGTATGTTGACATCCCAGTCATGGTTCTCTGTGTACCATGTTTCTGTGACTGCCACACTATCCAGGCATCTCTCTTCCATCAAGACCACCATTTCAGGGAGCTTTTTCCTCTAGACTACGGGCATTGGTACTCATTACCCTCCATTTTTTTATGGCTTTATTTCTTTTTGCCCCATCTCTGTCCCTACTGCCTTTGTCTTTTTCTACATTTACCCCTGCCCTTCTCCCTATTGACTGCTCTACTCACCAATTACCCTGATATTTGGGATGGTGTACCAACACTTGATCCTAATATTATTGCATTATTGTTCATGAAGCTAGGAAGTACCTTCTTACGGTACTTGGAAAAATCAAGATTTAGTAGTGATACCCTGGATCTTAAATTTCTTGTGCTAACCCTGGATGAAATACTGCTGCTTTTGACACACATTATTAATATGTCACTCAGATTCTATCTGTAACCCCCAGGGGATGCTACCCTTAGGGCTACTACCGCTGCCTACCTTCACGAAGACAGGATGAGGAGGCCCAGATCCGTTGACGGGTGCCTCCACCCAGAGGTCAGGGTTAATAGTGGTGAATCTACCTTGGCCACAGCCTTCTGGGTCACTGCAACCCCCCTTGTTTGACTCACTAGTGGCTAGTGGCTCACACAAAGTCCAAACAATACTTTTCCCACATACACTTACCCCCCGGATGGTATCTCTCAATTCACTCTGGGGACCCCCTGTAAAGTAAGGTACAGTTATATCATGGTTACTATGCAGCAGTTCACCAGAAATGCACAAACTAGCCAGGGTGTAGTTGCAACACATCAATCTGATTTATTAAAGGGGCAAATAACAAGGGCAGGGGGGAATCAAGGTAATTGGCTTACTCTATAATTATCTACCTAGGGCACTGTGCACAGGCCTAAACCTAATATTTACTGTCCCTGGTTACCCAAGCCCTAATGGCTAGTCCACTATGGCAGCTGGTTGGAGCCCTGGCACAGATAGCCTTTGCAATCCTGAGGAAGTAAAAATAAGAAGAACATTCCACTAGGGCAGTTAGCAGTGTAAAAACCACTTAAGAAAACTGTCTGCAGACTTGGCAGGGAGCTACCCTGATTTAGTACTCACGGCTCCAACAGATACCGATTCAGTCACCACCAGCAGGGCTGGGCCGGAATTTCACCAGCCTCCTCACACATTTATATGGCAATTAGCAGAGGGGTATCATACCAGGCAGCAGCTTCTAGACCCCACTCACACACTTGCAGCAAACTTGGGCAATAAACGGCAAATTCAACCTCACGGGTGGACAGAGCGCAATTCAACAATTTTCTCCAGTCCTTTCAGGTTGAGCCTGGTAGGTAGCTGGGCTGGCACCAGCCTCCTCTGACTGCATGCAGGCGGATTTTTTGTCCACCAACTCGCACAGGAAAAACGGCCACCTCAGGCCTTTCACGCGCTTCACGCGTGAACACTCCACTAGCGCAGAAGCACAGAGCTCCTTTCCTCTCCTCAGCCACAACGCATCTGACCTTGCCAGCGTTAAGCACTCCTAACAGGTCGGGCGCTACCCATTTCCATTGGCTGGCTGAACATGCCAGTCATTTCCTCTTGCCCTCAGTGGTGCGAAAAAGCGCCATAGCCCATAATACCTTTCCCAAAATACAAGTAGTCCCTCTATTGGTCAGCCAACTCTGTAGGGTCCCGAGGTACTGATTGGTCCAAGTCAGCAATTCTGGACCAAAATGGGGGAGACAATCGAACAGTCGTTACTGCAAAGGAAAGCAGGTTAGAACAACTACATTATCATTATTATCCATCGTTATTTCCAGCAAACAATCACATCCTCCAGCAGGCTCCTCTGCACCACTAAGCGAGCAGAAGGCTATTTTTCAGCGTCGAGCGGGACTCGGGCATCATAACCACACCCCCCATTTCAATTAATTATGACTGCAACAGGCAGCCCTTAAAGAGACAGCATACAGAGGCTTTAAAAGCACTCACTAGCTACCCTTTTAAACGGCTTTATGCTGATCACCAACCAGGCATGGAGCATGGAAATGAGCTCCGGGAAAGCTGTGAGGAACCTCCATTTGCAAGGGGGTTACACCCTCCCTGGTCTGGAAAAACTTGGCGTCCGTGCCAAGTAATCTCCCCTAATTCACCCGAGGCACACAGCCCAATTGACACTACATCACACTTTGCATTACATACATAAATATTCACAGAGTACTATGAGTTATACAACATTGTACACACATAACCCTTTGTTCCTCTTTTCCCTGATCAGGCCAATATTTCCTGCTCATGGCCCCGGGATGGTGGAACCTCTCTATTTCAGTTACTGGCGGGTCACCTAAAGTAGGGGCACCACACCCAAAGGGTAATACCAACAAACTAGAGTTATCCCCCAAGGCTAACTTAGGCAAGGAACTCAGAGACACATACACCCCTTTGTGGAACACATTTAAGGGCAGGTCAACCGGGTGACCTAGAGACTCATAACTCAACTTTATTACAGGCCGTACTTCTCGGCTGGAGCATCTAGGTGTCTCAGGGAACCCTGAAACAAGCCCTGATTCCAACTCAGCCCCACTAACATTAGGGACGGGAACCTCCACAGGGGGACAGGGCCCAGTGCTCACAGTATTATTGGTGTCCTGATCCTCTACCCCAGGACCCACCCCACTGGGTGCAGCTGAGTGCTGTGTAGCTACTAGCGAAGAACCATCAGGGCATTCAAAATATTCTTCTGGTCCTGGCATAGCACTGGTCTGTCCCCCCACCTCACTCTCTTCATCCGAGAAGTCAGATAATTCAACCAGGCCAGACAGGTCAGCCAGGCTTAAGGACCCCACCCCTTGGGCTTTGCTGCTACCCAGCTCATCTTCTGGAGGTATTGGCTCCGGAGACAAAATATGGGGCTCAAACAGTCTGGACGGGCCAATCTCATCGCCAGAGTTAACAAGGGGATTGCCCTGAAACAACTGGCTCAGTTAATAAGAGGGATAATAGTCAATATCGTCTTCATTGTCTTCTGACACCGATTGTTGATCATCCCTTTCTGCAGGATTTGAACAAGGCTGTCTTGGTTGGCTTACCGAAGAATCCATGGGTGTGGTTTTTTTTCTGGCAGCAGATCTAGTCACAGGCCGGGAGGGGGCGGCAGTTGAGAGTTCGGCTTCAATCAGGATTTGCCCCGATTGGCAGCAGATGATTTCAGTGAATAGTTTTCACATCTTTGGAATTGTTTTCAGGCCGCACTTTAGATACAGGCAAGTCTGTCAATTTTCCCACAACAATATGGGGGAGGTGATGCCATCTGTCAGCGATTTTATGTTTCCCATGCAGTCCCAGATTCCTCTGCAACACTCTATCCCCTTCTTTTAGCTCCATTGTTTTCACTTTCTTATCATATCTTTCCTTGTTGGCCAGGTTTCGTTTAGCAGCCATGGTCTGGGCCAGTTGGTAGGCATGGTTCAATTGGGCCTTTAATTTCTGTACATACTGTAGATGGTTCTCTGCTTGCACCCCATCAGGGGAAACCCCAAAACACACATCCACTGGCAGTCTAGCCTCTCTCCCAAACATCAGTCTGTATGGGGAAAATCCTGTGGCGTCACTTTTTGTACAATTATAAGCGTGAACTAGGGTGCTAATCTGCTGGCTCCATCTCGATTTGTCTTGTGGTTGCAATGTGCCCAACAAGTCAAGCAAGCTACGGTTAAACCTTTCAGGCTGAGGATCTCCCTGAGGATGGTAAGGGGTGGTTCTTGACTTTCACACCCCCCACAGCGACAGCATTTCTTTGATCAAGCAGCTCTCAAAGTCCCTTCCCTGGTTGGAATGGATCCGCTGTGGGGCCCCATAGTGGATGAAAAGGTTTTCAACAAATATCTTAGCCACCGTGGTTGCTTTCTGATCCTTAGTAGGGAAAGCCTGTGCATACTGGGTAAAATGATCAGTGACCACCAATATATTACTGACACTTTTCAGATTGGGTTCTAGACTCAGGAAATCAATGCAGACCAGTTCCATAGGGGCACTAGTGGTAATGTTGACCATGGGGGCAGCTCTCCGGGTGAAACTTTCCTTTGCAAACAGCGGCTACAGGTCTTGGCATATTGCTCTACATCAGTACTCATTTCAGCCAGTAAGTCAGACCCCGTACCAGATCAAGTGTTCGGTCTATGCCGAGATGCCCCATTTGATTATGCAAGGACCTTAAGACCAGTTCTTTAAAAACTGACGGCAGCACCAGTTGTTGTTTGTCCACCCGGCCCTCCTTATTCACAGTCTCCCTGTATAGTAGTTGGTTAATCAGCTTCAATTTGGGCCCTTCTTTATACAACAGGGCAGTTCTCAGGTCAGTGGAATGTAACTTGACACGTCCCTCCCGGCCTGCAATGCCTCAACCGCTGTTTTTATCATAAGATCACAGGATTGAGCCTGTTGGAGACTATCATTGTTGAATTGAGGCAGTGAGCTGGTGTCTAATGCAGAGAAGTGACAGTAGGCAGCAGGTATGCAATTTTCGGATGGCCCCAAACAATCCACCATACAGTCCACCGCGTCAGGAGACACCTGTTCCTCTTTGTCAAATTTCTGGCAGAGGGCTCTTATGTCGGGTGCTGACAACCTGACCCAATCAGCTTGTGGCATAGGCCTCTGAGAGAGAGCATCTGCATCTATATGGTTTAAGCCCACCCTGTACTCAACAGCATAGTCGTAGGTGGCCAAAGCAGAGAGCCACCTATGGCCAGTGGCATCCAACTTGCCAGAGGTCTGCACATAAGTCAGAGGATTGTTATCAGTCTTTACCAATATCTTGGCACCATGCAAATAGTCATGAAACTGATCAACAATGGCCCACTTTAGAGCCAAGAACTCTAGTTTGTGCACTGGATATTTTTTTCTGAGGGAGTCAGGCTTCTGCTGGCAAACGTTACAGGTCTCAGACCATTTGAGTGCTCCTGATATAAAACAGCCCCCAATCCTTGTAGACTGGCATCAGTATGAAGAGTGTAAGGCTTGGCCAGGTCAGCATAGGCCAATATTGGGGCATGGGTAAGTTGATATATAATGTCATAGAAGGCTTCCTCACACTCAGCAGTCCAACGATCCCCAAACACATAATTCGGTTGGAAATACTTCTTTTCCATCTCAGAACGCGCAACCTTCTTATACTTTTTGTGCGTAGGCGGATACCCCTGAGTGATGTTAAGGAGGGGGCAAATCACTCGAGAATAGTCCTTAACAAACCGCCTATAATATCCACAAAACCCCAGGAATCGTTGCAGCTCCTTCAAATTCCTGGGCTGAGGCCAAGTGGTCAAAGTCTCCACTTTGCTAGGGTCGGTCTCTATGCCCTCAGTGGACACTATGTGGCCCACGTATTTCACAGACGTCTGGAAGAATTGACACTTGTCAATAGACAACTTGAGGGCGAAATCCTCCAACTGATCCAAAACCTTGAATAATCGTTGCTCATGTTCTTCCAACATTCGGCCGAACACTATAACGTCATCTAAATAGACTAGAAACTCGAGTAGATTGATGTCTCCCACAGCCCATTCCATCAGGCGCTGAAAAGTGGCTGGGGCACCCAAAATCCCTTGAGGCATCCGAACAAACTCGTAGAAGCCTAGGGGGCAAATGAATGCAGTCTTCTCCCAGTTGTCTGGGACCATTGGGATCTGATAGTATCCACTGCGAAGATCCAACACGGAGAACCACTTACTACCATTTAAGCAATCCAATGCATCCTGTATGCGTGGCATGGTATACTGGTCCGGAATGGTCCACTGATTCAAAGTGCGATAGTCTACACACATCCGAACGGCCCCATTTTTTTTCCTTACTACTACTATGGGGGAGGCATAAGGGCTCCTGGACTCTTGTATTACCCCAGCCAACATCTCTTGCAGATGCTGCCTCACATCATCTATGTCAGCGGGAGACAGGTGCCGGGATCTCTCTCGGAAAGGCCTTTCATCATGCAGCCGAATGTGATGCTCAGCCCCCTGTACACATCCCACATCCCACTCTTTCAGGGAGAAAACCTGGCCTCTCTTGGCAAGCCCCTCACTGACCCTTTGTTTCCATTCAGCCGGCAGCGGGGAGTCACTGAAGTCAAACAAATCAGGAGTAACTCTCTCAGCTGTCCTGGAACCCTTGCTGTTTGGTAGTACTGCAGTATCTGCACAATGCATGCTTGCCAAGGTACACCATCTTCTTATTTGAATCTCTCTGTCGGACACGTTATGCACTTGAACCATCACCCTCTTAACATAAGCATGGGCTCTAGCCGGCAAGATGCTGGGTCTGACCAACAGTCCCTCAGGTAATCTTCCTTCCACAGGCGCATCCAACATCAACAACTTATTCTTAACATCGGTTTTTAGTCGTACTTCTCCATGCAGGACACATTGGGCATTCGGGGCAAGTATCACTGGGGCCGGATCCTTTTTCCACACCACACCCACTGGGCCTTCAGGTTCCTCCGAACTAACCTTCTTCTGGGTGGTGCTTGCCTTTTGAACCACAGCAGGTATGCTTAAAACTCTCCCGGTCTGAAATGCTTGTTTTTCTGAACACAATTGGGCCAATCGTCCGAACATATGCGCATTCGTCCCGATCAACAAAGGCACCCCATCATACAGTCCAGTGGGTGGGCAAACTAAAACTAGGGTTTCCACCTGCTCATCCATTCCAGCCACAGTTGCAGAGAAAGATAACCAGACTCGGATGTACCCCAAATACGGATAGGCCTTGTCGCTCAACCCCCACACATGTAGACCATTCAAAGGTTGCAGGGGCACCTCAGATAAGTGTGCCTGGTACCAGTCCTGAAACATGATGGTTACCTGAGAGCCACTGTCCAACACAGCTCGGGTGGGAATTCCATTTACCTGCACCGGGGTCTCCATTGAAGGCCCAACCACATCAGACCAGTCGGGGGCCACAACATTGATAGTTGGCTGGGCATGGGCCTGAGTCACAAAACTTTTCCTGGGGGCCCAAGACTGGGCCTGGTGATGTCGGGTGATCAGTCTGTTGTTGACCTTCCTTAAATTCTCCGGCCTCTGGCACTCGGGTTGGAAATGCCCATCTTCCCCGCAATGGTAACAGAACTTGGGGTCCTGGGGGTCACTGTTTGGCGGTGGGCACCCTATCTGGAGGGGGCTCTGAGAGGGGTGAGAGGGCTCTCTTTGGCCGGGGTTCGGGTGTCTGCATGACTCAGGGGCCCCGGACCTGACAGGGTACATAGTAGATTGCTTCAAGTCCCTCACCAGTTCCCATAAATTCCTGACCTCGGCCCTCAAGTCACTCTCTACATGGGGGTCGGAGGAAATAACTCGCATTCCCACAGTACCTGGAAAATCTGGGGATCCCTCAGGCCCTCCGGACAAGCCGGCCTCCTCGGGGGCATTAGACTCAGGGGTCCCACTACAATTTACCGCCCCCACACATGGCTCCCACCCCTCTTTATCAGTCTCCACCTCCCTAATTTTCCTCATTAATTGACAATATTCGGGCGGGGTGGCCTGCCGATCATGTAACTTAAGTTTCAGCAGTATTACACTAGAAAATCTGGCAGATTTTAAAACATGTTCTAACCGGACCTGATTCAGGGCTGCAGCAGTGATTCCCCCTTTTCTATAGGCCTTCTGCAAGGCCCGCTCCCTCTAGTGACAAAGCGGATAGTTTCTCATTTCTCACTGCTTAGCAGACCTGAATTTCCATAATAAGTCTTCACCAGTCTGGTACTCCCAAAAACCCTTCTAAAGCAGAGAGATACTCTGCAGCGGTGGCTTCCAGACTGTGGCCCGGAAGAACCTAATGGCTTCTAAAGCAGGACCCCGCAAACTCTCCATCAACCTCTTCCTTTTCTCCCCCTCAGAGCATTGCCATTCCTGGACTAAAGGGGTGGCATAATCCATTCAGGCCTCCAGGTCATCCTCCCCTGGAGGCACTGGCACTGTGCCAGAGAAAAGTTTTAACTTATGGTAAGAATCGAGCTGTATGGGTGGGACCACCAGGGGCAGAGAAGCCAGCACAGAACTCTTGGGCGGGCAAGGGAAGGTGCCAGGGGAGCCCTGAGGGGTAGCATCACTGGATAAATCTAAGGCTTGTAGCAGCTCCTGGGTAGTTCTCCCCTCCACAGCCAACAACTTAAGCAGCTTGTCTTTAAAACTGTTCATTTAAGGAGACCCCCAGCAGTGACTGACCCACTTTGAATATGAATTAGTCTCCATCCCTTTGAAGCACCCTCCGGATAAATCACAGGAGGTACCCTCTCAGGGTCGATGGCCACGCTTCATAGAAGTAACACCTGCAATGTCTGGTCAAGCAAATCAGCCATACGCCCTTTTACTTCCACTTTGCCCAAACATTTTACTCGCTCTGCTGCAGAAATGATGTCACCAGTTGGGGTCCCCAAAGGTACATCTAACAGTAACACAAGCTTCTGGGAGTCTAGCTGTCGAGCTCTTCGACTTCTCCCCACCCCATCAGTCTGTGTACCATGGTCTTAATAGGTCCCAACTTAATTTTTCCCAACATATCCCCTTCCACTTTTTCCATTTCTTACATGCTTCCCCACTTGGCCACTAGGGGACGCAGATCCCAGCGGTGCCTCCAACTTGTAACCCCCAGGGGGCGCTACCCTTAGGGCTACTACCCTGCCTACCTTCACGAAGACAGGATGAGGGGGCCCAGATCCGTTGACGGGTGCCTCCACCCAGAGGTCAGGGTTAATAGTGGTGAATCTACCTTGGCCACAGCCTTCTGGGTCACTGCAACCCCCCTTGTTTGACTCACTAGTGGCTAGTGGCTCACACAAAGTCCAAACAATACTTTTCCCACATACACTTACCCCCCGGATGGTATCTCTCAATTCACTCTGGGAACCCCCTGTAAAGTAAGGTACAGTTATATCATGGTTACTATGCAGCAGTTCACCAGAAATGCACAAACTAGCCAGGGTGTAGTTGCAACACATCAATCTGATTTATTAAAGGGGCAAATAACAAGGGCAGGGGGGAATCAAGGTTATTGGCTTACTCTATAATTATCTACCTAGGGCACTGTGCACAGGCCTAAACCTAATATTTACTGTTCCTGGGTACCCAAGCCCTAATAGCTAGTCCACCGTGGCAGCTGGTTGGGGCCCTGGTACAGATGGCCTTTGCAATCCTGAGGAAGTAAAAATAAGAAGAACATTCCACTAGGGCAGTTAGCATTGTAAAAACCACTTAAGAACACTGTCTGCAGACTTGGCAGGGAGCTACCCTGATTTAGTACTCACGGCTCCAACAGATACCGATTCAGTCACCACCAGCAGGGCTGAGCCGGAATTTCACCAGCCTCCTCACACATTTATATGGCAATTAGCAGAGGGGTACCATACTAGGCAGCAGCTTCTAGACCCCACTCACACACTTGCAGCAGACATGGGCAATAAACGGCAAATTCAACCTCATGGGTGGACCAAGCGCAATTCAGCAATTTTCTCCAGTCCTTTCAGGTTGAGCCTGGTAGGTAGCTGGGCTGGCACCAGCCTCCTCTGACTGCACGCAGGCAGATTTTTTGTCCGCCAACTCGCACAGGAAAAACGGCCACCTCAGGCCTTTCACACGCTTCCCGCGTGAACACTCCACTAGTGCAGAAGCACAGAGCTCCTTTTCTCTCCTCAGCCACAACGCATCTGACCTTGCCAGCGTTAAGCACTCCTAACAGGTTGGGCGCTACCCGTTTCCATTGGCTGGCTGAACATGCCAGTCATTTCCTCTTGCCCTCAGTGGTGCGAAAAAGCGCCATAGCCCATAATACCTTTCCCAAAATACAAGCAGTCCCTCTATTGGTCAGCCAGCTCTGTAGGGTCCCGAGGTACTGATTGGTCCAAGTCAGCAGTTCTGGTCCAAAATGGAGGAAACAATCGAACAGTCGTTACTGCAAAGGAAAGCAGGTTAGAACAACTACATTATCATTATTATCCTACGTTATTTACAGCAAACAATCACATCCTCCAGCAGAGCTCCCTCTGCACCACTAGCGAAGGCAGAAGGGGAACTATTCTTTCCGCGTCCCGAGCGGGACTCGGGCATACAACCACACCCCCCCCATTTCAATTAATTATGACTGCAACAGGCAGCCCTTAAAGAGACAGCATACAGAGGCTTTAAAAGCACTCACTAGCTACCCATTTAAACGGCTTTATGCCGATCACCAACCAGGCATGGAGCATGGAAACGAGCTCCGGGAAAGCTGTTAGGAACCCCCATTTGCAAGGGGGTTACATCTCTATTCCCCACAACTTTGGAAATTTGCTACAGTGACACCAGTCTGGGGATTGCACTACCACTGGGAACCATAGGCCCATCTCTATTCTACCTCCTCTCTCGAAGGCTCTAGAGTGTATAGTGGCTGACCAGCTGGTTCAGTATTTAGAGAAATATCAATTGCAGTGCCCACAGCAGTGCGTGGTTCAGACCTGGACATAGTACAACTACTGCCTTGTTTGAGTTCACGGGCTTCATTCGCCGGTCCTTAGACCAAGTACACCGTGTTGGAGCAGCTTTCATTGATCTGATGAAAACTTTCGGCTCGATGAACCATACCCTCCTGATTGAACAACTTGCCACTACTGGCCTAGCTCATGACTCTGCTGCATGGTTTAACAGCGACCTTCATAACCGATCTCAATGGGTTAAAATTGGTAACATCCTCTCAGATACGAGACCTGTACTATTGGAAGTACCACAAGGGTCTATCTTGGGCCCACTTTTATTTAGCATTTTTCTCAATAATTTCCCTTACTCATGTCAGTGTCGCATCCTGCTATATGCAGACGATGCTGTACTGTTTACCCTATGGCTCTTGAGACTAGGCTTCAGAGAAATTTCTCAGTCGTGGAAAGCTGGTTCCATAGCCACAAGTTAGTCATAAACTACAAAAAGACTAAAACCATGCTATTCTCCAGTTTCCAAAATAAGCATAGTACCTACCCTCTCTCCATAACCAACGCAGAGGACTCTGCCCTGGAGCAAGTGCAGCACTTTAAATACCTGGGGATAACAGTCGACAGTGCGATGACCTATGCCCAACATATCAACGATATTACGAAGGCTGTTAACTCACACATTGGGGTGCTGTTCAGGCACAAGCAATGTCTAACTCCAGAGGCCCTCAGATTGGCCATCCACAGCTCACTAGTCTGTCTTATTGATTTTGGCCTACTAATATACTGGTTGGCCACTGAAACAACTCTCCACTGCATCACAGTGGCTCTCAACAAGGCGGGTCGGCTCATTACTGGCTCTTCGGCCGCGCGCCCAACCACCCAGGTGTGAGGTTATCCGAGCACAACCAACACCCTGGAGTGCATTATTGCTTAATTAATTATTTATACATTTCAGTTTATCATTTTCCTTTTACCTAGTCTAGGTCGGGGGCTGGAATCACAACTGTTATAGTGTGGTTATTACTAATCTATACACCCAGAACTCATAATATTTTTAAAGTCCTTGATTTTTCTCAGTGTTTCTGGGGATAGTTTTGTGAATGGGCTGGCAGAATCTCTTACTATAAGCCCAGTATCAGGTCAAATTTAAATGTCTCATCTAAGCTTCACATGTCCTCCCCCGAGTTCCTCCGTGGTATTAGAGCTGGTCGAGTTTGAACTATGTAAAGAAACCATGGGGTTCATCTATTTATTATAATTGGGGTGTTGTTTTTCAGTCTGCTTGTCAAGCTTTCCATTTTATATATTTTGTATGTAGTGTTTTCCCAGTCTGCTTTGCTGGGAATGTACAGTCTGAGCCAGAGTCAGGTCATAGCTTTTTTGTCTGCTCCCAGTAATATGTTGATTAGGTAAATTTGCTGAGGATTCCGGATTTGTCTTGGGTAGTGTAGGAGGTGGACTAGTTCTGGGGTTAAGGTTCCTAGGTTAGGGAATAGGTCTGATATTTCGTTTACCTATCTCCTCTGAAAAAGGAGAGAGGACAGGGCAAAAAACCACAGAATATGCATGTGCGTGGCTACTTCGCAGCCACAATTCCTCCTACATGACGAGTCTCTGGTGGTGGAATACTTGGCTGTGATTTGTGG
Organism: Neoceratodus forsteri; assembly: GCA_016271365.2. NCBI lineage: Eukaryota > Metazoa > Chordata > Ceratodontiformes > Ceratodontidae > Neoceratodus > Neoceratodus forsteri. The sequence continues at coordinate 1,120,868,302 of CM057451.1, read as the reverse complement.
GGTGAGGAAATAACGGGTGGATATTTTCCACGTGAACTCTCTCCAGCTGTATGATCTGGTAGTTTTGTGTTGCTTTCTCCAGATATGCGTCCAGTCATCTGGAGGTAGTTTGATCATTAACTCCGATTCCCATGAAAGCTGCGTAGTTTCCATATTTGTTGAGGGGGTTCTTAGTAGTATTTTATAAAATTTGGACATCAAGTGTTGTTGCTCTGGAGTGTTCTGGAGGTGAATAAGGAATGAGCAAAGTTCTGGGATTGGCTGTGCAGTTACATCCAGTCCTAGCTCAGCCCCCAAATAATGCCAGATCTGAAGGTAGCGGAAGAAATCTTGTTGCAGTAGGGAGAATTCTGTCTTTAATTGGTCAAAAGATTTCAGAGTTCCCATGTTGTAAAACTGGTAGGTGTGTCTTAGACCCAGTTCAAGCCATCTGTGAAATGTTGTATCGGAGAGGGCAGGTGTAAATTTTGGGTCTTTTGCGGGGATGCCTATCCATTTAGCAAGGTGTTTATTTTCTGGGCGGGTAAGAAATTATACCCAGCTCTTTAACAATGCTTTAGTGAAGAGTGACCCTTGATCTGCTGTGGTAAGCGTATGGGGTTGAAATATCATATTATAACCTAGGGGAATATCCGTCAACTGTTTTTCCAGCCTCAGCCATCCTGAGGACTGTGTTTGTATGTGTAGCCATTTTGTTAGATGGGAAGCATCGTGGCCACCCAGTATTTGTAAATGTTTGGGAGTGCCAACCCTCCCTTATCTTTAGGTAGTTGTAGTTTACCTAAAGTTATTCGAGGTCTGCCTCCCATACATAGAAAGTTTCTGATCGCTTTGTCCCATTTTTTTAAAATCATCTGGAGTGGGTGGAAGGGGAATGTTTTACATGAGGTACCAGAGTTTGGGGAGGATATTCATTTGAATAGACTGCACCCTGGCTAATATGAAAAGTGGTAGGGGGGTCCACCTATTAAGATCAGCCTGAACTTGTGTGAATATTGTATTATAGTTTGTTATATAGGTTAGATAGAGTAGGTGGGATCTTAATTCCTAGATATGTTATAAGCGGTCAGTTCCATTTATACTTCTATTTATCCATGAGGGACTGGGAGGGAGAGTATTGTAGGGTCAGTACTTCTGTTTTCTCCTGATTAATCGTGTATCCCGTCAGTTGAGCTATCTCCAGGAGGAGGTCAGATAAGGCTTCCGATGACTCTTCTGGCTGTGTAACATATAATTAGAGGTCGTCTGCATAGTACACTAATTTATGTTGGGTCCCATTTACTATGTAGCCATGTAGGTGCTCTGTTTGTCTCAGAAACTGAGCTATTGTCTCTACAAATAAGGCAGAGAAGCACAGGGACAGGGGGTAGCCTTGTTGTGTGCCTCTGTGGAGTTGAAGGCGGGTTGAGTGTGAGCCATCTATTTTTATTACTGCCTCTGGGGAGGTGTATATTAACTTGATGGTATCCAAAAATTCTTTAGGAATGTAAATTTTGACAGTGTGGCTTGTAGATAGTTCCAGGATACCATGTCGAAAGCCTTTCTGGCATCTAAACTTAATAGTAAAGGGGGGCTGGAAAGTTGTGAATGATTCTTGAGATATAGGGTGCGTTTGATGTTATCTGAGGTTTGCCAGGATTTATTAAAAAAAAGACAGATTGGTCTGGGTGTATTATTGTTGTTAAAATCTCATCAAGTCTGTGGGCTAGTATACTAGTATATACTTTATAGTCTTGATTGGGTACTGAGATAGGGTGGTGGAATCACATAACTACATAGATACATAGACATTGTCGGTAGATAAGGGCCTATGGCCCACCCAGTCTGCCCATTTGAGCTTGTAAGTTCAGTTTATGTTTTCTTTGAAGTTTGTTGCCCCTTACCCCTGACCTCCAGAATTCCTTTATGTCTATCCCATGCATTCTTAAATCCCATGATTGTTTCAGCCCCCACCACTTCCTCTGGCAGGGTGTTCCACTTGTCCACCACCCGTTCTGTGAAGAAATTCTTCCTCATGTTTCCTCTGAATCGTCCTCCCTCCAACTTCATCCCATGCCCTCTAGTCCTGGAACATCTTTTCGCTTAAAAATAGTGTATTCCTGCACCCTGTTCCTCCCTGTGAGATACTTGAATGTCTTTATCATATCCCCTCTCTCCCTCCTCTCCTCCACGGAGTACATGTTCAGTTCCTTCAACCTGTCTTCATAGGACTTGTGATGCAATCCATGCACCATCTTTGTTGCCCTCCTCTGAACCTTCTCTACCCTGTCTATGTCCTTACGTAGGTATGGTCTCCAGAACTGTACACTGTACTGTACTCCAGGTGGGGCCTCACTAGTGTCTTGTATAGCGGGATTATGACCTCCCTTTTCCTGCTGGTGATGCCCCTGCCTATACATCCCAGCATCCTATTTGCTTTACCTGCTGCCTTGTCACACTGTTTCCCTACCTTGAGGTCATCAGAGATGATAACCCCAAGATCCCTTTCCTGCTTGGTGCATGCTATATCCTCACCCCTAACTGATATATTGTGCCGGTTTTGTGCCCCATATGCATTATCTTGCACTTCTTTGCATTGAATTTCAACTGCCAAACCCTGACCATTCTTCAAGTTTCTGCAGGTCCTTCTCATTCTGTCTACACCCTCTGGTGTGTCTACTCTGTTACAGAGCTTTGTGTCATCAGCGAACAGTGAAATTCTGCCTTCTAGGTCCTCGCGCAATGTCACTGATGAAGATGTTGAATAGGACCGGTCCCAGCACTGATCCCTGTGGTACCCCACTGGTCACTCTTCCCTCTGTGGAGTGACACCCATTTACCACCACCCTCTGTGTCCTGCCACCCAGCCAGTTACCTACCCACCACACTAATGTTCTGCCCACACCCATATTCCCCAGTTTGTGTAATAGTCTTCTATGTGGCACAGTGTCAAAGGCCTTGCTGAAGTCCAGATTGGCCATGTCCACTGCCCTCCCCTGATCCACCTCCCTAGTCACCCAGTCAAAAAATTCAACGAGGTTGGTCTGACATGACCTCCCCCTGGTGAAACCATGCTGCCTTAGGTTCTGTAGTCCATTGACAACCAAATGTTCCACCAATCTCTCCTTCAGTAGTGCTTCCATGATCTTCCCCACTACCGAGGTGAGGCTGACTGGTCTGTAGTTCCCTGATTCCTCTTTGTTCCCAATTTTGTATAAGGGGACTACATCTGCTGTCCTCCAGTCTTTGGGTACCTCCCCTGTTTCCAGTGATCGGCTAAACAGGATAGCCAGAGGTTCAGCCACCTCCTCTCTTAGTTCTTTAAGGACCCTGGGTGCACCCATCTGGCCCCATTGCTTTATCAACTCTTATTACTTCCAGTTCCTTCAGGACCCTTTCTCGTGTAAAGGGACTTGTGTCCATTTCTGCACCATTCTCACCCCTTGTACTCCCTTTAGACTCATTACCTCCTCTTCCTCAGTAAAGACTGAGCAGAAATACCTGTTCAATATGTCAGCTTTACTGTTGTCATCCTCCATTTGGCCCCATCCTCCCCCTTCAGTCTCACTATCCCTCCCTTTGTCTTTTCTTTTTCACTTATGTACCTGTAAAGGTTTTGTCCCCTTTACCCACTGATTTTGCAATGTGTTCTTCTGTCTGAGCTTTGGCTTCCCTTACTGACCTCCCTGCCTCCCTTTGCTTCTCCTGGTACTTCTCCTATTCCCTTCTGCCTGTGTCTTTTGTATTGCCTGAATGCAATCTTTTGGCTTTCACTTTCTTTGCTACCTCTTTGGAAAACCATAATGGTCTCCTCTTCCTTTTCCTTTTGCTAACCTGCTAATGCACAATTCTGTTGTTCTTGTAATCCCCATTTTAAATACTGCCCACTGTTCCTCAACCCCTGATTCCTGTCCCATTCCCTTAATGCCTCTTTCAAGTATCTCCCCATTTTCCCAAAGTCTGCCCCCTAAAATCCAGGATCGTGTTTCTGTGAGGTTTGGTTCTGCTCTTTCTGTGATTTCAAACCACAATGACTGGTGGTCACTGTTCCCCAGGTGCTCCCCACTGTTACCCCCCATCACACTGTCCCTGTTTGTGAGCACAAGGTCAGTGTGCCTTCTGCCGAGTTGGTTCCATGACCAGTTGCTTGAGGAAGGCACCCTGAAGGGAGTCCAGGATAAATCTGCTCCTAGTTGATGCTGCTGCTGGGATGCTCCAGTCCACGTCTGGAATATTGAAGTCTCCAACCAGTACTACCTCACCCTTGTCTGCCATCCTTTGGATGGCTAGCATCAACTCCTATCTGTTTCTTCCTCCTGGGCTGGTGGTCTATAGACACACCTGTGCGGATGGCTGTCCCTTTTTTCCTTTCAGCTTAACCCACAGTATCTCTCCCCATTTTGTTCTTCCTGGATCTCTGTGGCCCTTATGTCATTTTTCACATACAGTGCCACTCCTCCTCCTTCCTGCCTGCTCTGTCTCTTCTGAATATGTTGTAGCCAGGTATGGCCATCTCCCAGTCATGGTTATCATTACACCAGGTTTCAGTGATGGCCACAATGTCCAGGTCTGACTGCCATGACAGCCTCCAGATCTTCCATCTTGTTGCTAAGGCTCCTGGCATTTGCACATATGGCTTTCCATGATTTGACCTCCTAGACTGTTTTGCTGTTCTACTCAGCCCTTCCTTGGTTGTCCTTTATCCCTGGTTCTCCTTGCTGTCTGCCCTTCTGCTGAATTTTGCCCTTTTCTGCCTATCCACCTCTTGGGCAGTAATCTCCATCTTTGCACACTGCTTTGCAGAGATAGCCACTCCTCTGGTTCACTGGTTCCACTGCTGGCTGTGGGGGTGAGCAAGTAGGTACCCTCCTTGCTGGCCTGCCACCCTTTGCTAGTTTAAATGCTTGTCAACGAGCATTTAAACTTATCATTGAGTGCTTGGATTCCCTCCAGGATGGATGCAGGCCGTCAGGCTTGAACAAACCTCCATCCTCCAGGTGGGTCCCCAGTCACCAATGAATCCAAACCTTCCTCACAGCACCAGTTCTTCAACCATGAGTTAAAGTTCCTGGTGCATGCACTCCTATGCTCTCCCTTGCCTCTCGCAGGTAGTACTTCTGAGAAAGTGACAGAAGTAGCTACTTGCTTGAGACCCTTCCCCAATTTCCTAAACTGTGGAGGTTTTTGGGGCTTCAGTATAGCTGAAATGATGGTTTGTCTCCAGGAAGTTCGGAATGTAGTGGTGTTCTGACTCTTTTGTATTGCTCTTGGGGGGAGGGGTTATTTCTTTCTAAGCTCCTTTATAAAATTCTGCTCCAAATCCAACAGGGCCTGAGCTTTTTCCATTTTTTAAATTTTTAATTGTATCGTGAATTTCTTGGGCTGTGTTAGGGGCTATTATTTTATCTTTCTGGGATGGGGAGAGAGTCAGATTTATTTGGGACAGAAAGGTGGATGTAAGTTGGGGGTCTGTTGTTTTAGGGTCTGAGTAGGGTTTATATGATAAAGGTGAGTCTTAAAGACCGCCCATCTCATAAAGCGACCACAAAACAGCCCGTGGTCAAAAGGGCATCCGATAGTGTAGCGACCCTCAAATAGTGACGGTCACTACAATACTTGCATTCCTCAGACACAACAACCATTTTTATGCGGGGGCTGTGCCCCCCATGCTCCTCACACCCCCAAACTAAAATAATCAACTCCAAGTGGGGTGCGGACCAAGGGGCAAGTTACTGTTTTTTTTTAAATAATTCTGCCTGAAGCCAGAACCATACCTGGGTCTACTGGCACAACATAAGCAGTGGTGTATACCACTATGCTATCTCTGACCAGCTCAGTCAATTGGCCATAGGGATCCTATATCCTGTGCTAGTGAGGATAGCTTCTTGCTATACTCACTATACAGGATATAGCGACCTATTTCACCACTCGATCTCAGTGAGAGTGGTATTATTGAGTCGCTCAAAAGTGTAGCGTTCAATAATATGCTATCAACATGGGTGCTACCATATGAGGACAGTACCTGCATGAAGTATTGGTTAGATGTTGGGTCTTTAATTTCCGAGATAGTGATCTGTTGGGTCTGTTTAAGTAACCTGTATACGAGTATTTTGGAGGCCCAAAAGCTTTCTTCATAAAATCTTTGGCGGAGCCACATTAAGGCCTGCTCCATCTTAGCTGTCAGTAAGCGTTGTATTTCTGATTGAATTTGAATTAGATTATCTGAGACACTCACATCCCCTTGCATATGAGCTTCCTGAAGGGATCTGAGTTGTTCCTGTAGAGTTTTCAGACGGGATTCGGTTTGTTTCTGGCCCCGGAGGACCACTTTGATAGTGTCCCACAGAAGTTGTTGGGGGGGGGGGACCTCAGGGAATTCATTGTCTCGAATTATCCTAGGAATTCTTTCCGCAAGAAGGCCTTTAAGTTCTTGGTCTCGAAGTAAAGCGGGATTGAATCTCCATAAGGTATTTTCCCTTTTTTGATTAATTCTTAATTCTAGGGTAATGGGCGCATGGTCGGAGAGATATATGTTCATTATATCCACCTTGTAAAGTAAGTCTGTGTGTTCTCTGCTGATACTTAAGTAGTCAAGTCTGGTATAGTGTTTGTGGGCATGTGAGTAGTAGGTAAAGAGCTCTGTTGGGCTGAGTGTAGTTGCCTCCAAGTGTCAATTAAGCTGACATCTTTTAACAAGCATCTAAGGTGCTTCTGAGCAGCTGTCAGCAAGGAGGAGTGAGTTGCTGAAGAGTCTAGGGAGGGATTTAGTTGGCAATTGAGGTCTCCGACGAGTACTGAGACCCCCTTCTGATGTGTTAGTATGGCATCCATGAGGTGCTGGACTGAGGTGGCATCTGTGTTAGGGGGGATATATGTGCTGCAGATTGTCAAAGTGAGTCCCTGGATTGTGCCCATTGCCAGTGCCAATCTACCTTCTTTATCTATGTATTGATCTGTAATCTGAAATTGTGAAGTTTTGGGTATCAGTATGACCATGCCTCACCTTCTCCCATTCCGACATGCGGACTCCACTATCTGGGAGAAGCCAGATTTAAGCAGTTTTAAATGTTCTTGCGGAGGACATGTGAGTTTCCTGTAATAACAAGATGTCTGGTTTCTGTTTCTTCAGTGATTGAATGGTTCTGTATCTTTTCATGGGGCTGGCCAGCCCATTCACGGTATGTGAAATTATTTAAAATGTAGTCACCATTATTAGTTCTAAGTATGTATAATCTTCAGCCCCTCGTTTCATATGTAACATGCTACCATTAGTATATGTCATATATAGATAGGCACAGTATAGCCTTCATGAAATTGTAAGCCCTTTGTTAAACTGCTTCTCTGTGTCTAGTATATATGGATAGTGTAGGATCCAGATGGCGAGTAGGTTAAGGGTTAAAGGCCAACTGGGCCCAAATCTATACAATGTAGAAAAAACTATGTACAGTGAACTTGTCTGGTAATCTTGTGTGACTTCCAATGCCAGAACTACCATCCGGAGTTCTGGCAATGACAGCGTATCTAGCTGTCTAGTTAGGGTCGACCTCTCTGTTGGAGGGGTCCCCTTATGGAAACTCTTGCCCCAAAACTGAGATGGGTGCGGGAAATCTAGGATAAAAAGTAAAAATATATACATAAAATATAAATGCTGGGTGTGGAGGGTGGGAATGGTCAAGGCAGGGGAAAAAAGTGCTTTCCCTTCATTGTCAGTTTGGTTAGTCCTTCACCTCCTTCCCCTTTATTGTTTTGCAGGAGGAGGGGTAAGGGGGCTACATGAAGGGGCTGAGGGGTGGGCCAAGGATGGTCTGGTTCAGGCCTCTGTCCCCCCCCCCGCTCGTCCCCTAGTGTAATTTCTGAGCTCGACCAGTCTCTGTCAGCACTGCAGTCTTCTCTTATTAATTAGTTCGTGAAATGTATAAGTTTATGAGAATTCAAAGGGCTTCCCCCTAGGTAGGTTCCTGTTATAGTGCTGCGTGAGGAATCATTCATGGGTATTGCAGTCATTATTTCCTAGATTTTAGCATTAGGCAGCAGCCTCCCAATAGACAAATCAGCTCCTCCCTCTGCTCCTGGGCCGAGGAGTTGGGTGAAGAAGACAGCAGTGGCCTTACGGTATCCCCAGTGTGTTTACACTATTCCTCCTCCCTCGGTCTTACCAAGGCCTCATTTCCTGGAGTGGCACCAGGCGGAGAGGCAGGCCACACAGCTGGGCATTATGGCCAAGGACCAGGGGCATAGTTTGTTTCTTTCAAAGTGGGGCAAAGTAATATAAAAGTCCTGGTTTTCACGTATCATGACAGTGAGGAGACGGGGGGCCCAGGGACCACCCAAGCCCCCGGAATTATTAGGGTATAAAACGTGCTCTGGTTTATTCTAGGTGTAATCCCCCATGTAGGCAGGCACTATATGCAATTAATACTTTTGTAACCCCTAGATGGCGCTATCCCAGGGGCTACTACCCCTGCCTGATTTGCCACTAACAGGTTGAGGGGCCTGGATCCAATGGCGGGTGCCTCCACCCAGAGGTCAGGGTTTGCAATAGTTAAACTTACTTGGTCACAGCCCTCTGGGACACTGCAACCCCCCTTTCTTCCCACTAGTGGCCCACACAATATATCAGAATTACCTTCACAGTATACACTTACCCAGGACTAGTTCCAGCACTGGGACCTCCTGTGAAATAAGATACAGTGCAACAATCACAGTACAAGTACTTTAACATACACAAATACCTCAGGCAGTATAACTTTGCTGAAACAAGCAGCTCTGATTTATTTAGGGGATATAACAAGGACAGGGGAAATCAGGTTAATTAGCTTATCACTTTACTATCTACCTATGGCTCTGTGCACAGGCTCATTCCTACCAGTTACTGTCCCTGGGTACCCAAGCCCTAGTGGCTAGTCCAAACTGGTGGCAGCTGGTAGGGGCCTTTTCACACAGTGAAAAGAAAATTAGTTTAAACAGTCAGCAGTACAGTGATTCCATTTGGATTTAATGTGGCAATTCAACAGGGAGCACCTGAATTAGTACTCACGACCTCCAAACAAGATAGGGTCCTTCAACGTCAGCAGGGCTACTCTTGAGTTCCACGAGACTCTTCACACATTTATATGGTAAAAAGAAAGTACTATACCAGGCAGGCTGCTTCTCTATCCCGATTGCAATTACTGCACAATACCCGGGAGAACACACAGCAGATTCAGTTCCTGACAGACCGAGTGCAATTCAACAATTTCTCCAGTCTTCTACAGGGTGAGCCTGGTTTCTACTCTTCAGAGATCCTTTGATTCTTTTCACAGGACGGATTCAGTCCTAACAAGCAGTTACACAAGCTGCAGACCGAACTCTGGGCCTTACACATATTTTTGACTGAACTGGCACTGAAGGAGCACAGGTTTCTTTCCCTTCACCCCAGAGCTAAACTGAAACTCCAACAGACAAAACCGGCACTTCCTTTGAGTTCCTCCCAGTTCTTGACTGGATTGGCTGTCACTCACAATAGACTGCTGCTGTTGGTCCAAAAAGGCGTCAAGTCTAAACTACATCTCCCAGAGTCACTGCCCATACAATCCTCTTGTGGCTGGCTCAGATTATGAGTCCAAGTTCTGATTCGTCCAAGGCACCATTTTAGAGCTAGCTTACTCCCACACTGATTGGTCCAGTTCAGCAGTTCAAAACCAGAATGGGGAACTAGGCAGACACAGTTCTGACTGCAAAGAAAGCAGGTTAGACAAACTGTAATTTCATTATTACTGTAAATGATTTCTGGCAAACAGTTACATCTTTCAGATAGGTTCCCTTTGCACTCCTAGTGACTGCAAAATGGAGTGAATTGGCAGCAGCTCAAGTGGTACTCAAACAGAAAGCACACAGTCCCCCATACAAACTAATTATGTCTGCAAGCAGACAGCTCTTAAAGAGACAGTACCAGAGGCTCTAAAACACTCACTGATAAATGGCTTAAACGCCAAACACCATTCAGGCTTGGAGCATTCAAACAAGCTCCTGGAAGTCTTTTGGACCCCTCATTTGCAGGGGGTTACACCTTCCTGGCTTAGGAAAGCTTGACGTCCGGCACAAGCAAGTACTCTACAAGTTTTAACTGCAACCATATACATTTGCATTAGGCTCACACATGTAATCATCAGTCAATATATCATTTTACCAAGAACACATTTCTGAAACATTGCAGTACGTCACTCTTTACACAGTATTACACACATTGTACCATAACTCAAGTTATTACCTCTTGTACATGAAACCTGAAGAGAGGGGCCCTTCCCTATCAGTTACCTTGGGGCTGGACGGGCAAGGGCACCATACTTAGAGGGCAACACAAGTAACTTGAGTTAGCACTGATGCTCAATTTGGGCAATGAGCTCAGGGACACATACACTCCTTATGGACAACATTGAGAGGCAAGTCCACAGGCCTCCCAAGTGAATCATAACTGAGGTGCACCACAGGCTTTACAGCTCGACCAGTCTTTCTAGGGGAACTGTTACAGTCTCTGCACTCTGAGCCTCATTTTCAGCATTGTCCTCACTTGTCAGGGGAGTCTCCCTAGGGGTAGAGAGGCTAGAACTTGGGGCACTTTCAGCTCCAGGAGTTACAGTTTCTGAGTCCACAACATTTGGCTCGCATGGAGAGCTTTCGGACACTGGCAGTGGACTGTCAGGGCACTCAAAATACTCTTCTTGTTTGGGTGTATCACCAGTCTGCCCCAATCTATCATTTGATGGGCCACCCTCAGTCACTCGGGTCGTAGCTGCAGCTATTGGTGCAGGTCCCTCACGAGGTCGCCTTTTCTCAACTCCTCGAATTTCTCTCATTAACTCATCATAGGAGGGTGGGGATTCCAGTCGATTTGCCAGGCGTAACTGAAGCAACAGCAGTTCTGAGAAGGGGCAGACTTAAGGATCCTGTCCAGCCTGGTTCGGGTCCAGTTCAATCGCTGGCAAACTACCCTTTCTGAGGCATTCTTGCAACAATTTTTCCAGCCGAGATACATACACAGACAACAACTCCCTTGGTACTGTTGTGCATTTCTTACTCTCCACCATAGATCCTCATCAGAATCTGGGCTCCCATACACATTCTCCAAGGCCTCAAGATAGGCCTGTGCAGTCACTTCAGGGTTACTGGCCGTGCTTAGCACGGATGGTAGCCAGGGCAGGACCTCGGAGGCTCTCACTAACCCTCTTTCGCTGCTTCCTAGCATTGCCATTCTAGCACTTGGGGCACATAGTCTATCCAGGTCTGCCAGTCATCCTCCCTTGGGGGTGGGGAGGGTGCCAGAGAAGATCCTCAACCTTCGGTAAGAGTCGTGACTAATGGCAGGTGCAGAAATAGGAGTCTGCATTGGTTCAGCCACCATTACGGGTACTGGAGCGGGAGAGGGTGTTGGGGGAGGAACACCCCCAGGTGGCAAGAATAGTTTCAAGTCCTCTACAGTTTTCCCTTCCCCCAGCAACCATTTAGCAAATTTCTCCTCAAAAGTTTCAGACAGTGGTGGGGGCTCATTCCCCACTGGGTCTTTACTGTACTTAGTTATCACTCTCCAGGCAGTGAGGGCTCCTCTGGGGTAATGGTCTGTGGCACTTTGGAGCTATCTATGGGATCCTTAAACTCTACTAGGGCCAGGAAAGTGTGGGTGAGCAGATTAGCATGCCGACCCACCACCACAGGGTTTTGTAAACCTTCCACCTTGGAAAGTACTCCCTGTACAGTGCCTGTATTGATACCCAGGGGGATATCCAGGATAAGCATAGCATTTTGGGGGTCAATCTCCTCCCCAGTACACCACTCCACCAGCCGGTGCACAGCCACTTCTGTCAGGGTACCCATTTTTTTTCTTAACAGTGGTTCGTAAATATGGCCACTAGAGGACACACAATCCCAGCGGTGAGTCTCCAAGATGTAACCCCTAGATGGCGCTATCCCAGGGGCTACTACCCCTGCCTGATTTGCCACTAACAGGTTGAGGGGCCTGGATCCAATGGCGGGTGCCTCCACCCAGAGGTCAGGGTTTGCAATAGTTAAACTTACTTGGTCACAGCCCTCTGGGACACTGCAACCCCTTTCTTCCCACTAGTGGCCCACAATATATCAGAATTACCTTCACAGTATACACTTACCCCCAGGACTAGTTCCGCACTGGGACCTCCCAGAAATAAGATACAGTGCAACAATCACAGTACAGTACTTTAACATACACAAATACCTCAGGCAGTATAACTTTGCTGAAACAAGCAGCTCTGATTTATTTAGGGGATATAACAAGGACAGGGGAAATCAGGTTAATTAGCTTATCACTTTACTATCTACCTATGGCTCTGTGCACAGGCCTATCCCTACCAGTTACTGTCCTATGGGTACCCAAGCCCTAGTGGCTAGTCCAAACCGTGGCAGCTGGTGAGGGCCCTTTCACACAGTGAAAGAAAAATTAGTTTAAACAGTCAGCAGTACAGTGATTCCATTTGATTTTAATGTGCATTCAACAGGGAGCGACCCTGAATTAGTACTCATGACCTCCAAACAAGATAGGGTCCTTCAACGTCAGCAGGGCTACTCTTGAGCTCCACGAGACTCTTCACATTTATATGGTAAAAGAAAGTACTATACCAGGCAGGCTGCTTCTTTATCCCGATCGCAATTACTGCACAATACCGGGAGAACACACAGCAGATTCAGTTCTGACAGACCGAGTGCAATTCAACAATTTCTCCAGTCTTCTACAGGTGAGCCTGGTTTCTACTCTTCAGAGATCCTTTGATTCTTTTCACAGGACGGATTCAGTCCTAACAAGCAGTTACACAAGCTGCAGACCGGAACTCTGGGCCTTACACATGTTTTTTGACTGAAACTGTGCACTGAAGGAGCACAGGGTTTCTTTCCCCTTCACTGCCAGAGCTAAACTGAAACTCCAACAGACAAAACCGGGCACTTCCTTTGAGTTCCTCCCAGTTCTTGACTGGATTGGCTGTCACTCACAATAGACTGCTGCTGTTGGTCCAAAAAGGCGCCGAAGTCTAAACTACATCTTCCAGAGTCACTGCCCATACAATCCTCTTGTGGCTGGCTCAGATTATGAGTCCAAGTTCTGATTCGTCCAAGGCACCATTTTAGAGCTAGCTTACCACACTGATTGGTCCAGTTCAGCAGTTCAAAACCAGAATGGGGAACTAGGCAGACACAGTTCTGACTGCAAAGAAAGCAGGTTAGACAAACTGTAATTTCATTATTACTGTAAATGATTTCTGGCAAACAGTTACATCTTTCAGATAGGTTCCTTTGCACTCCTAGTGACTGCAAAACTGGAGTGAATTGGCAGCAGCTCAAGTGGTACTCAAACAGAGAAGCACACAGTCCCCCCATACAAACTAATTATGTCTGCAAGCAGACAGCTCTTAAAGAGACAGTACCAGAGGCTCTAAAAACACTCACTGATAAATGGCTTAAACGCCAAACACCATTCAGGCTTGGAGCATTCAAGCAAGCTCCTGGAAGTCTTTTGGGAACCCCCATTTGCAGGGGGGTTACACCTTCATACCCCGAGCACACATATAAAATCTCCCAAAACTATGATGTACCCTGTATCCCCCCCAAGAGCTTGCTGGTAATACCACAGGAAAATGATGCTACACTACCTGTCCCATGATAGTTCACTTATGCACACTAAGTTTCCAATGTCTATGCATCAAATGCCCAGTGCTTTTTACATAGCATTTGCCGAAATCCCATGGAGCCCATGGGATTTAGGCAGATTCTATTACATCACTGGGCAGAGATATAGACATTGGAAACTTTCACTACATAAAGACAGTTAGTGCTCTATTAAAGGGACGGGCATTGCATCATTTTCTAACGGTATGACCAGTGAGATTGAGTGGGGGAGGTGGTTGAGAAACATCATAATTACAATGCTGTGCACATCAGAGGTTTATTAGAATTTCTTTTTTTACAAGTGCTCTGGTAATAGAAGTATTAATTGCACATGGTGTGTAGTTGTACAGGAGGGAACAGAGAGGTGAAACACTGACCTGTGCACCCAAAAAGCAACCTTAACTTTCTACCACACATAATCTAGGTGATCCGACTTAGTTTAAGTTCCCTACCCGCACCACGCTCGCACCCAATAACTGTAACCACCAGCATTCCACAATATCCCAAAAATATAACAGAACATGTGCAAACCACTTTCTTTACTCACATAACAAAATAAGACATAAAATAAATTCCACCCACTGCTGTTGTGATGATGAGGCACGGCGTACAACAAGAAGGGTCAGTTTTGCATATTCACTGTATATGCTGACAGTCACAAGGGAAGAAAGAGACTTCGGCGTCATCTTCCCCGATTACCTGAAATCATCCAAGCAGACCTCTAAAGCAGTAGGTAAGGCTAGAGGGATGTCGAGGTGTATTAGTAGGGGTATCACAAGTTGAAAGAGTGAGATTATAATCCCTCTTTACAAAACACTGGTTAGGCCCCATCTGGAGTACTGCGTGCAGTCCTGGAAGCCACACCTTCACAAGGACATTAACCAAATTGAGGCAGTCCAGAGAAGGGTAACCAAAATGGTGCAGGGACTGCATCAGAAAACATATGAGGACAGATTAACTGAACTCAATATGTATACCCTAGATCAAAGGAGGGAGAGAGGTGATAGGATTGAAACATTCAAACACCTTAAGGGTATTAACAAGGTGAAAGAGTCTTAACATGTTTCAATATAAGAAAAATAGCAGGACAAGAGGACACAGCATGAGATTAGAAGGAGGCTGATTAAGGGGTAATGTGAGGAAGTTCTTTTTCACAGAAAGGGTGGTGGATGCATGGGACAGCCTACCTCAGGAAGTGGTGGATATGAATACAGTGCAGGGCTTCAGACAGGCATGGGATAGGCATAAGGGAGCAATACGGATGAGTATGAATAGATAGGCCATTGACAGAGCCTCCTAGGGACGAAGGCAGGCTGAAAATAGGCAGAATTGTCCATGTCTAGTCCTCCTCCATTCCCAGACAACAAAAACAGAATCAAACCACACAGCAGTGCTCACTGAGGTGTAAATGATCCTCCTGCATAATTTGACAAATTAATTATTTACTACAAAACTATTCATTAACTACCAGTATTTCCATGTGTTAAACTGCAAGTGTTAAACAAACCTACAGTGTCATGTAATCATGCTATAACTTTGATTGAGTAACCTTTTCTTCCTAATTGCAGTCTTTTTTTTTTAATTTTCAGCTGCCGTTCTTTAGGGAACATTCTTGAATCTTGATCATTTGGAGAAAGCATTTCTGAGAACTTGTAGTCTAAACAAATATCCAGTAAGCTTTTCTAGTGTAAAGACAACAGGGATACTCAAGGCAGAGCTATATTTTAAAAAGTTCATTTGTTTTTGTATTTTCTGGCATGCTAAATAAGACATTTAGACAATGGTTTCCCTTCCCATTTGTTTCACACAGACAATTTCCCATTAGTGTAAAAAAAAAAACTAAATAAAAACACATCATAAACCCCACTGCACAGGTGGGCCTGGCAGGGCAGGCTGGTGCTGGAGTTTAGAGCTTGCTTCATCAACACTGCAGTACCTTGCAGGCAGCTAAAAATAAACTCAGGCCTGAGGCCTCCGTCCTCAGCCCAGCCCAAGCAAGAAGACAAATGGCCCAAATGGCTGGCTGGCCCATTTGGGAGAATGGCCATGAAGGCGCAATATGCAATGTAAACTACGCAATGCCCCAAAAATGTCCAACTCCCCAGGGCCCAGGCCAAGTCAGAGAGGACAGTCTCAAACTAGAGCCGCTCAGACTATACTAATATCACCAACCCTCCCAAGCTGTCACTGGGATCCATCAGCATCCATTATCCAACATACCTACTACACCACTGACCCGGCCACAGCCGCCCCCAAGGTTTTACTGCAGTCAGCTGCCAGGACAAACACAGGACTCAACAACTTATCTCAGAGTCTGAGATTTATACCAAAATTAAAAACTGCAGGGATGCATCATCCTCCATCTGACCCAAATCATCACCACCCCGCAGGCAGATCTCCTCCCACCATAAAAATTATGAGCATTGAAATTTCTTATGACGCAAGTATGTCTCATAGTGTATATACCTTAAATACAAAGGGCACAAGCCACATCACGGCCCAACTCCTCCCAACTAACTGACTGAGCCAAGACTAAGATTTTTTTTAATTCAGTTCTTTGGCCCTGGCCGGGACTTACTTGAAAGAACTTCTCAGGTGACGGTCCTCACCTCAGCTTTACTCAGACAACACCACCAGGCTGGTCAGGACAGCAGGGCAAGCTCTCTTGTAGCTTGCCTCTCGGCTAGACCCTTCTGCTCCGGATCTCCCTTCCTCCCAACTGTGTGTCCCGACTCCCGGTCCAGGCAGCAGTCTACTCTCCACTTGTCTTCTCCCTTGTCGTGGCACTGCGGGTCTTGCTTGTGGCCCGGCGCTGGAGTCAGCCACTCCAACATGACTGATTCCTCTCTTCGACTCTCTTATGTCTGGGCCAGGTCAGGACATGAGTTTTGGAACGGGGAGAGGAATGGTTGTCCGACTGGTGGCGAGTCAGCTGAATTGAGGAATTTGATGGCAACGGCACACTCATGGTAGATCGACCACTCTGACCTTGTTACGAACGTATGCAGCTGTACTGCTCTTCTCGATGGCAGGCACAAAATGGCACTGTAACAGTTTGCAGGTCATGCAGGTGCACGCACACTGGGGCTGCAGTGCTCTGCGATTGGCTGCAAAATGCACTTTGCTGTGGTTATGGCGTGCTTGCAGCCAATCGAAAACTGAGTTAGACAATATTAAAAATCTGCACAGTCCTTGGACCCTGAGCCTGACATCCCCCCTTCCCTTCTCCTCTCCTTGGTCCCGTCCCAGCAAGGTCCAGCCCAAGAGCAAAAAAAAAAACCTGCAAATGAGCAAACTCAAAAAGTCCTGGTTTCTTTGATGAGGGGAGGCAGCCTGCCCCCTCTGCCCCTCCCCCCCAGAATCTACGCCACTGCTGAGGACTCTGTGATGCTCCAAAGGTCCCCCCGGCATGGCAGGTCCTTCCCTTTTGTGGATTAGATCTACAGTGGAGCCATAAGCAACTAATTTAAATCTCCTCTTCAGTGGAGTTATTATTTATGTAAACAATATTTATTAGGTCAGTAGGGCGCCACAAGGCACGACCCCTCTTCTTACTAATTAACTTATTGAGACTCATGTCCCGACAGCCCACTAGTTGCCTTGACACCTTCATCCATTGTTTTAATATTGGGAGGGGGTCTTACATTGCGATCTCCAGCCCTGCGGGACTGAAAGTGATTTCTCTCTCCCATGTCCCTTCTATATCTTTTCTGCCGCTCCTGAGATCCGATCCATGGTCATACTTAATTTGAGAGTGTGACCACCCGCCATGGAGAGATCCCAAGCACCTCAGTGCCCCGAGGCAATGTAATTGCCATTTTGTATTACCTTGCAGAGTATGCCATGCTGCGGGCCCTATCCTCCTCGCAGTGCTGTCTCCAAAGGGCCCAGCCCCAAAAGACCTAAGGAGTAGTTTCAGCCACCCATCACCCCATCCCTCCCCACCCAGGCACAGGACAGATTAGCCAAGCACCATTAAGGGGAGCCATCTACCTGTGGTCTGCTCAGTATGTATGATCCTCTCTTTCAGGGCTCTTGTCTAGCGAACTGCGCCAGGAGTTGCTTGATTGCTTCCAGCGTTGCTTCTTGGCTCTGTTGTCCTTGCGTTGCTGCATGCTGTGGGGTTCTGGATGACTGGCTTCTTTGGGATCCCGTTGAGTGAGATGGTAAGGAGAGTCCTCTTAACTTCAAATCCTGTAGTGCTTCTGTGGCCATTTCATAAGTTTTTTGGCCAGTGGGGTATTGAACTACAAGGTTACTGGGGTATGGGGTATGAAATTTTAGCTAGTGCTGTCTAAGTAAGGGAAACAGTGGAACAAGTGCTCTTCTCTTCCATATTGTAGTGGGAGCATAGTCGTTATCTATAAAGATCCTAGTGGAGCTGTGGAACACTTTTCCCTGTGCCCAGGCTTTCTTGAGGATAAGCTCTTTGATTTTAAATTTTAAGAATCTGATAATAATGGAGCATGGTCTGGCGTTTGGTTGAGTGGGTTTAGGGTCTAGCGCTTGGTTAACTTGTTCAGTTTCTAAGTCAAGGTGTGGTTCTAGCTTTAGGGCTGTAAGGAGTACTGTTTCAGTAGATCCTCTGATGCCTGTACCTTTGCTATTTTCCGGTATTCCATAAATTTGTAGGTTACGGCAGCGATGCCTGTTTTCAGTGATCTCCTGCCTCTCAACTATCAGTTGGCAAAGCTGAGTGATTTGGGTCATAGTGTCCCAAAGTTGCTGTACTGTGTCCCCTTCCTCCTGAGATGCCTTTTGAAGATTGGTGACTCAGGATCGCATGTCTTCGAGCTCAAGCTGGACTTTTTCTTGGGCCTGTTTAAAGTTTATGAACTCCGATTTAAAATCGTGAAGTTCCATTAAGATTTTGTCTAATTTTTGTTCCATCTTGTTATTTTTTTGAGATTTGGATCTAGAAGCTCTAGCACTGAGTCTAGGGAGTGACTGAGAGGACTCTATGGAGGCCTCAGAGTCTGAGCGGTCGAGCACGGTAAGTTCTGTATCTTGTGCCAAAAATTAAAATGGATTGCCCCCTCCTCTAAATTTTGTGGTAGCCATGCAAGGTTTTGCAACTTCTTTTGTTGTTTTTTGTTGAATTAAGGTGTCTTTTGTTGGCAGAAATATGCGGGTTGGAGTGTAGCTTGATGCCTATGCTGTCATCTCGTCGGGAGCTACACCAGAAGTCAGTCCTACATGTTAGTACCTACTGCAAGAGCCTCTCTCGAAGATCTACTGTTACGGTAAGTTCCTGTGTAACTGTACTATTTAATTGCAAAGATGTACTCCACAGCTTCCCTGCTTATCAGACTTTCCTCCTACATGGCTTTCACAACCAAGTATTAGAAAGCACTGCAGAACTCTATCCTGGCTATTACCCGCAATGGGTCAGACACAATGGTGCAGGAACTGGTGGATACTGCAAAAATTGCCCTGGAAGCTACGAAGTACCAATTTCACATGGCAGATGGCAACAATGATGCTGCCTCCAGAGCCATGGCCCAAGCCATTTCTTTTGAGGCATTTTGCCTGGCTTAGAACTACCAGTCTAACCCAGACACCGAGTCTAAGGCCATGGACTTTCCCTGTGATCAAAACATACTATTTGATTCCAGAACAACAGACTACATGAAAGAGGGCAATGAGTACAAGGTCTCTTGGCAGAGTCACTCCTCTAAACCTAAGCCTCCTGCCCCACAGAAATCCCACATGAGGGGAAACGGGGCAGAGGTTATTTTCCCAGACCTTACATTCCCTATCCCCAGCCTGACTTTTCTCAGTACAGGGATGTTTTCAGAGGAAGGGGCAGAAGGGGCCAAAGAAGAACCACCTCTGCCCAGCCAGCAGCCTCTCAGCCTAAACCCTGATGTGAGCATCCAGGTCACCTCCCCTCTGCCAGTAGGAGGCAGACTCTCCCACTATCTTCAGAACTGGTCCCTCATTACCTCAGACAAGTGGGTTCTGGAGATAGTGGAAAAGGGTCTGCCACTACAGTTCAAGCAGATGCCAGACCTCAAGCATACCCAGGTGTCAAAGCCCCTAACCCCAACACAGGTACTACTGTTGAAGTTGGAGGTAAAAAACCTTCTAGCTCTATGAGCAGTGGAGAGGGTCCCGACCCATGAAATGGGCAAAGGTCTCTACTCCAGGTACTATCTGACACAAAAGAAAACTGGGGAGTGGCTACCTATCCTGGATCTCAGATGTTTAAACAAACATCTGTTAAAACCCAAATTCAAGATGGTCACTCAGTTACTGGTCATTCTGTCCTTACAGCAGGGAGACTGACTAGCCTCCCTGGACCTAAAGGAGGCCTACTTTCATATACCCATAAAGAAGTATCACAGGATATCTCTCAGATTCAAACTCCCTTCGGGCCACTATCAGTTCGCTGTGATGCCCTTTGGCCTGTCCTAGGCTCCAAGAGTCTTTACCAAGTGCCTAGCAGTGGTAGCAGCATACCTCAGGAAGCTGGGTGTCTCAATCTACCCCTATTTGGACAACTGGCTCATAGTGGCACTCTCCTTGTCAGGTCAAGGAGTCCCTTTTCCTCACAGAGAACACTCCAGAATCCCTGGGCTTCTGGTAAATCTAAAGAAATCTCACCTGGAACCCATTCATTTATTCACTTTCATAGGAGCCCAGCTGGACACCAGAAAATATATGCCTTCCTCCCACAAGGGAGAATCCAAAGTTTACTTTCAGTGGCAGATTCTTTCATCCAGGGACAGCCAAGACCAGCCAGACATTTCCTCAGGCTCTTGGGACACATGGCTTCAATGACTGCAGTGGTCCCAGGGGTCAGAAACAGGATATGAGACCTGCAAGCCTATCTCAGGGCTCGCTGGTCTCAAAGAAACAACAATTTTTCAAAGCTGATACCTGTGACAGAACAGTTCATTCAGGCTCTGCCAGGGGTGCCAACTTTTTAAAAATGTTGTGGGTGCTCAGGCCACTTATAAAAGGCAGAGGGTCCGGGGGCCGCCTAGGCCCACAGAAGCTATAGGATTTTTCATGTTTTGTGGTGCATTTTTGGGTGTGTTTTTACACATTATAGAATGTGTGTGCATGCAATACCACCATTACTCCACTGCAGACCAGTACCAACCAGACAGATGTGTTCGACCTGCCTCCCCCACCACCCAAAATATATGC